>CM040428.1:90863325-91059076 GCA_022702705.1 Papilionanthe hookeriana x Papilionanthe teres | reverse complement strand
TCAAAATGGTTAATTCTTGACCCAATTACCAACTCATTGACCCAATAGGTTAACTTTTGACCAAAAAGTCAACTTTGGTCAAAATGGTCAATCTCTGACCCAATGACCACCCGTTAACCCGATGGGTTAACTTTGACCAAAAGTTCTATTTTGGTAAAATAGTCAATTTTTAACCTAATGACCAATTATTGACCCAATAAGTCAATCTCTGACCAAAAAGTCAACTTTGGTCAAAATGGTCAATCATTGACCCAATGACAAACCTATTGACCCAAAAGGTCAACTTTTGAACAAAAAGTCAACTTTGGTCAAAATAGTCAATTTTTCACCTAACGAACAATTATTGACCAAATAAGTCAATCTCTGACCAAAAAGTCAACTTTAGTCATAATGGTCAATCCACGACCCAAACCCATTGACCCAATAGGTCAACATTTGACCAAAAAGTCAACTTTGGTCAAAATGATCAATCATTGACCCAATGACCAACACATTGGCCTAATAGGTCAACTTTTGACCAAAAAGTCAATTTTAGTCAATTTTTGAATTAAAGATCAATTATTGACCCAATAAGTCAATCTCTAACTAAAAAGTCGACTTTGGTCAAAATGGTCAATCCTTGACCCAATGAAAAAGCCATTGCCCTAATAGGTCAAATTTTGACCAAAAAATATTTTGGTCGAGATGGTCAATTTTTTATCTAATGACCACCCATCGACTCTAATCGGTCACCACCAAAAAGCGAACTTTAGTCAAAATGGTCAATTTTTGACCCAATGACCAACCTATTGATCCAATAGGTCAACTTTTGATCTAAAAGTCATCTTTAGTCAAAATGGTCAAATCTTGACCCAATTACCAACTCATCAACTCTATACAGTTAACTTTCGACAAAAAAGTCAACTTTAGTCAAAATGGTCAATTTCTGACCCAATGACCACCCAGCTAACCCGATGGGTTAGCTTTGACCAAAAATTCTATTTTGGTCAAAATAATCAATTTTTAACCTAATAACCAATTATTGACTTATAAGTCAATCTCTGACCAAAAAGTCAACTTTGGTCAAAATGGTCAATCCTTGACCCAATGACAAACCTATTGACCCAAAAGGTCAACTTTTGAACAAAAAGTAAACTTTGGTTAAAATAGTCAATTTTTCACCTAATGACCAATTATTGACCCAATAAGTCAATCTCTGACCAAAAAGTCAACTTTGGTCATAATGGTCAACCCTCGACCCAATGACAAACCCATTGACCCAAGAGGTCAACTTTTGACCAAAAAGTCAACTTTTGTCAAAATGGAAAGTCCTTGACCCAATGACTAACCAACAGACCCAATAGAACGACTTTTGACCAAAAAGTCAATTTTGGTCAAAATAAGAATTTTTACTTAATGATCAATTATTCGACCCAATACGTCAACTTTCGACCAAAAAGTTAACTTCTGTAAAAATGGACTATACATGACCTATCGACCAACCCATCAATCTAACAGTCAATTTTAACAAAAAATTAATTTTGGCCAAAATGGTCATTTTTTGACTGAATGACCACCCATTGACCCAAAATGACTACTTTTGACCAAAAAGTCAATTTTGGTCAAAATGGTCAATCCTTTACCCAGTGACAAACACATTGACCCGATAGGTCATCTTTTCACCAAATTTAACTTTTTTCAAAATTGTCAATTTTTGACCTAACGACCGTCCAATAACCCAACAGGTCAACTTTTGACCAAAAAGTCAACTTTGGTCAAAATGGTCAATTTTTGACCCAATGACCAATCCATAGATCCAATAGATCAACTTTAGACCAAAAAGTCTTCTTAGGTCAAAATGGTCAATTCTTGACCCAATTATCAAATCATTGACCAAATAGGTCAACTTTTAACCAAAAAACAATTTTATTCAAATTGGTCAATTTCTGACCCAATGACCACCCCGTTGACCCAATGTAATCAAATTTTGGCCAAAGTAATCAATTTTTTACCTAAAGACAAATTATTGACCCAAAAAGTTAATCTCTGACCAAAAAGTCAACTCTGGTCAAAATGGTCAATCCTTGACCCAATGACCAACTCATAGAGCTAATAGGTCAACTTTTAACCAAAAAATCAATTTGGGTCAAAATAGTCAATTTTTTACCAAATGACCAATTATCGACTCCAAGAAGCCAATCTCTCGACCAAAATGTCAACTTTTGTCAAAATGGTCAATCCTCGACCCAATGATCAAACAATCGACCCAACAGTCAACTTTCGTCTAAAAAGTCAACTTTGGTCAAAATGATCAATGATCGACCCAATGACCAACACATCGCTTAATAGTCAACTTTTAACCAAAAAGTCAATTTTAGTCAAAATAGTCAATTTTGAATTAACGACCAATTATTGACCCAATAAGTCAATCTCTAACCAAAAAGTCAACTTTGGTCAAAATGGTCAATCCTTGACCCAATGGAAAACCCATTGACCTAATAGGTCAAATTTTGACTAAAAAGTATTTTGGTCGAGATGGTCAATTTTTTATCTAATGACCACCCATCGACCTAATTGGTCAGCTTTTGACCAAAAAGCGAACTTCAGTCAAAATGGTCAATTTTTGACCCAATGACCAACCTATTGATCCAATAGGTCAACTTTTGATCTAAAAGTCATTATTACTCAAAATGGTCAATTCTTGACCCAATTTCCAACTCATTGACCCAATAGGTTAACTTTTGACCAAAAAGTCAACTTTGGTCAAAATGGTCAATCTCTCGATCTAATGACCAACCCGTTAACCCGATAAGTTAACTTTCGACCAAAAGTTCTATTTTGGCAAAATAGATCAATTTTTAACCTAATGACCAATTATCAATCTAATAAGTCAATCTCTCGACCAAAAAGTCAACTTTAGTCAAAATGGTCAATCCTCGACCCAATGACAAACCTATCGACCCAAAAGGTCAAATTTCAACAAAAAGTCAACTTTGGTCAAAATAGATCAATTTTTCACCTAATGACCAACTATCAATCCAATAAGTCATCTCTGACCAAAAAGTCATCTTTGGTCATAATGGTCAATTCTCGACTCAATGACCAACCCATTGACCCAATAAGTCACTTTCACCAAAAAGTCAACTTCGTCAAAATGGAAAGTCCTCGACCAAATGACTAACCAACTCGATCTAATCGACTTTCGACCAAAAAGTCAATTTTGGTCAAAATAAGAAATTTTTACTTAATGATCAATTATCGACCCAATACGTCAACTTTCGACCAAAAAGTTAACTTCGTAAAATGGATCATCCACTGATCCATCGACCAACCCATCAATCTAACAGTCAATTTTAACGAAAAAATTAATTTTGGCCAAAATGGTCTTTTTTTGACTAAAAGACCACCCATTTACCCAAAATGACTACTTTTGACCAAAAAGTCAATTTTGGTCAAAATTGTCAATTTTTGTCCTACGATAAATTATTGACCCAGTAAGCCAAATTTTGACAAAAAAGTCAACTTTGATCAAAATGATCAATCATTGACCCAATGACGAACCCATTGGCCTAATTGGTTAACTTTTGACTAAAAAGTCAATTTTGGTCTAAATAGTCAAATTTTGAATTAATGTCCAATTATTGACCCAAGAAGTCAATCTCTGTCCAAAAAGTCAACTTTAGTCAATCCTTAACCCAATGATAAACTCATAGACCCAATAGGTCAAATTTTGACTAAAAAGACAATTTTGGTCAAAAGAGTTAATTTTTGACGTAATGACCAACCATTGACCCAATAGGTCAACTTTTGACCAAAAAGTCAACTTTGGTTAAAATGGTCAATTTTTGACCCAATGACCAACTCATTGAACCAATAGGTCAACTTTTGTCTAAAAAGTTATCTTTGGTCAAAATGGTCAATCCTTGACCCAATGACCACCCCGTTGACCCAATGGGTCAACTTTTGGCATAAAAATTAATTTTGGTCAAAATAGTCAATTTTTGACCTAATGACTAATTATTGACCCTGTAAGACAATCTCTAACCAAAAAATCAACTTTGGTCAAAATTATAAATCTTTGACCCAATAACCATCCTATTGGCCTAGTAGGTCAACTTTTGACCAAAAAGTCAATTGTCAAAATAGTCAATTTTTAAATTAATGACCAATTATTTACCCAACAAGTCAATCTCTGACCAAAAAGTCAACTTTTGTCAAAATGGTCAATCCATGGCGTAATGACAAACCCATTGACCTAATAGGTCAAATTTTCACCAAAAAGTCACTTTGGTCAAGATAGTCAATTTTTTACCTAATGACCACCCATCGATCTAATAGATCAGCTCGACTCGTAAAGCCAACTTTGGTCAAAATGGTCAATTTTCGACCCATGACCAACCTATTGATCCAATAGTCAACTTTCGACCAAAAAGTCATCTTTGGTCAAAATGTTCAATTCTCGACCTAATTTCCAACTCATCAACCAATAGGTTAACTTTTGACCAAAATGTCAACTTTGGTCAAAATGATCAATTCTTGACCCAAAGAGCAACCCATTGGCCTCATAGATCAACTTTTGACCAAAAAGTCAATTTTTGTCAAAATAGTCAATTTTTTCAATTTATGACCAATTATTGACCCAATAAGTCAATCTCTGACCAAAAAGTCAACTTTGGTCAAAATGGTCAATCCTTGACCCAATGACAAACCCATAAACATATAGGTCAGCTTTTGACCAAAAAGTCAATTTAGTCAAAATAGTCAATTTTTGACCTAATGACCACCCTTTGACCCAATAGGTCAGCTTTTGAAAAAAATATTAATTTTGGTCAAAATGGTCAATTTTTTACCCGATGACCAACCCATTGACCCAATAGGTCAGCTTTTGACAAAAAAAGTCATCTTTTGTCAAAATGGTCAATTTCGACCCAATTACTAACTCATTAACTAACAAAGTTAACTTTTTGACCAAAAAGTTAACTTTGGTCAAAATTATCAATTTTTGACCCAATTACCACCTCATTGACTTGATGGATTAACTTTTGACCAAAAATACAAAAAATTCAAAAATTCAATTTTGGTCAAAATAGTCAATTTTTGACCTAATGACCAACTACTGACCCAATAAGTCAATCACTGATCAAAAAGTCAACTTTAGTCAAAATGGTCAATCCTTTATCCAGTGACAAACTCATTGACCCGATAGGTCAACTTTTCACCAAATTTGACTTTTTTTCAAAATTGTCAATTTTTGACCTAATGACCGACCATTAACCCAACAGGTCAACTTTTGACCAAAAAGTCAACTTTGGTCAAAATGGTCAATTTTTGACCCAATGACCAATCCATAGACCCAATAGATCAACTTTAGACCAAAAAGTCTTCTTCGGTCAAAATGGTCAATTCTTGACCCAATTATCAAATCATTGACCAAATAGGTCAACTTTTGACCAAAAAATAATTATGTTCAAATTGGTCAATTTCTGGCCCAATGACCACCCCGTTGACCCAATGGTTTAACTTTTGACCAAAAATTAAATTTTGGCCAAAGTAATCAATTTTTTACCTAAAGACAAATTATTGACCCAAAAAGTTAATCTCTGACCAAAAAGTCAACTTTGGTCAAAATGGTCAATCCTTGACCCAATGACCAACTCATTCAGCTAATGGGTCAACTTTTAACCAAAAAATCAATTTTGGTCAAAATAGTCAATTTTTACCTAATGACCAATTATTGACCTAGTAAGCCAATCTCCGACCAAAAAGTCAACTTTTATCAAAATGGTCAATCCTTGACCCAATGACCAAACAATTGACCCAATAGGTCAACTTTTGACTAAAAAGTCAACTTTAGTCAAAATGATCAATCATTGACCCAATGACCAACACATTGGCCTAATAGGACAACTTTTGACCAAAAAGTCAATTTTAATCAAAATAGTCAATTTTTGAATTAACGACCAATTATTGACCCAATAAGTCAATCTCTAACCAAAAAGTCGACTTTGGTCAAAATGGTCAATCCTTAACCCAATGAAAAACCAATTGACCTAATAGGTCAAATTTTGACCAAAAAGTATTTTGGTCGAGATGGTCAGTTTTTTACCTAGTGACCACCCATTGACCTAATTGGTCAGCTTTTGACCAAAAAGCTAACTTTAGTCAAAATGGTCAATTTTTGACCCAATGACCAACCTATTCATCCAATAACCAACTTTTCATCTAAAAGTCATCTTTAGTCAAAATGGTCAATTCTCGACCCAATTACCAACTCATCGATCTAATAGATTAACTTTTCGACCAAAAAGTCAACTTTCGAAAAATGGTCAATTCTCGACCTAATGACGACTCCAGCTAACCCGATGGAGTTAACTTTCGACCAAAAATTCTATTTTGGTCAAAATAATCAATTTTTAACCTAATGACCAATTATTGACCCAATAAGACAATCTCTGACCAGAAAGTTAACTTTGGTCAAAATGGTGAATCCTTGACCCAATGACAAACCTATTGACCCAAAAGGTCAACTTTTGAACAAAAAGTAAACTTTAGTTGAAACAGTCAATTTTTCACCTGATGACCAATTATTGACCCAATAAGTCAATCTCTGACCAAAAAGTCAACTTTGGTCATAATGGTCAATCCTCGACCCAATGACAAACCCATTGACCCAAGAGGTCAACTCTTGACCAAAAAGTCAACTTTGGTCAAAATGGAAAGTCCTTAACCCAATGACTAACCAACTGACCCAATAAATCGACTTTTAACCAAAAAGTTAATTTTCGTCAAAATAGTAAATTTTTACTTAATGATCAATTATTGACCCAATACGTCAACTTTTGACCAAAAAGTTAACTTTGGTAAAAATGGACTATCCATGACCCATTGACCAACTCATTGACCCAATAGGTCAATTTTAACAAAAAATTAATTTTGGCCAAACCGGTCATTTTTCGACTAAATGACCACCCATCGAATCTAAAATGACTACTTTCGACCAAAAAGTCAATTTTGGTCAAAATCGACAATTTTCGACGTACGATAAATTATCGACTCAAAGAAGCTAATTTCGTGACAAAAAGTCAACTTCGTCAAAATGGTCAATCATCGACCCAATGACAAACCCATCGTCTAATCTGTTAACTTTCGACCAAAAAGTTAATTTTGCTCAAAATAGTTAATTTTCGAATTAATGTCCAATTATCGACCCAATAAGTCAATCTCTCGTCCAAAAAGTCAACTTTAGTCAATCCTTAACCCAATGATAAACTCATGGACCCAATAGTCAAATTTTGACTAAAAAGACAATTTTGGTCAAAAGAGTCAATTTTTGACATAATGACCACCCATTGACCCAATAGGTCAACTTTTGACCAAAAAGTCAACTTTGGTTAAAATGGTCAATTTTTGACCCATTGACCAGCTCATAAAACCAATGGGTAAACATTTGTCTAAAAAGTTATCTTTGGTCAAAATGGTCAATCCTTGACACAATCACCACCCCGTTGACCCAATGGATGAACTTTTAGCAAAAAAATTGATTTTGGTCAAAATAGTCAATTTTTGACCTAATGACCAATTATTGACCCTGTAAGCCAATCTCTGACCAAAAAATCAACTTTGGTCAAAATTATCAATCTTTGACCCAATAACCATCCCATTAGCCTAGTAGGTCAACTTTTGACAAAAATGTCAATGGTCAAAATAGTCAATTTTTAAATTAATGACCAATTATTGACCTAACAAGTCAATCTCTGACCAAAATGTCAACTTTTGTCAAAATGGTCAATCCATGGCGTAATGACAAACCCATTGACCTAATAGGTCAAATTTTCACCAAAAAGTCATTTTGGTCAAGATAGTCAATTTTTTACCTAATGACCACCCATTGACCCAATAGATCACTTAATCGTAAAGCCAACTTCTGGCCAAAATGGTCAATTTTCGACCTATGACCAACCTATTGATCCAATAAATCAACTTCGACCAAAAAGTCATCTTTCGTCAAAATGGTCAATTTCGACTCAATTTCCAATTCATCAACCAATAAGTTAAGCTTTCACCAAAAAGTCAACTTCGTCAAAATGATCAATCCTCGACCCAATGAGCAACCCATTGGCCTCATAGATCAACTTTTGACCAAAATGTCAATTTTGGTCAAAATAGTTAATTTTTGAATTTATGACCAATTAGTGACCCTATAAGTCAATCTCTGACCAAAAAGTCAACTTTAGTCAAAATGGTCAATCCTTGACCCAATGACAAACCCATTAACCTAATAGGTCAACTATTGACCAAAAAGTCAATTTTGATCAAAATAGACAATTTTTGACTAATGACCACCCATTGACCCAATAGGTCAACTTTTGACAAAAAAGTCAACTTTGGTCAAAACTGTCAATTTTTGTCCCAATGACCAACCCATTTACCCAATTGGTCATTTTTTGACAAAAAAGTCAACTTTGGTCAAATGGTCAATCCTTGACCCAATGACCAACCCATTGACCCAATGACAAACCCATTGACCCAATAGGTTAACTTTTGAGCAAAAAGTCAACTTTAGTCAAAATGATCAATCATTGACCCAATGAGCAACCCATTGGCCTCAAAGATCAAGTTTTGACCAAAAAGTCAATTTTGGTCAAACTAGTCAATTTTTCATTTTATGACCAATTATTGACCCAATAAGTCAATTTCTGACCAAAAAGTCAACTTTGGTCAAAATGGTCAGTCCTTGATCCAAAGACAAACCCATAAACCTATAGGTCAACTTTTGACCAAAAAGTCAATTTTAGTCAAAATTGTCAATTTTTGACCTAATGACTCACCCTTCAATCTAACAGTCACCTTTGAAAAAATGTCAATTTTGGTCAAAATGGTCAATTTTCGACTCGATGAGCAACCCATCGATCCAATAAGTCAACTTTCGACAAAAAGTCTCGTTTATGAAAATGGTCAATTCTCGACCCAATTACCAACTCATTGACCAAATAGGTTAAATTTTTGACCAAAAAGTCAATTTTTGTCAAAATGGTCAATCCTTGACCCAATGGCCAACTCATTGACCCAATATGTCAATATTTGACCAAAAAGTCAACTTCGGTCAAAATGATCAATCCTTGACCCAATGACCAACACATTGACCCATTAGGTCAACTCTTGACCAAAAAGTTAATTTTGGTCAAGATAGTCAATTTTTGACCTAATGAACACCCATTGATCCGATAGGTCAACTTTTGACCAAAAAGTCAACTTTGGTCAAAATGGTCAATTTTTGTACGAATGACTAAACCATTGACCCAATAGGTCAACTTTTGATCAAAAAGTCATCTTTGGTCTAAATGGTCAATTCTTGACCCAATTACCAACTCATTGACTCAATAGGTCAACCTTTGACCTAGAAGTCAACTTTGGTCAAAATGGTCAATTTCTCACCCAATGACCACCCCGTTAACCCGATGGGTTAACTTTTGACCAAAAATACTATTTCGTCAAAATAACTAATTTTTGACCTAATGACTAATTATTGACCCAATAAGTCCATCTCTAACCGAAAAGTCAACTTCGGTCAAAATGGTTAATCCTTGACAAATTAATAAAAACATTGACCCAATAGGTCAACTTTTGAACAAAAAGTTAATTTTTGTCAAAATAAGAATTTTTGACCTAATGACCAGTTATTGACCCAATAAGTGATTCTCTGACCAAAATGTCAACTTTGGTCATAATGGTCAATCCTTGACCTAATGACAAACCCATTGACCCAATAGGTCAACTTTTGACCAAAAATTTAACTTAGGTCAAAATGGTAAATCCTTGACCCAATAACTAACCCACTGACCCAATTGATCGACTTTTGACCAAAAAGTCAATTTTGGTCAAAATAATAATTTTTTGACTTAATGACCAATTATCGAATCTAATCAGTCAACCTTCGACCAAAAAGTCAACATCGTCAAATTGGTCAACTTCGACTCAATGACATACACATCGACCTAACAGTCAACTTCGACGAAAATGTTAATTTTGGTCAAAATAATCAATCTTTGACTTATTGACCACCCATTGACCCAAAAGGTCAACTTTTCACAAAAAAAAAGTCAATTTTGGTCAAAATTGTCAATTTTTAACCTAATGACTAATTATTGGCCCAGTAAGTCAATCTTTGATCAAAAGTCAACTTTAGTCAAAATGGTCAACCATTGAACCAATTACCAACCCATTGACCTAAAAGGTCAACTTTCAAAGAAAAAGTCAACTTTGGTCAAAATTTTCAACCCTTGACCCAATGACTAACCCATTAACCAACAGTCAACTTTCGTCTAAAAAGTCAATTTTGGTCGAAATAGTTAATTTTTGAATTAATGTCCAATTATCGAGCCAATAAGTCAATCTCTCGACCAAAAAGTCAACTTTGGTCAAAATTGTCAATCCTTGACCCAACGACAAACCCATTAACCCAATAGGTCAACATTTGACTAAAAAGACAATTTTGGTCAAAATTGTCAATTTTTGACCTAATGACCACACATTGACCCAATAGGTTAAATTTCGACCAAAAAGTCAACTTTGGTCAAAATGATCAATTTTCGACCCTATGACCAACTCATCGACCCAATAGATCAACTTTTTACTAAAAAGTCATCTTTGGTCAAAATGGTTAATTTTTATCCTAAGGACTCACCTCCGTCAATCTAATAAGTCAATTTTTTACCAAAAATTTAATTTTTGCTGAAATAATCAATTTTTGACCTATTAACCAATTTTCGCCCCAATAAGTTAATCTCTGACCAAAAAGTTAACTTTAGTCAAAATGGTCAATCCTTGACCCAATGACCAATCTGTCAATCTAATAGTCAAATTTCGACAAAAATGTCAACTTCGGTCGAAATGGTCAATCATCGACCTAATGACTAACCCTCGACCCAATAGTCAACTTTCGACCAAAAATCAATTTTTGTTAAAATAGTTAATTTTTGACCTAATGACCAATTATTGTCATAGTAAGGCAGTCTCTGACCAAAAAGTCAACTTTTCTGAAAATGATCAATCCTTGACACAATGACCAATCCATTGCCCAATATGTCAACTTTTGACCAAATAGTCAACTTCGGTCAAAATGATCAATCCTTGACCCAATGACCAACCTAATTGTCTAATAGGTCAACTTTTGACAAAAAGTCAATTTTGGTCAAAATAGTCAAATTTTGAATTAATGACAAATTTTTCACCCAATAAGTCGTTCTCTGACCAAAAAGTCAAATTTTGTCAAAATGGTCAATCCTTGACCCAATGACAAACCCATTTACCCAATAGGTCAACTTTTAAATAAAAAGACAATTGTTGTCAAAATAGACAATTTTTGAATTAATGACAAATTATTGACCCAATAAGTCAATCTTTAACCAAAAAGTCAATTTTTGTCAAAATAGTCAATCCTTGACCCAATGACAAACCCATCGACCTAACAGTCAACTTCGACCAAAGTCAATTTTAACTAAAATATTAAATTTTCGACCTAACGACCAATTATTGATCTAATAAGTCAACATTGGTCAAAATAGTCAATCATCGACCTAATGACCAACCCATCGACCAAATGGGTCAAATTTCGACTAAAAAGACAACTTTGGTCAAAGTAGTCAATTTTTGTCCTAATGAACACCCAATTGACCCAAAAGGTCAACTTTTGAAAAAAAAGTCAATTTTAGTCAAAATAGTCAATATTTCACCTAATGACCAATTATTGACCCAATAAGTCAATCTCTGACCAAAAAGTCAACTTTGGTCATAATGGTTAATCCTTGACCCAATGATAAACCCACTGACCCAATAGGTTAACTTTTGACCAAAAAGTCAAGTTTGGTCAAAATGTAAAATCTTCAATCCAATGACATACCCATCGTACCTAATAGATCGACTTTTAACCAAAAAGTCAATTTTGGTTAAAATAGTAAATTTTTTACTTAATGACCAATTATTGACCCAATACGTCAACTTTTGACTAAAAAGTCAAGCTTGGTAAAAATGGACAATCCATGACCCATTGACCAACCCATTGACCCAAAATGAATACTTTTGACCAAAAAGTCAATTTCAGTCAAAATTGTCAATTTTTGACATAATGACAAATTATTGACCAGTAAGCCAATCTCTGACCAAAAAGTCAACTTTGATCAAAATGGTCAATCATTGACCCAATGACCAACCCATTGACCCAATATGTCAACTTTTAAATAAAAAGTCAACTTTGGTCAAAATGATTTATCCTTGACCCAATGACCAACCCACTGGCCTAATAGGTTAACTTTTGACAAAAAAGTCAGTTTTGGTCAAACTAGTCAATTTTTGAATAAATGTCCAATTATTAACCCAATAAGTCAATCTCTGACCAAGAAGTCAACTTTGGACAAATTAGTCAATCCTTGACCCAATGATAACCCATAAACCCAAGAGGTCAAGTTTTGACTAAAAAGATAATTTTGGTCAAAATAGTCAACTTTTTGACCTAATGACCACCTATTGACCCAGTAGATCAACTTTTGAGCAAAAAGTCAACTTTGGTCAAAATGGTCAATTTTTGACCCAATAGGTCAACTTTTGACCTAAATGTCAACTTTGGTCAAAATGGAAAGTCCTTGACCCAATGATTAACCAACTGACCCAATAGATCGACTTTTGACCAAAAAGACAATTTTGGTAAAATTAGTAAATTTTTACTTGGTGACCAATTATTGACCCAATACGTCAACTTTTGACCAAAAGGTTAACTTTGGTAAAAATGGACTATCCATGACCCATTGACCCAATAGGTCAATTTTAACAAAAAAATTAATTTTGGCAAAAATAGTTATTTTTTGACTAAATGACCACCCATTGACCCAAAATGACTACTTTTGACCAAAAAGTAAATTTTGGTCAAAATTGTCAATTTTTCACCTACAATAAATTATTGACCCAGCAAGTCAATCTGTGACAAAAAAGTCAACTTTGGTCAAAATGGTCAACATTGACCCAATGACGAACCCATTGGCCCAATTGGTTAACTTTTGACCAAAAAGTCAATTTTGGTCGAAATAATTTTTCAATTAATGTCCAATTATCGACCTAATAAGTCAATCTCTCGTCCAAAAAGTCAACTTTAGTCAATCCTTAACCCAATGATAAGCTCATAGACCTAATAGTCAAAATTTGATAAAAAGACAATTTTGGTCAAAAGAGTCAATTTTCGACATATCGACCACCCATCAATCTAACAGTCAACTTTCACCAAAAAGTCAACTTTAGTTAAAATAGTCAATTTTCGACCTAATGACCAACTCATCGAACGAATAGAGTCAACTTTTGTCTAAAAAGTTATCCTTTGGTCAAAATGGTCAATCCTCGACTCAATTGATCAATCTCCGTCAATCTAATGGGTCAACTTTCGCAAAAATTAATTTTGGTCAAAATAGTCAATTTTTGACCTAATGACCAATTATTGACCCTGTAAGCCAATCTCTGACCAAAAAATCAAATTTGGTCAAAATTATCAATCCTTGACCCAATGACCATCCCATTGGCCTAGTAGGTCAACTTTTGACCAAAACGTCAATGGTCAAAATAGTCAATTTTTAAATTAATGACCAATTATTCACCCAACAAGTCAATCTCTGACCAAAAAGTCAACTTTTATCAAAATGATCAATCCATGGCATACTGACAAACCCATTGACCTAACAGGTCAAATTTTCACCAAAAAGTTATTTTAGTCAAGATAGTCAATTTTTTACCTAATGACCCCCCATTGACCCAAAAGATCAGCTTTTGACTAGAAAGCCAACTTTAGTCAAAATGGTTAATTTTTGACCCATGACCAACCTATTGATCTAGTATGTCAACTTTTGACCAAAAAATCATCTTTGGTCAAAATGGTCAATTCTTGACCCAATTTCTAATTCATTGAACCAATAGGTTAACTTTTGACCAAAAAGTCAATTTTGTTCGAAATGATCAATCCTTGACCCAATGAGCAACCCATTGGCCTCATAGATCAACTTTTGACCAAAATGTCAATTTTGGTCAAAATAGTCAATTTTTTAATTTATGACCAATTAGTGACCCAATAAGTCAATCTCTGACCAAAAAGTCAACTTTAGTCAAAATGGTCAATCGTTGACCCAATGACAAACCCATTAACCTCATAGGTCAACTATTGACCAAAAAGATAATTTTGGTCAAAATAGTCAATTTTTTACTAATGACCACCCATTGACCCAATAGGTCAACTTTTGACAAAAAAGTCAACTTTGGTCAAAACGGTCAATTTTTGACCCAATGACCAACCCATAACCCAATTGGTCAACTTTTAACGAAAAAGTCAACTTTGGTCAAAATGGTCAATCCTTGACCCAATGACCAACCCATTGACCCAATAGGTCAACTTTTTAGAAAAAAGTCAACTTTGGTCAAAATGATCAATCATTGACCCACGAGCAACCCATTGGCCTCATAGATCAACTTTTGACCAAAAAGCCAATTTTGGTCAAAATAGTTAATTTTTCAATTTATGACCAATTATTGACTTAATAAGTAAATCTCTGACCAAAAAGTCAACTTTGGTCAAAATTGTTAATCCTTGACCCAATGACAAACCCATAAACCTATAGGTCAATTTTTGACCAAAAAGTCAATTTTGGTCAAAATAGTCAATTTTTGACCTAATGACCAACCACCCATTGACCCAATAGGTAGCTTTTGAAAAAAAATGTCAATTTTGGTCAAAATGGTCAATTTTTGACCCGATGACCAACCCATTGAGCCAATAGGTCAACTTTTGACCAAAAAAGTCATCTTTTGTCAACATGGTCAATTCTTGACCCAATTACCAACTCATTGACCAAATAGGTTAACTTTTTCACCAAAAAGTTAACTTTGGTCAAAATTATCAATTTCTGACCTAATGACCACCCCGTTGACTTGATGGATTAACTTTTGACCAAAAATTCAAAAAATTCAAAAATTCAATTTTGGTCAAAATAGTCAATTTTTGACCTAATGACCAACTACTGACCCAATAAGTCAATCACTGACCAAAAAGTCAACTTTGGTCAAAATGGTCAATCCTTTACCTAGTGACAAATCCATTGATCCGATAGGTCAACTTTTCACCAAATTTGACTTTTTGACAAAATTGTCAATTTTTGACCTAATGACCGACCATTAACCCAACAGGTCAACTTTTGACCAAAAAGTCAACTTTGGTCAAAATGGTCAATTTTTTACCCAATGACCAATCCATAGACCCAAAGGTCAACTTTAGACCAAAAAGTCTTCTTCGGTCAAAATGGTCAATTCTTGACCCAATTATCAAATCATTGACCAAATAGGTCAACTTTTGACCAAAAAACAATTATGTTCAAAATGGTCAATTTCTGACCCAATGACCACCCCGTTGACCCAATGGTTTAAATTTTGACCAAAAATTAAATTTTGGCCAAAGTAATCAATTTTTTACCTAAAGACAAATTATCGACCTAAAAGTTAATCTCTCGACTAAAAAGTCAACTTCGGTCAAATGAGCAATTCTCGACCTAACGACCAACTCATCGAGCCAATAGTTCAACTTTTTACCAAAAAATCAATTTTAGTCAAAATAGTCAATTTTTACCTAATGACCAATTATTGACCTAATAAGTCAATCTCTGACCAAAAAGTCAACTTTTGTCAAAATGGTCAATCCATGACCCAATGACCAAACAACTGACCCAATAGGTCAACTTTTGACAAAAAAGTCAACTTTGGTCAAAATGGTCAATCATTGACCCAATGACGAACCCATTAGCCTAATTGGTTAACTTTTGACCAAAAAGTTAATTTTGGTCAAAATAATCAATTTTTGAATTAATGTCCAATTATTGACCCAATAAGTCAATCTCTGTCCAAAAAGTCAACTTTAGTCAATCCTTAACCCAATGATAAACTCATAGACCCAATAGGTCAAAATTTGACTAAAAAGACAATTTTGGTCAAAAGAGTCAATTTTTGACATAATGACCACCCATTGACCCAATAGGTCAACTTTTGACCAAAAAGTCAACTTTGGTTAAAATGGTCAATTTTTGACCCAATGACCAACACACTAAACCAATAAGTGAACTTTTGTCTAAAAAGTTATCTTTGGTCAAAATGGTCAATCCTTGACCCAATGACCACCCCGTTGAACCAATGGGTCAACTTTTGGCAAAAAAAATTAATTTTGGTCAAAATAACCAATTTTCGACGTAATGACCAATTATCGACCCTCGTAAGCCAATCTCCGACCAAAAATCAACTTTTGTCAAAATTATCATTCCTCGACTCCAACGACCATCCCATCGTCTAAAGAGCTAACTTTTGACCAAAAGGTCAATGGTCAAAATAGTCAATTTTTAAATTAATGACCAATTATTGACCCAACAAGTCAATCTCTGACCAAAAAGTCAACTTTTGTCAAAATGGTCAATCCATGGCGTAATGACAAACCCATTGACCTAATAGGTCAAATTTTCACCAAAAAGTCATTTTAGTCAAGATAGTCAATTTTTTACCTAATGACCACCCATCGTCCCATCAGATCACCGACTGTAAAGCCTACTTTGGTCAAAATGGTCAATTTTTGACCCAAGACCAACCTATTGATCCAATAGGTCAACTTTTGACCAAAAAGTCATCTTTGGTCAAAATGGTCAATTCTTGACCCAATTTCCAATTCATTGAACCAATAGGTTAACTTTTGACCAAAAAGTAAACTTTGGTCAAAAAGATCAATTCTTGACCCAATGAGCAACCCTTTGGCCTCATAGATAACTTTTAACCAAAATGTCAATTTTGATCGAAATAGTCAATTTTGGAATTTATGACCAATTAGTGACCCAATAAGTCAATCTCTGACCAAAAAGTTAACTTTAGTCGAAATAGTCAATCCTTGACCCAATGACAAACCCATTAACCTAATAGGTCAACTATTGACCAAAAAGTCAATTTTGGTCAAAATAGTCAATTTTTTACTAATGACCACCCATTGACCCAATAGGTCAACTTTTGACCAAAAAGACAACTTTGGTCAAAACGGTCAATTTTCGACCCAATGACCAACCCATTAACCCAATTGGTCAACTTTTGACGAAAATGTCAACTTTGGTCAAAATGGTCAATCCTTGACCCAATGACCAACCCATTGACCCAATAGGTTAATTTTTGAGAAAAAAGTCAACTTTGGTCAAAATGATCAATCATTGACCCAATGAGCAACCCATTGGCCTCATAGTCAACTTTCGACCAAAAGTTAATTTTGGTCAAAATACCAATTTTTCAATTTATGACCAATTATTGACCCAAAGAAGTAAATCTCTGACCAAAAAGTCAACTTTGGTCAAAATGGTCAATCCTTGACCCAATGACAAACCCATAAACCTATAGGTCAACTTTTGACCAAAAAGTCAATTTTAGTCAAAATAGTCAATTTTTGACCTAATGACCACCCTTTGACCCAATAGGTCAGCTTTTGAAAAAAAATGTCAATTTTGGTCTAAATGGTCAATTTTTGACCCGATGACCAACCCATTGACTCAATAGGTTAACTTTTGACCAAAAAAGTCATCTTTTGTCAAAATGGTCAATTTTTGACCCAATTACCAACTCATTGACCAAATAGGTTAACTTTTGACCAAAAAGTCAACTTTCGTCAAAATCGTCAATTTCTGACCCAATTACCACCTTATTGACTTGATGGATTAACTTTTTAAGAAAAATTCAAAAATTCAAAAATTTAATTTTGGTCAAAATAATCAATTTTGATCTAATGACCAACTATCGACCCAATAAGTCAATCACTGACCAAAAAGTCAACTTTGGTCAAAATGGTCAATCCTTTACCCAGTGACAAACCCATTGACCTGATAGGTCAACTTTTCACCAAATTTGACTTTTTTTCAAAATTGTTAATTTTTGACCTAATGACTGACCATTAACCCAACAGGTCAACTTTTGACCAAAAAGTCAACTTTGGTCAAAATGGTCAATTTTTGACCCAATGACCAATCCATAGACCCAATAGATCAACTTTAGACCAAAAAGTCTTCTTCTGTCAAAATGGACAATCTTCGATCTAATTATCAAATCATCGACTAAATAAATCAACTTTCGACCAAAAACAATTTGTTCAAATTGGTCAATTTCTGACCCAATGACCACCCAGTTGACCTAATGGTTTAACTTTTGACCAAAAATTAAATTTTGGCCAAAGTAATCAATTTTTTACCTAAAGATAAATTATTGACCCAAAAAGTTAATCTGTGACCAAAATGTCAACTTTGGTCAAAATGGTCAATCCTTGACTCAATGACCAACTCATTGAGCCAATAGGTCAACTTTTTACCAAAAAATCAATTTTGGTCAAAATAGTCAATTTTTTACCAAATGACCAATTATTGACCCAGTAAGCCAATCTCTGACCAAAAAGTCAACTTTTGTCAAAATGGTCAATCCTTGACCCAATGACCAAACAATTGACCTAATAGGTCAACTTTTATCTAAAAGGTCAACTTTGATCAAAATGATCAATCCTTGACCCAATGACCAACACATTGGCCTAATAGGTCAACTTTTAACCAAAAAGTCAATTTTAGTCAAAATAGTCAATTTTTGAATTAACGACCAATTATTGACCCAATAAGTCAATCCCTAACCAAAAAGTCAACTTTGGTTAAAATGGTCAATCCTTGACCCAATTGAAAACCCATTGACCTAATAGGTTAAACTTTGGTCAAATGGTCAATTTTTTACCTAATGACCACCCATTGACCTAATTGGTCAGCTTTTGACCAAAAAGCTAACTTTAGTAAAAATGGTCAATTTTTGACCCAATGACCAACCTATTGATCCAAAAGGTCAACTTTTGATCTTAAAGTCATCTTTAGTCAAAATGGTCAATTCTTGACCCAATTACCAACTCGTTGGCCCAATAGGTTAACTTTTGACCAAAAAGTCAACTTTGATCAAAATGGTCAATCATTGACCCAATGACGAACCCATTGGCCTAATTGGTTAACTTTTGACCAAAAAGTCAATTTTGGTCGAAATAGTCAATTTTTGAATTAATGTCCAATTATTGACCCAATAAGTCAATCTCTGTCCAAAAAGTCAACTTTAGTCAATCCTTAAACCAATGATAAACTCATAGACCCAATAGGTCAAAATTTAACTAAAAAGACAATTTTGGTCAAAATAGTCAATTTTTGACATAATGACCACCCATTGACCCAATAGGTCAACTTTTGACCAAAAAGTCAACTTTCGGTTAAAATGGTCAATTTTCAATCTAATGACCAACTCATTGAACCAATAGGTCAACTTTTGTCTAAAAAGTTATCTTTGGTCAAAATGGTCAATCCTTGACCCAATGACCACCCCGTTGACCCAATGGGTCAACTTTTGGCAAAAAAATTAATTTTGGTCAAAATAGTCAATTTTTGACCTAATGACCAATTATTGACCCTATAAGCCAATCTCTGACAAAAAAATCAACTTTGGTCAAAATTATCAATCTTTGACCCAATAACCATCCCATTAGCCAAGTAGGTCAACTTTTGACCAAAAGTCAATGGTCAAAATAGTCAATTTTTAAATTAATGACCAATTATTGACCCAACAAGTCAATCTCTGACCAAAAAGTTAACTTTTGTCAAAATGATCAATCCATGGCGTAATGACAAACCCATTGACCTAATAGGTCAAATTTTCACCAAAAAGTCATTTTCGTCAAGATAAGCCAATTTTTTACCTAATGACCACCCATTGACCCAATAGATCAGCTTTTGACCGGAAAGCCAACTTTGGTCAAAATGGTCAATTTTTGACCCATGACCAACCTATTAATCCAATAGGTCAACTTTTGACCAAAAAGTCATCTTTGGTCAAAATGGTCAGTTCTTGGCCCAATTTCCAATTCATTGAACCAATAGGTTAACTTTTGACAAAAATGTCAACTTTGGTCAAAATGATCAATCATTGACCCAATGAGCAACCCATTGGCCTCATAGATCAACTTTTGACCAAAAAGTCAATTTTGGTCATAATAGTTAATTTTTCAATTTATGACCAATTATTAACCCAATAAGTCAATCTCTGACCAAAAAGTCAACTTTGGTCAAAATGGTCAATCATTGACCCAATGGCAAACCCATAAACCTATAGGTCAAATTTTGACCAAAAAGTTAATTTTAGTCAAAATAGTCAATTTTTGACCTAATGACCACCCTTTGACCCAATAGGTCAGCTTTTGAAAAAAATATTAATTTTGGTCAAAATGGTCAATTTTTGACCCGATGACCAACCCATTAACCCAATAGGCCAACTTTTGACCAAAAAAGTCATCCTTCGTCAAAATGGTCAATTCTTGACCCAATTACCAACTCATTGACCAAAAAGTTAACTTTGGTCAAAATTGTCAAATTCTGACCCAATTACCACCTCGCTGATTGATGATTAACTTTCGACCAAAAATTCAAAAATTCAAAAATTCAATTTTGGTCAAAATAATCGTCTTGATCTAATGACCAACTATCGACCCAATAAGTCAATCACCGACCAAAAAGTCAACTTTAGTCAAAATGGTCAATCCTTTACCCAAATGACAAACTCATCGAATTCGACAGTCAACTTTTCACCAAATTTAACTTTTTTCAAAATTGTCAATTTTCGACCTAATGACCGACCATTAACCCAACAGTCAACTTTCGACCAAAAGTCAACTTTGATCAAAATGGTCAATTTTCGACCCAATGACCAATCCATGCACCTAATAAATCAACTTTAGACCAAAAAGTCTTCTTCGGTCAAAATGGTCAATTTCGAATCCAATTATCAAATCATTGACCAAATAGGTCAACTTTTGACGAAAAAACAATTATGTTCAAATTGGTCAATTTCTGACCCAATGACCACCTCGTTGACCCAATGGTTTAACTTTTGACCAAAAATTAAATTTTGGCCAAAGTAATGAATTTTTTACCTAAAGACAAATTATTGAGCCAAAAAGTTAATCCCTGACCAAAAAGTCAACTTTAGTCAAAATGGTCAATCCTTGACCTAATGACCAACTCATTAAGCCAATAGGTCAACTTTTAACCAAAAAATCAATTTTGGTCAAAATAATCAATTTTTTACCTAATGGCCAATTATTGACCCAGTAAGCCAATCTCTGACCAAAAAGTCAACTTTTGTCAAAATGGTCAATCCTTGACCTAATGACCAAACAATTGACCCAATAGGTCAACTTTTGACTAAAAAGTCAACTTTGGTCAAAATGATCAATCATTGACCCAATGTCCAACACATTGGCCTAATAGGTCAAATTTTGACCAAAAAGTCAATTTTAGTCAAAATAGTCAATCTCTAACCAAAAAGTCGACTTTGGTCAAAATGGTCAATCCTTGACCCAATGAAAAACCCATTGACCAAATAGGTCAAATTTCGACAAAAAAGTATTTTGGTCGAGATGGTCAATTTTTTACCTAATGACCACCCATTGACCTAATTGGTCAGCTTTTGACCAAAAAGCTAACTTTTGTCAAAATGGTCAATTTTTGACCCAATGACCAACCTATTAATCCAATAGGTCAACTTTTGATCTAAAAGTCATGTTTAGTCAAAATGGTCAATTCTTGACCCAATTACTAACTCATTGACCCAATAGGTTAACTTTTGACCAAAAAGTCAACTTTGGTCAAAATGGTCATTTTCTGACCCAATAACCACCCAGTTAACCCGATGGGATAACTTTGACCAAAAATTCTATTTTGGTCAAAATAATCAATTTTTAACCTAATGACCAATTATTGACCCAATAAGTCAATCTTTGACCAAAGAGTCAACTTTGGTCAAAATGGTCAAACCTTGACCCAATGACAAACCTATTGACCCAAAAGGTCAACTTTTGAACAAAAAGTCAACTTTGGTCAAAATAGTCAATTTTTCACCTAATGACCAATTATTGACCCAATAAGTCAATCTCTGACCAAAAAGTTAACTTTGGTCATAATGGTCAATCCTCAACCCAATGACAATCCCATTGACCCAATAGTTCAACTTTTGACCAAAAAGTCAACTTTGGTCAAAATGGAAAGTCCTTGATCCAATGACTAACTAACTGACCCAATAGATCGACTTTTGACCAAAAAGACAATTTTGGTCAAAATAGTAAATTTTTACTTAATGATCAATTATTGACCCAATATGTCAACTTTTGACCAAAAAGTTAACTTTGTAAAATGGACTATCCATGACCCATCGACCAACTCATCGACCTAACAGTCAATTTTAACAAAAAAATTAATTTTAGCCAAAAAGGTCATTTTTTGACTAAATGACCACCCATTGACCCAAAATGACTACTTTTGACCAAAAAGTCAATTTTGGTTAAAATTGTCAATTTTTGACCTACGACAAATTATTGACCCAGTAAGCCAATCTGTGACAAAAAAATCAACTTTGGTCAAAACGGTCAATCATTGACCCAATAACGAACCCATAGGCCTAATTGGTTAACTTTTCGACCAAAAAGCTAATTTTGGTCAAAATAGTCAATTTTGAATTAATGTCCAATTATTGACCCAATAAGTCAATCTCTGTCCAAAAAGTCAACTTTAGTCAATCCTTAACCCAATGATAAACTCATAGACCCAATAGGTCAAAATTTGACTAAAAAGACAATTTTGGTCAAAAGAGTCAATTTTTGACATAATGACCACCCATTGACCCAATAGGTCAACCAAAAAGTCAACTTTGGTTAAAATGGTCAATTTTTGACCCAATGACCAACTCATTGAACCAATAGGTCAACTTTTATCTAAAAAGTTATCTTTGGTCAAAATGGTCAATCCTTGACCCAATGACCACCCTGTTGACCCAATGGATCAACTTTTGGCAAAAAAATTGATTGTGGTCAAAATAGTCAATATTTGACCTAATGACCAATTATAGACCCTGTAAGCCAATCTCTTACCAAAAAATCAACTTTGGTCAAAATTATCAATCTTTGACCCAATAACCATCCCATTGGCCTAGTAGGTCAACTTTTGACCAAAAAGTCAATGGTCAACATAGTCAATTTTTAAATTAATGACCAATTATTGACCCAACAAGTCAATCTCTGACCAAAAAGTCAAATTTTGTCAAAATGGTCAATCCATGGCGTAATGACAAACCCATTGACCAAATAGGTCAAATTTTCACCAAAAAGTCATTTTGGTCAAGATAGTCAATTTTTTACCTAATGACCACCCATTGACCCAATAGATCAACTTTTGACCACAAAGCCAACTTTGGTCAAAAAGGTCAATTTTTGACCCATGACCAACCTATTGATCCGATAGGTCAACTTTTGACCAAAAAGTCATCTTTCGTCAAAATGGTCAATTCTTGACCCAATTTCCAATTCATTGAACCAATAGGTTAAGTTTAGACCAAAAAGTCAACTTTGGTCAAAATGATCAATCCTTGACCCAATGAGCAACCCATTGGCCTCATAGATCAACTTTTGACCAAAATGTCAATTTTGGTCAAAATAGTCAATTTTTGAATTTATGACCAATTAGTGACCCAATAAGTCAATCTCTGACCAAAAGTCAACTTTAGTCAAAATGATCAGTCATTGACCCAATGACAAACCCCTTAAACTAATAGGTCAACTATTGACCAAAAAGTCAATTTTGGTCAAAATAGTCAATTTTTGACTAATGACCACCCATTGACCCAATAGGTCAACTTTTGACCAAAAAGTCAACTTTGGTCAAAGCGGTTAATTTTCGACCCAATGACCAACCCATTAACCCAATTGGTCAACTTTTGACGAAAAAGTCAACTTTGGTCAAAATGGTCAGTCCTCGACCCAATGACAAACCCATAAACCTACAGGTCAACTTTTGACCAAAAAGTCAATTTTGGTCAAAATTGTCAATTTTTGACCTAATGATCACCCATTGACCCAATAGGTCAGCTTTTGAAAAAAATGTCAATTTTCGTCAAAATGGTCAATTTTTGACCCGATGACCAACCCGTTGGCCCAATAGGTCAACTTTTGACCAAAAAAGTTATCTTTTGTCAAAATGGTCAATTCTTGAGCCAATTTCTAACTCATTGACCAAATAGGTTAACTTTTTAACCAAAAAGTTAACTTTGGTCAAAATTGTCAATTTCTGACCCAATGACCACCCCGTTGACTTGATGGATTAACTTTTGACAAAAAATTCAAATAATTCAAAAATTCAATTTTGGTCAAAATAGTCAATTTTTGACCTAATGACCAACTATTGACCCAATAAGTCAATCACTGACCAAAAAGTCAACTTTGGTCAAAATGGTCAATTCTTTACCTAGTGACAAACCCATTGACCCGATAGGTCAACTTTTCACCAAAATTGACTTTTTATCAAAATTGTCAATTTTTGACCTAATGACCGACCATTAACCCAACAGGTCAACTTTTGACCAAAAAGTCATCTTTGGTCAAAATGGTCAATTTTTGACTCAATAACCAATCCATAGACCCAATAAATCAACTTTAGACCAAAAAGTCTTCTTCGGTCAGAATGGTCAATTCTTGACCCAATTATCAAATCATTGACCAAATAGGTCAACTTTTGACCAAAAAACAATTATGTTCAAAATGGTCAATTTCTGACCAAATGACCACCCCGTTGACCCAATGGTTTAACTTTTGACCAAAAATTAAATTTTGGCCAAAGTAATCAATTTTTTACCTAAAGATAAATTATTGACCCAAAAAGTTAATCTCTGACCAAAAAGTCAACTTTGGTCAAAATGGTCAATCCTTGACCCAATGACCAACTCATTGAGCCAATAGGTCAACTTTTAACCAAAAAATCAATTTTGGTCAAAATAGTCAATTTTTTACCTAATGACCAATTATTGACCCAGTAAGCCAATCTCTGACCAAAAAGTAAACTTTTGTCAAAATGGTCAATCCTTGACCCAATAACCAAACAACTGACCTAATAGGTCAACTTTTGACTAAAAAGTTAACTTTGGTGAAAATGATCAATCACTGACCCAATGACCAACCCACTAGACTAATAGGTCAACTTTTGACCAAAAAGTCAATTCTAGTCAAAATAGTCAATTTTTGAATTAACAACCAATTATTGACCCAATAAATCAATCTCCAACCGAAAAGTCAACTTTGGTCAAAATGGTCAATCATTGACCCAATGAAAAACCCATTAACCAACTAGGTCAAATTTTGTCAAGATAGTCAATTTTCTACCTAATGACCATCCATTGACCTAATTGGTCAGCTTTTGGCCAAAAAGCCAACTTTGGTCAAAATGGTCAATTTTTGACCTAATTACCAACTTATTGGTCCAATAGGTCAAATTTTGATCTAAAAGTCATCTTTTGTCAAAATGGTCAATTCTTGACCCAACTACCAACTCATTGACCCAATAGGTTAACTTTTGACCAAAATGTCAACTTTGGTCAAAATGGTCAATTTCTGACCCAATGACCACCCTGTTAACCCGATGGGTTAACTTTGACCATAAATTCTATTTTGGTCAAAATAGTCAATTTTTAACCTAATGACCAATTATTGACCCAATAAGTCAATCTCTGAACAAAAAGTCAACTTTGGTCAAAATGGTCAATCCTTGACGCAATGACAAACCCATTGACCCAAAAGGTCAACTTTGGAACAAAAAGTCAACTTTGGTCAAAATAGTTAAATTTTCACCTAATGACCAATTATTGACCCAATAAGTCAATCTCTGACCAAAAAGTCAACTTTGGTCATAATGGTCAATTCACCAACCCATTGACCCAATTGGTCAATTTTAACAGAAAAATTAATTTTGGCCAAAATGGTCATTTTTTGACGAAATGATCACCCATTGACCCAAAATGACTACTTTTGACCAAAAAGTTAATTTTGGTCAAAATTGTCAATTTTTGACCTACGATAAATTATTGAACCAGTAAGCCAATCTGTGACAAAAAAGTCAACTTTGGTCAAAATGGTCAATCGTTGACCCAATGGTTTAACTTTTGACCAAAAATTAAATTTTGGCCAAAGTAATCAATTTTTTACCTAAAGACAAATTATTGACCCAAAAAGTTAATCTCTGACCAAAAAGTCAACTTTGGTCAAAATGGTCAATCCTTGACCCAATGACAAACTCATTGAGCCAATAGGTCAACTTTTAATAAAAAAAATCAATTTTGGCCAAAATAGTCAATTTTTTACCTAATGACCAATTATTGACCCAGTAAGCCAATCTCTGACCAACAAGTCAACTTTTGTCAAAATGGTCAATCCTTGACCCAATGACCAAACAACTGACCAATAGGTCAACTTTTGACTAAAAAGTCAACTTTGGTCAAAATGATCAATCATTGACCCAATGACCAACCCATTGGCCTTAGAGGTCAACTTTTGACAAAAAAGTTAATTTTAGTCAAAATAGTCAATTTTTGAATTAACGACCAATTATTGACCCAATAAGTCAATCTCTAACCCAAAAGTCAACTTTGGTTAAAATGGTCAATCCTTGACCCAATGAAAAACCCTTTGACCTAATAGGTCAAATTTTGACCAAAAAGTATTTTGGTCAAGAAGGTCAATTTTCTACCTAATGACCACCCATTGACCTTATTGGTCAGCTTTTGACCAAAAAGCCAACTTTGGTCAAAATGGTTAATTTTTTACCCAATGACCAACCTATTGATCCAATAGGCCCACTTTTGATCTAAAAGTAATCTTTACTCAAAATGGTCAATTCTCGACTCCAATTACTAAACTTTATTGACCTAATAAAGTTAACTTTTGACCAAAAAGTCAACTTTGGTCAAAATGGTCAATTTCTGACCCAATGACCACCCCGTTAACCCGATGCGTTAACTTTGACAAAAATTCTATTTTGGTCAAAATAGTCAATTTTTATCCTAATGACATGTTATTCACCCAATAAGTCAATCTCTGAAGAAAAAGTCAACTTTGGTCAAAATGGTCAATCCTTGACCCAATGACGAACCCATTAACCCAAAAGGTCAACTTTTGAACAAAAAGCCAACTTTGGTCAAAGTAGTCAATTTTTCACGTAATGACCAATTATTGACCCAATAAGTCAATCTCTGACCAAAAGGTCAACTTTGGTCATAATGGTCAATCCTTGACCCAATGACAAACCCATTGACCCAATAAGTCAACTTTTGACCAAAAAGTCAACTTTGATCAAAATGGTAAGTCCTTGACCCAATGACTAACCAACTGACCCAATAGATCGACTTTTGACCGAAAAGTCAATTTTGGTTAAAATAGTAAATTTTTACTTAATCACCAATTATTGACCCAATACGTCAACTTTTGACCAAAAAGTTAACTTTGGTAAAAATGGACTATCCATGACCCATTGACGAACCCATTGACCCAATAGGTCAATTTTAACAAAAAAAATAATTTTGGCCAAAAGGGCCATTTTTTTAATTAATGAACACCCATTGACCCAAAATGACTACTTTTGACCAAAAAGTCAATTTTGGTCAAAATTGTCAATTTTTGACCTACGACAAATTATTGACCCAGTAAGCCAATCTGTGACAAAAAAATCAACTTTGGTCAAAACGGTCCAATGACGAACCCATAGGCCTAATTGGTTAACTTTTGACCAAAAAGCTAATTTTGGTCAAAATAATCAATTTTTGAATTAATGTCCAATTATTGACCCAATAAGTCAATCTCTGTCCAAAAAGTCAACTTTAGTCAATCCTTAACCCAATGATAAACTCATAGACCCAATAGGTCAAAATTTGACCGAAAAGACAATTTTGGTCAAAAGAGTCAATTTTTGACATATTGACCACCCATTGACCCAATAGGTCAACTTTTGACCAAAAAGTCAGCTTTGGTTAAAATGGTCAATTTTTGACCCAATGACCAACTCATTGAACCAATAGGGCAACTTTTGTCTAAAAAGTTAACTTTGGTCCAAATTGTCAATCCTTGACCCAATGACCACCCTGTTGACCCAATGGGTCAACTTTTGGCAAAAAAATTAATTCTGGTTAAAATAGTCAATTTTTGACCTAATGACCAATTATTGACCCTGTAAGCCAATCTCTAACCAAAAAATCAACTTTGGTCAAAATTATCAATCCTTGACCCAATAACCATCCCATTGGCCTAGTAGGTCAACTTTTGACCAAAAAGTCAATGGTCAACATAGTCAATTTTTTAATTAATGACCAATTATTGACCCAACAAGTCAATCTCTGACCAAAAAGTCAACTTTTGTCAATATGGTCAATCCATGGCGTAATGACAAACCCATTGACCTAATAGGTCAAATTTTCACCAAAAAGTCATTTTGGTCAAGATAGTCAATTTTTTACCTAATGACCACCCATTGACCCAATAGATCAGCTTTTGACCAGAAAGCCAACTTTGGTCAAAATGGTCAATTTTTGACCCATGACCAATCTATTGATCCAATAGGTCAACATTTAACCAAAAAGTCATCTTTCGTCAAAATGGTCAATTCTTGACCCAATTTCCTATTCATTGAACCAATAGGTTAACCTTTGACCAAAAAGTCAACTTTGGTCAAAATGATCAATCCTTGACCCAATGAGCAACCCATTCGCCTCATAGATCAACTTTTGACCAAAATGTCAATTTTGGTCAAAATAGTCAATTTTTGAATTTATGACCAATTAGTGACCCAATAAGTCAATCTCTGACCAAAAAGCCAACTTTAGTCAAAATGGTCTATCCTTGATCCAATGACAAACCCATTAACCTAATAGGTCAACTATTGACCAAAAAGTCAATTTTGGTCAAAATAGACAATTTTTTACTAATGACCAACCATTGACCCAATAGGACAACTTTTGACAAAAAAGTCAACTTTGGTCAAAACGGTCAATTTTCGTCCCAATGACCAACCCATTAACCCAATTGGTCATCTTTTGACTAAAAAGTCAACTTTGGTCAAAATGGTCAATCCTTGACCCAATGACCAACCCATTGCCCCAATAGGTCAACTTTTGAGCAAAAAGTCAACTTTGGTCAAAATGATCAATCATTGACCCACCCAATGAGCAACCCATTGGTCTCATAGATCAACTTTTGACCAAAAAGTCAATTTTGGTCAAGATAGTCAATTTTTCAATTTATGACCAATTATTGACCCAATAAGTCAATTTTTGACCAAAAAGTCAACTTTGGTCAAAATGGTCAATCCTTGACCCAATCATAAACCCATAAACCTATAGGTCAACTTTTGACCAAAAAGTCAATTTTAGTCAAAATTATCAATTTTTGACCTAATGACCACCCTTTGACCCAATAGGTCAGCTTTTGAAAAAGAATGTCAATTTTGGTCAAAATAGTTAATTTTTGACCCGATGAGCAACCCATTGACCCAATAAGTCAACTTTTGAATAAAAATGTCATGTTTCGTCAAAATGGTCAACTCTTGACCCAATTACCAACTCATTGACCAAATAGGTTAACTTTTTGACCAAAAAGTCAACTTTTGTCAAAATGGTCTATCCTAGACCCAATGGCCAACTCATTGACCCAATATGTCAACATTTGACCAAAAAGTTAATTTCAGTCAAAATGATCAATCCTTGACCCAATGACCAACACATTGACCCAATAGGTCAACTCTTGACCAAAAAGTCAATTTTGGTCAAGATAGTCAATTTTTTACCTAATGGACACCCATTGATCTAATAGGTGAACTTTTGACCACAAAGTCAACTTTGGTCAAAATGGTCAATTTTTGAGTAAATGACTAAACCATTGACCCAATAGGTCAACTTTTGACCAAAAAGTCATCTTTGGTCTAAATGGTGAATTCTTGACCCAATTACCAACTCATTGACTCAATAGGTCAAGCTTTGACCTAGAAGTCAACTTTGGTCAAAATGGTCAATTTCTGACCCAATGACCACCCCGTTAACCCGATGGCTTAACTTTTGACCAAAAATACTATTTTCGTCAAAATAGTCAATTTTTGACCTAATGACTAATTATTGACCTAATAAGTCAATCTCTAACTGAAAAGTCAACTTCGGTCAAAATGGTTAATCCTTGACTCATTGACAAAACCATTGACCCAATAAGTCAACTTTTGATCAAAAAGTTAATTTTTGTCAAAATAGTAAATTTTTGACCTAATGACCAATTATTGACCCAATAAGTCTTTCTCTGACCAAAATGCCAACTTTGCTCATAATGATCAATCCTTGATCCAATGACAAACCCATTGACCCAATAGGTCAACTTTTGACCAAAAATTTAACTTCAGTCAAAATGGTAAATCCTTGACCCAATAACTAACCCACTAACCTAATTGATCGACTTTTGACCAAAAAGTCAATTTTGGTCAAAATAATAATTTTTTGACTTAATGACCAATTATTGACCCAAAAGGTCAACCTTTGACCAAAAAGTCAACATTGGTCAAATTGGTCAATCCTTGACTCAATGACAAACCCATTGACCCAATAGGTCAACTTTTGACGAAAAAGTCAATTTTGGTCAAAATAATCAATCTTTGACTTAATACCCATTGACCCAAAAAGTCAACTTTTGACAAGAAAAGTCAATTTTGGTCAAAATAGTCAATTTTTAACCTAATGACCAATTATTTATTCCGTAAGTCAATCTTTGACCAAAAGTCAACTTTAGTCAAAATGGTCAACCATTGACCCAATTATCAACCCCTTAACCTAAAAGGTCAACTTTCAAAGAAAAAGTCAACTTTGGTCAAAATGATCAACCCTTGACCCAATGACCAACCCATTAGCCAAATAGATCAACTTTTGTCTAAAAAGCCAATTTTGGTCGAAATAGTTAATTTTTGAATTAATGTCCAATTATTGAGCCAATAAGTCAATCTCTGACCAAAAAGTCAACTTTGGTCAAAATGGTCAATCCTTGACCCAACGACAAACTCATTGACCCAATAGGTCAACATTTGACTAAAAAAACAATTTTGGTCAAAATTGTCAATTTTTGACTTACTGACCACCCATTGACCTAATAGGTTAAATTTTGACCAAAAACTCAACTTTGATCAAAATGATCAATTTTTGACCCTATGACCAACTCATTGACCCAATAAATCAACTTTTTACTAAAAAGTCATCTTTGGTCAAAATGGTTAATTTTTGTCCCAAGGACCACCCCGTTGACTCAATAGGTCATTTTTTTACCAAAAATTTAATTTTTGTTAAAATAATCAATTTTTGACCTATCAACCAATTATTGACCCAATAAGTCAATCTCTGACCAAAAAGTTAACTTTGGTCAAAATGGTCAATCCTTGAACCAATGACCAATCAGTTGACCCAAATAGGTCAAATTTTGACAAAAATGTTAACTTTGGTCGAAATGGTCAATCCTTGACCCAATGACCAACCCCTTGACCCAATAGGTCAACTTTTGACCAAAAAATCAATTTTGGTCGAAAGTTAATTTTTGACCTATTGACCAATTATTGTCACAGAAAGCCAATCTCTGACCAAAAAGTCAACTTTTGACCAAATAGTCAACTTCGGTCAAAATGATCAATGCTTGACCCAATGACCAACCCAATTGTCTAATAGGTCAATTTTTGATAAAAAAGTCAATTTTGGTCAAAATAGTCAAATTTTGAATTAATGATAAATTATTGACCCAATAAGTCGTTCTCTGACCAAAAAGTCAAATTTTGTCAAAATGGTCAATCCTTGACCCAATGACAAACCCATTTAGCCAATAGGTCAACTTTTGACTAAAAAGGCAATTGTTGTCAAAATAGTCAATTTTTGAATTAATGACAAATTATTGACCCAATAAGTCAATCTTTAACCAAAAAGTCAACTTTTGTCAAAATAGTCAATCCTTGACCCAATGACAAACCCATTGACCCAATAGGTCAAATTTTGACCAAAAAGTCAATTTTAGTCAAAATATTAAATTTTTGACCTAATGACCAATTATTGATCTAATAAGTCAACATTGGTCAAAATAGCCAATCATTGACCCAATGACCAACCCATTGACCAAATGGGTCAAATGTTGACTAAAAAGACAATTTTGGTCAAAGTAGTCAATTTTTGTCCTAATGACCACCCAACTGACCCAAAAGGTCAACTTTTGAAAAAAAGTTAATTTTAGTCAAAATAGTCAATTTTTCACCTAATGACCAATTATTGACCCAATAAGTCAATCTCTGACCAAAAAGTCAACTTTGGTCATAATGGTCAATCCTTGACCCAATGATAAACCCATTGACCCAATAGGTTAACTTTTGACCAAAAAGTCAACATTTTTTACTTAATGACCAATTATTGACCCAATACGTCAACTTTTAACCAAAAAGTCAAGTTTGGTAAAAATGGAGAATCCATGACCCATTGACCAACCCATTGACCAAAAATGAATACTTTTAACCAAAAAGTCAAATTCAGTCAAAATTGTCAATTTTTGACCTAATGATAAATTATTGACCAGTAAGACAATCTCTGACCAAAAAGTCAACTCTGATCAAAACGGTCAATCATTGACCCAATGAACAACCCATTGACCCAATATGTCAACTTTTAAATAAAAAGTCAACTTTGGTCAAAATGATTTATCCTAGACCCAATGACCAACCCACTGGCCTAATAGGATAACTTTTGACAAAAAAGTCAGTTTTGGTCAAACTAGTCAATTTTTGAATAAATGTCCAATTAATAACCCAATAAGTTAATCTCTGACCAAAAAGTCAACTTTGGATAAATTAGTCAATCCTTGACCCAATGATAAACCATAGACCCAAGAGGTCAAGTTTTGACTAAAAAGATAATTTTGGTCAAAATAGTCAATTTTGACCTAATGCCACCCATTGACCCAATAAATCAACTTTTGAGCAAAAAGTCAACTTTGGTCAAAATGGTCAATTTTTGACCCAATAGGTCAACTTTTGACCAAAAAGTCAACTTTGGTCAAAATGGAAAGTCCTTGACCCAATGACTAACCAACTGACCCAATAGATCGACTTTTGACCAAAAAGTCAATTTTGGTCAAAATAGTAAATTTTTACTTAATGACCAATTATTGACCCAATACGTCAACTTTTGACCAAAAGGGTAACTTTGATAAAAATGGACTATCCATGACACATTGACCGAATACATCAATTTTAACAAAAAAATTAATTTTGGCCAAAATGGTTATTTTTTGACTAAATGACCACCCATTGACCCAAAATGACTACTTTTGACCAAAAAGTAAATTTTGGTCAAAATTATCAATTTTTGACCTACGATAAATTATTGACCCAGTAAGCCAATTTGTGACAAAAAGTCAACTTTGGTCAAAATGGTCAATCATTGACCCAATGACGAACCCATTGGCCTAATTGGTTAACTTTTGACCAAAAAGTCAATTTTGGTCGAAATAGTCAATTTTTGAATTAATGTCCAATTATTGACGCAATAAGTCAATCTCTGTTCAAAAAGTCAACTTTAGTCAATCCTTAACCCAATGATAAACTCATAGACCCAATAGGTCAAAATTTGACTAGAAAGACAATTTTGGTCAAAAGAGTCAATTTTTGACATATTGACCACCAATTGACCCAATAGGTTAACTTTTGACCAAAAAGTCAACTTTGGTTAAAATGGTCAATTTTTGACCCAATGACCAACTCATTGAACCAATAGGTCAACTTTTGTCTAAAAAGTTATCCTTGGTCAAAATGGTCAATCCTTGACCCAATGACCACCTTGTTAACCCAATGGGTCAACTTTTCTCAAAAAAATTAATTTTGGTCAAAATAGTCAATTTTTGACCTAATGACTAATTACACCCTGTAAGCCAATCTCTGACCAAAAAATCAAATTTGGTCAAAATTGTCAATCCTTGACCCAATGACCATCTCATTGGCCTAGTAGGTCAACTTTTGACCAAAACGTCAATGGTCAAAATAGTCAATTTTTAAATTAATGACCAATTATTCACCCAACAAGTCAATCTCTGACCAAAAAGTCAACTTTTATCAAAATGGTCAATCCATGGCGTAATGACAAACCCATTGACCTAATAGGTCAAATTTTCACCAAAAAGTCATTTTGGTCAAGATAGTCAATTTTTTACCTAATGACCACCCATTGACCCAATAGATCAGCTTTTGACCAGAAAGCCAACTTTGGTCAAAATGGTTAATTTTTGACCAATGACCAACTTATTGATCCAATATGTCAACTTTTGACCAAAAAGTCATCTTTGGTCAAAATGGTCAATTCTTGATTCAATTTCCAATTCATTGAACCAATAGGTTAACTTTTGACCAAAAATTCAATTTTGGTCAAAATGATCGATCCTTGACACAATGAGCAACCCATTGGCCTCATAGATCAACTTTTGACCAAAATGTCAATTTTGGTTAAAATAGTCAATTTTTGAATTTATGACCAATTAGTGACTCAATAAGTCAATCTCTGACCAAAAAGTCAACTTTAGTCAAAATGGTCAATCCTTGACCCAATGACAAACCCATTAACCTAATAGGTCAACTATTGACCAAAAAGTCAATTTTGGTCAAAATAGTCAATTTTTGACTAATGACCACCCATTGACCCAATAGGTCAACTTTTGACCAAAAAGTCAACTTTGGTCAAAACGGTCAATTTTCGACCCAATGACCAACCCATTAACCCAATTGGTCAACTTTTGACGAAAAAGTCAACTTTGGTCAAAATGGTCAATCCTTGACCCAATGACCAACCCATTGATCCAATAGGTCAAATTTTGAGAAAAAAGTCAACTTTGGTCAAAATGATCAATCATTGACCCAATGAGCAACCCATTAGCCTCATAGATCAACTTTTGACCAAAAAGCCAATTTGGGTCAAAATAGTCAATTTTTCAACTTATGACCAATAATTGACCCAATAAGTAAATCTCTGACCAAAAAGTCAACTTTGGTCAAAATTGTCAATTCTTGACCCAATGACAAACCCATAAACCTATAGGTCAACTTTTGACCAAAAAGTCAATTTTGGTCAAAATAGTCAATTTTTAACCTAATGACCACACATTGACCCAATAGGTCAGCTTTTGAAAAAAATGTCAATTTTGGTCAAAATGGTCAATTTTTGACCCGATGACCAACCCATTGACCCAATAGGTCAACTTTTGACCAAAAAAGTCATCTTTTGTCAAAATGGTCAATTCTTGACCCAATTACCAACTCATTGACCAAATAGGTTAACTTTTTCACCAAAAAGTTAACTTTGGTCAAAATTGTCAATTTCTGACCCAATGACCACCCCGTTGACTTGATGGATTAACTTTTGACCAAAAATTCAAAAAATTCAAAAATTCAATTTTGGTCAAAATAGTCAATTTTTGACCTAATGACCAACTATTGACCCAATAAGTCAATCACTGACCAAAAAGTCAACATTTGGTCAAAGTGGTCAATCCTTTACCCAGTGACAAATCCATTGACCCGATAGGTCAACTTTTCACCAAATTTGACTTTTTGTCAAAATTGTCAATTTTTGACCTAATGACCGACCATTAACCCAACAGGTCAACTTTTGACCAAAAAGTCAACTTTGGTCAAATTGGTCAATTTTTGTCCCAATGACCAATCCATAGACCCAATAGATCAACTTAAGACCAAAAGTCTTCTTCGGGCAAATTGGTCAATTCTTGACCCAATTATCAAATCATTGACCAAGTAGGTCAACTTTTGACCAAAAAACAATTATGTTCAAAATGGTCAATTTCTGACCCAATGACCACCCCGTTGACCCAATGGTTTAACTTTTGACCAAAAATTAAATTTTGGCCAAAGTAATCAATTTTTTACCTAAAGACAAATTATTGACCCAAAAAGTTAATCTCTGACCAAAAAGTCAACTTTGGTCAAAATGGTCAATCCTTGACCTAATGACCAACTCATTGAGCCAATAGTTCAACTTTTAACCAAAAAATCAATTTTGGTCAAAATAGTCAATTTTTACCTAATGAACAATTATTGACCCAGTAAGCCAATCTCTGACCAAAAAGTTAACTTTTGTCAAAATGGTCAATCCTCGACTCTAATGACCAAACAACCGACCCAATAGTCAACTTTCGACTAAAAAGTCAACTTTGGTCAAAATGATCAATCATCGACCCAATGACCAACCTATCGCCTAATAGGTCGACTTTGACCAAAAAGTCAATTTTAGTCAAAACAGACAATTTTTGAATTAACGACCAATTATTGACCCAATAAGTCAATCTCTAACTGAAAAGTCAACTTTGGTCAAAATGGTCAATTCATGTCCCAATGGAAAACCCATTGACCTAATAGGTCAAATTTTGACCAAAAAGTATTTTGGTCAAGATGGTCAATTTTTTACCTAATGACCACCCATTGACCTAATTGGTCAGCTTTTGACCAAAAAGCCAACTTTGGTCAAAATAGTCAATTTTTAACCAAATGACCAACCTATTGATCCAATAGGTCAACTTTTGATCTAAAAGTCATCTTTAGTCAAAATGGTCAATTCTTGACCCAATTACCAACTCATCGATCTAATAGTTAACTTTTGACCAAAAAGTCAACTTTGGTCAAAATGGTCAATTTCTGACCTAATGACCACCCCGTTAACCCGATGGGTTAACTTTGACCAAAAATTCTATTTTGGCCAAAATAGTCAATTTTTAACCTAATGACCAATTATTGACCGAATAAGTCAATCTCTGACCAAAAAGTCAACTTGGGTCAAAATTGTCAATCCTTGACCCAATGACAAACCTATTGACCCAATAGGTCAACTTTTGAACAAATAGTCAACTTTGGTCAAAATAGTCCATTATTCACCTAATGAACAATTATTGACCAAATAAGTCAATCTCTGACCAAAAAGTCAACTTTAGTCATATTGGTCAATCCACGACCCAATAACAAACCCATTGACCCAATAGGTCAACTTTTGACCAAAAAGTCAACTTTGGTCAAAATGGAAAGTCCTTGACCCAATGACTAACCAACTGACCCAATAGATCAACTTTTGACCAAAAAGTCAATTTTGGTCAAAATAGTAAATTTTTACTTAATGATCAATTATTGACTCAAGACGTCAACTTTTGACCAAAAAGTTAACTTTGGTAAAAATGGACTATCCATGACCCATTGACCAACTCATTGACCCAATAGGTCAATTTTAACAAAAAAGTTAATTTTGGCCAAAATGGTCATTTTTTGACTAAATGACCACCCATTGACCCAAAATGACTACTTTTGACCAAAAAGACAATTTTGGCCAAAATTGTCAATTTTTGACCTACGACAAATTATTGACCCAGTAAGCCAATCTGTGACAAAAAAATCAACTTTGGTCAAAACGGTCAATCATTGACCCAATAACGAACCCATAGGCCTAATTGGTTAACTTTTGACCAAAAAGCTAATTTTGGTCAAAATAGTCAATTTTTGAATTAATGTCCAATTATTGACCCAATAAGTCAATCTCTGTCCAAAAAGTCAACTTTAGTCAATCCTTAACCCAATGATAAACTCATAGACCCAATAGGTCAAAATTTGACTAAAAAGACAATTTTGGTCAAAAAAAGTCAGTTTTTAACATAATAACCACCCATTGACCCAATAGGTCAACTTTTGACCAAAAAGTTAACTTTGGTTAAAATGGTCAATTTTTGACCCAATGACCAACTCATTGAACCAATAAGTCAACTTTTGTCTAAAAAGTTATCTTTGGTCAAAATGGTCAATCCTTGACCCAATGACCACCCCGTTGAACCAATGGGTCAACTTTTGGCAAAAAAATTAATTTTGGTCAAAATAGTCAATTTTTGACGTAATGACCAATTATTGACCCTGTAAGCCAATCTCTGACAAAAAAATCAACTTTTGTCAAAATTATCAATCCTTGACCCAATGACCATCCCATTGGCCTAGTAGGTCAACTTTTGACCAAAAAGTCAATGGTCAAAATAGTCAATTTTTAAATTAATCACCAATTATTGACCCAACAAGTCAATCTGACCAAAAAGTCAACTTTTGTCAAAATGGTCAATCCATGGCGTAATAACAAACCCATTGACCTAATAGGTTAAATTTTCACCAAAAAGTCATTTGAGTCAAGAAAGCCAACTTTGGTCAAAATGGACAATTTTTGACCCATGACCAACCTATTGATCCAATAGGTCAACTTTTGACCAAAAAGTCATCTTTGGTCAAAATGGTCACTTCTTGACTCAATTTCCAATTCATTGAACCAATAGGTTAAATTTTGACCAAGAAGTAAGCTTTGGTCAAAATGATCAATTCTTGACCCAATGAGCAACCCTTTGGCCTCATAGATCAACTTTTGTCCAAAATGTCAACTTTGATCAAAATAGTTAATTTTTGAATTTATGACCAATTAGTGACCCAATAAGTCAATCTCTGACCAAAAAATCAACTTTAGTCAAAATAGTCAATCCTTGACCCAATGATAAACCCATTAACCTAATAGGTGAACTATTGACCAAAAAGTCAATTTTGGTCAAAATGGTCAATTTTTGACTAATGACCACCCTTTGACCCAATAGGTCAACTTTTGACCAAAAAGACAAGTTTGGTCAAAACGGTCAATTTTTGACCCAATGACCAACCCATTAACCCAATTGGTCAACTTTTGACGAAAATGTCAACTTTTGACGAAAATGTCAACTTTGGTCAAAATGGTCAATATTTGACCCAATGACCCAATAGGTCAATTTTTGAGAAAAAAGTCAACTTTGGTCAAAATGATCAATCATTGACCCAATGAGCAACCCATTGGCCTCATAGATCAACTTTTGACTCAAAAGTCAATTTTGGTCAAAATAGTCAATTTTTTCAATTTATGACCAATTATTGACGCAATAAGTCAATCTCTGACAAAAAAGTCAACTTTGGTCAAAATGGTCAATCCGTGGCCCAATGACAAACCCATAAACCTACAGGTCAACTTTTGACCAAAATGTCAATTTTTGACCTAATGACCACCCTTTGACCTAATAGGTCAGCTTTTGAAAAAAAATGTCAATTTTGGTCAAAATGGTCAATTTTTGAATCGATGACCAACCCATTGACCCAATAGGTCAACTTTTGACCAAAAAAGTCATCTTTTGTCAAAATGGTCAATTCTTGACCCAATTACCAACTCATTGACCAAATAGGTTAACTTTTTGACCAAAAAGTTAACTTTGGTCAAAATTGTCAATTTCTGACCCAATTACCACCTCGTTGACTTGATGGATTAACTTTTAACCAAAAACTCAAAAAAATTCAAAAATTCAATTTTGGTCAAAATAGTCAATTTTTGACCTAATGACCAACTATTGACCCAATAAGTCTATCCTTGACCAAAAAGTCAACTTTGGTCAAAATGGTCAATCCTTTACCCAGTGATAAACCCATTGACCCGATAGGTCAACTTTTCACCAAATTTGACTTTTTTCAAAATTGTCAATTTTTGACCTAATGACCGACCATTAACCCAACAGGTCAACTTTTGACCAAAAAGTTAACTTTGGTCAAAATGATCAATTTTTGACCGAATGACCAATCCATATGCCCAATATATCAACTTTAGACTAAAAAGTCTTCTTCGGTCAAAATGGTCAATTCTTGACCCAATTATCAAATCATTGACCAAATAGGTCAACTTTTGACCAAAAAATAATTATGTTCAAATGGTCAATTTCTGACCCAATGACCACCCCGTTGACCCAATGGTTTAACTTTTGACCAAAAATTAAATTTTTGCCAAAGTAATTAATTTTTTACCTAAAGACAAATTATTGACCCAAAAAGTTAATCTCTGACCAAAAAGTCAACTTTGGTCAAAATGGTCGATCATTGACCCAATGAACAACTCATTGAGCTAATAGGTCAACTTTTAACCAGAAATCCAATTTTGGTCAAAATAGTCAATTTTTTACCAAATGACCAATTATTAACCCAGTAAGCCAATCTCTGACCAAAAAGTCAACTTTTGTCAAAATGGTCAATCCTTGACCCAATCACCAAACAATTGACCCAATAGGTCAACTTTTGTCTAAAAAGTCAACTTTGGTCAAAATGATCAATCATTGACCCAATGACCAACACATTGGCCTAATAGGTCAACTTTTAACCAAAAAGTCAATTTTAGTCAAAATAGTCAATTTTTGAATTAACGACCAATTATTGACCCAATAAGTCAATCTCTAACCAAAAAGTCAACTTTGGTCAAAATGGTCAATCCTTTACCCAATGGAAAACTCATTGACCTAATAGGTCAAATTTTGACCAAAAAGTATTTTGGTCAAGATGGTCAATTTTTTACCTAATGACCACCATTGACCTAATTGGTCAGCTTTTTACCAAAAAGGTAACTTTAGTCAAAATGGTCAATTTTTGACCCAATGACCAACCTATTGATCCAATAGGTCAACTTTTGATCTAAAAGTCATCTTTAGTCAAAATGGTCAATTCTTGACCCAATTACCAACTCATTGACCCAATAGGTTAACTTTTGACCAAAAAGTCAACTTTGGTCAAAATTGTCAATTTCTAACCCAATGACCACCCCGTTAACCCGATGGGTTAACTTAGAACAAAAATTCTGTTTTGCTTAAAATAATTAATTTTTAACCTAATGACCATTTTTTGACCCAATAAGTCAATCTCTGACCAAAAAGTCAACTTTGGTCAAAATGGTCAATCCTTGACCCAATGACAAACCTATTGACCCAAAAGGTCAACTTTTGAACAAAAAGTCAACTTTTGAACAAAAAGTCAACTTTAGTCAAAATAATCAATTTTTCACCTAAAGACCAATTATTGACCCAATAAGTCAATCTCTGACCAAAAAGTCAACTTTGGTCATAATGGTCAATTCTCGACCCAATGACAAACCCATTGTCCCAATAAGTCAACTTTTGACCAAAAAGTCAACTTTGGTCAAAATGGAAAGTCCTTGACCCAATGACTAACCAACTGACCCAATAGATTGACTTTTGACCAAAAAGTCAATTTTAGTCAAAATAATAAATTTTTACTTAATGATCAATTATTGATCCAATACGTCAACTTTTGGCCAAAAAGTTAACTTTGGTGAAAATGGACTATCCATGACCCATTGACCAACCCATTGACCCAATAGGTCAATTTAAACAAAAAAATAATTTTGGCCAAAATGGCCATTTTTTGACTAAATGACCACCCATTAACCCAAAATGACTATTTTTGACCAAAAAGTCAATTTTGGTCAAAATTGTCAATTTTTGACCTACGATAAATTATTGACCCAGTAAGCCAATCTGTCACAAAAAAGTCAACTTTGGTCAAAATGGTCAATCATTAACCCAATGACGAACCCATTAGCCTAATTGGTTAACTTTTGACCAAAAAGTCAATTTTGGTAGAAATAGTCAATTTTTGAATTAATGTCCAATTATTGACCCAATAAGTCAATCTCTGTCCAAAAAGTCAACTTTAGTCAATCCTTAACCCAATGATAAACTCATGCACTCCAATAGGTCAAAATTTGACTAAAAAGATAATTTTGGTCAAAAGAGTCAATTTTTGACATAATGACCACCCATTGACCCAATAGGTCAACTTTTGACCAAAAAGTTAACTTTGGTTAAAACGGTCAATTTTTGACCCAATGACCAACTCATTGAACCAATAGGTCAACCTTTGTCTAAAAGTTAACTTTGGTCAAAATGGTCAATCCTTGACCCAATGACCACCCCGTTGACCCAATGGGTCAACTTTTGGCAAAAAAATTAATTTTGGTCAAAATAGTCAATTTTTGACCTAATGACCAATTATTGACCCTGTAAGCCAATCTCTAACCAAAAAATCAACTTTGGTCAAAATTATCAATTTCTGACCCAACAGCCATCCCATTGGCCTAGTGGGTCAACTTTTGACCAAAAAGTCAATGGTCAAAATAGTCAATTTTTAAATTAATGACCAATTATTGACCCAACAAGTCAATCTCTGACCAAAAAGTGAACTTTTTTCAAAATGGTCAGTCCATGACGTAATGACAAACCCATTGACCTAATAGGTCAAATTTTCACCAAAAAGTCATTTTGGTCAAGATAGTCAATTTTTTACCTAATGACCACCCATTGACCCAATAGATCAGCTTTTGACCAGAAAGCCAACTTTGGTCAAAATGGTCAATTTTTGACCCATGACCAACCTATTGATCCAATAGGTCAACTTTTGACCAAAAAGTCATCTTTGGTCAAAATAGTCAATTCTTGACCCAATTTCCAATTCATTGAACCAATAGGATAACTTTAGACCAAAATGTCAACTTTGGTCAAAATGATCAATCATTGACCCAATGAGCAACCCATTGGCCTCATAGATCAACTTTTGACCAAAAAGTCAATTTTGGTCAAAATAGTCAATTTTTCAATTTATGACCAATTATTGACCCAATAAGTCAATCTCTGACCAAAAAGTCAACTTTGGTTAAAATGGTCAATCCTTGACCCAATGACAAATCCATAAACCTATAGGTCAACTTTTGACCAGAAAGTCAATTTTAGTAAAAATAGTCAATTTTTGACCTAATGACCACCCTTTGACCCAATAGGTCAGCTTTTGAAAAAAAATATTAATTTTGGTCAAAATGGTCAATTTTTGACCCGATGACCAACCCATTGACCCAATAGGTCAACTTTTGTCCAAAAAAGTCAACTTTTGTCAAAATGGTCAATTCTTGACCCTATTACCAACTCATTGACCAAATAGGTTAACTTTTTGACCAAAAAATTAACTTTGGTCAAAATTGTCAATTTCTGACCCAATTACCACCCCGTTGACTTGATGAATTAACATTTGACCAAAAATTCAATTTTGGCCAAAATAGTCAATTTTTGAACTAATGACCAACTATTGACCCAATAAGTCAATCACTGACCAAAAAGTCAACTTTATTCAAAACGGTCAATCCTTTACCCAGTGACAAACTCATTGACCCGATAGGTCAACTTTTCACCAAATTTGTCTTTTTTTCAAAATTGTCAATTTTTTACCTAATGACCGACCATTAACCCAACAGGTCAACTTTTGACCAAAAAGTTAACTTTGGTCAAAATGGTTAATTTTTGACCCAATGACCAATCCATAGACCCAATATATCAACTTTAGACGAAAAAGTCTTCTTCGGTCAAAATGGTCAATTTTTGACCCAATTATCAAATCATTGACCAAATAGGTCAACTTTTGACCAAAAAACAATTATGTTCAAATTGGTCAATTTCTGACCCAATGACCATTCTGTTGACCCAATGGTTTAACTTTTGACCAAAAATTAAATTTTGGCCAAAGTAATTAATTTTTTACCTAAAGACAAATTATTGACCCAAAAAGTTAATCTCTGACCAAAAAGTCAACTTTGGTCAAAATGGTCAATCCTTGACCCAATAACCAACTCATTGAGCCAATAGGTCAACTTTTAACCAAAAAATCAATTTTGGTCAGAATAGACAATTTTTTACCTAATGACCAATTATTTACCCAGGAAGCCAATCTCTGACCAAAAAGTTAACTTTTCTCAAAATGGTCAATCCTTGACCCAATGACCAAACAATTGACCCAATAGGTCAACTTTTGACTAAAAAGTAAACTTTGGTCAAAATGATCTATCATTGACCCAATAACCAACACATTGGCCTAATAGGTCAACTTTTGACCAAAAAGTCAATTTTAGTCAAAATAGTCAATTTTTGAATTAACGACCAATTATTGACCCAATAAGTCAATCTCTAAGCAAAAAGTCGACTTTTGTCAAAATGGTCAATCCTTGACCCAATGAAAAACCCATTGACCTAATAGCTCAAATTTTGACCAAAAAGTATTTTTGTCGAGATGGTCAATTTTTTACCTAATGACCACCCACTGACCTAATTGGTCAGCTTTTGACCAAAAAGCTAACTTTAGTCAAAATGGTCAATTTTTGACCCAATGACCAACCTATTGATCCAATAGGTCAACTTTTGATCTAAAAGTCATCTTTAGTCAAAATGGTCAATTCTTGACCCAATTACCAACTCATTGACCCAATAGGTTAACTTTTGACCAAAAAGTCAACTTTGGTCAAAATGGTCAATTTCTGACCCAATGACCACCCAGTTAACCCGATGGGTTAACTTTGACCAAAAATTCTATTTTGGTCAAAATAATCAATTTTTAACCTAATGACCAATTATTGACCCAATAAGTCAATCTCTGACCAAAAAGTCAACTTTGGTCAAAATGGTCAATCCTCGACCCAATGACAAACCCATTGACCCAATAGGTCAACTTTTGACCAAAAAGTCAACTTTGGTCAAAATGGAAAGTCCTTGACCCAATGACTAACCAACTGACCCAATAGATCGACTTTTGACCAAAAAGTCAATTTTGGTCAAAATAGTAAATTTTTACTTAATGACCAATTATTGACCCAATACGTCAACTTTTGACCAAAAAGTTAACTTTGGTAAAAATGGACTATCCATGACCCATTGACCAACTCATTGACCCAATAGGTCAATTTTAACAAAAAAATTAATTTTGGCCAAAATGGTCATTTTTTGACTAAATGACCACCCATTGACCCAAAATGACTACTTTTGACCAAAAAGTCAATTTTGGTCAAAATTGTCAATTTTTGACCTACGATAAATTATTGACCCAGTAAGCCAATTTGTGACAAAAAAGTCAACTTTGGTCAAAATGGTCAATCATTGACCCAATGACGAACCCATTGGCCTAATTGGTTAACTTTTGACCAAAAAGTCAATTTTGGTCAAAATAGTCAATTTTTGAATTAATGTCCAATTATTGACCCAATAAGTCAATCTTTGTCCCAAAAGTCAACTTTAGTCAATCCTTAACCCAATGATAAACTCATAGACCCAATAGGTCAAAATTTGACAAAAAAGACAATTTTGGTTAAAAGAGTCAATTTTTGACATAATGACCACCCATTGACCCAATAGGTCAACTTTTGACCAAAAAGTCAACTTTGGTTAAAATGGTCAATTTTTGACCCAATGACCAACTCATTGAACCAATAGGTCAACTTTTGTCTAAAAAGTTATCTTTGGTCAAAATGGTCAATCCTTGACCCAATGACCACCCCGTTGTCCCAATGGATCAACTTTTGGCAAAAAAATTGATTTTGGTCAAAATAGTCAATTTTTGACCTAATGACCAAATATTGACCCTGTAAGCCAATCTATGACCAAAAAATCAACTTTGGTCAAAATTATCAATCTTTGACCCAATAACCATCCCATTGGCCTAGTAGGTCAACTTTTGAAAGTCAGTTTTTAAATTAATGACCAATTATTGACCCAACAAGTCAATCTCTGACCAAAAAGTCAACTTTTGTCAAAATGGTCAATCCATGGCGTAATGACAAACCCATTGACCTAATAGGTCAAATTTTCACCAAAAAGTCATTTTGGTCAAGATACCAATTTTTTACCTAATGACCACCCATTGACCCAATAGATCAGCTTTTGACCAGAAAGCCAACTTTGGTCAAAATGGTCAATTTTTGACCCATGACCAACCTATTGATCCAATAGGTCAACTTTTGACCAAAAAGTCATCTTTCGTCAAAATGGTCAATTCTTGACCCAATTTCCAATTCATTGAACCAATAGGTTAAGTTTTGACCAAAAAGTCAACTTTGGTCAAAATGATCAATCCTTGACCCAATGAGCAACCCATTGGCCTCATAGATCAACTTTTGACCAAAATGTCAATTTTGGTCAAAACAGTCAATTTTTGAAGTTATAACTAATTAGTGACCCAATAAGTCAATCTCTGACCAAAAAGTCAACTTTAGTCAAAATGATCAATCCTTGACCCAATGACAAACCCATTAAGCTAATAGGTCAACTATTGACCAAAAAGTCAATTTTGGTCGAAATAGTCAATTTTTGACTAATGACCACCCATTGACCCAACATGTCAACTTTTGACTAAAAAGTCAACATTGGTCAAAAAGGTCAATTTTCGACCCAATGACCAACCCATTAACCCAATTGGTCAACTTTTGACGAAAAAGTCAACTTTGGTCAAAATGGTTAGTCCATGACCCAATGACAAACCCATAAACCTATAGGTCAACTTTTGACCAAAAAGTCAATTTTGATCAAAATTGTCAATTTTTTACCTAATGACCACCCATTGACCCAATAGGTCAGCTTTTGAAAAAAAATGTCAATTTTGGTAAAAATGTCAATTTTGGTCAGAATGGTCAATTTTTGACCCGATGACCAACCCATTGGCCCAATAGGTCAACTTTTGACCAAAAAAGTCATCTTTTGTCAAAATGGTCAATTCTTGACCCAATTACCAACTCATTGACCAAATAGGTTAACTTTTTGACCAAAAAGTTAACTTTGGTCAAAATTGTCAATTTCTGACCCAATGACCACCCCGTTGACTTGATGGATTAACTTTTGACCAAAAATTCAAAAAATTCAAAAATTCAATTTTGGTCAAAATAGTCAATTTTTGACCTAATGACCAACTATTGACCCAATAAGTCAATCACTGACCAAAAAGTCAACTTTGGTCAAAATGGTCAATCCTTTACCCAGTGACAAACCCATTGACCCGATAGGTCAACTTTTCACCAAATTTGACTTTTTGTCAAAATTGTCAATTTTTGACCTAATGACCGACCAGTAACCCAACAGGTCAACTTTTGACTAAAAAGTCATCTTTGGTCAAAATGGTCAATTTTCGACCCAATGACCAATCCATAGACCAATAGATCAACTTTAGACCAAAGAGTCTTCTTCGGTCAGAATGGTCAATTCTTGACCCAATTATCAAATCATTGACCAAATAGGTCAACTTTTGACCAAAAAACAATTATGTTCAAAATGGTCAATTTCTGACCCAATGACCACCCCGTTGACCCAATGGTTTAACTTTTGACCAAAAATTAAATTTTGGCCAAAGTAATCAATTTTTTACCTAAAGACAAATTATTGACCCAAAAAGTTAATCTCTGACCAAAAAGTCAACTTTGGTCAAATTGGTTAATCCTTGACCCAATGACAAACTCATTGAGCCAATAGGTCAACTTTTAACCAAAAAAATCAATTTTGGTCAAGATAGTCAATTTTTTACTTAATGACCATTTATTGATCCAGTAAGCCAATCTCTGACCAACAAGTTAACTTTTGTCAAAATGGTCAATCCTTGACCCAATGACCAAACAACTGACCAATAGGTCAACTTTTGACTAAAAAGTCAACTTTGGTCAAAATGATCAATCATTGACCCAATGACCAACCCATTGGCCTAAGAGGTCAACTTTTGACCAAAAAGTCAATTTTAGTCAAAATAGTCAATTTTTGAATTAACGACCAATTATTGACCCAATAAGTCAATCTCTAACCCAAAAGTCAACTTTGGTCAAAATGGTCAATCCTTGACCCAATGAAAAACCCATTGACCTAATAGGTCAAATTTTGACCAAAAAGTATTTTGGTCAAGATGGTGAGTTTTCTACCTAATGACCACCCATTGACCTAATTGGTCAGCTTTTGACCAAAAAGCCAACTTTGGTCAAAATGGTCAATTTTTGACCCAATGACCAACCTATTGATCCAATAGGTCAACTTTTGATCTAAAAGTAATCTTTAGTCAAAATGGTCAATTCTTGACCCAATTACCAGCTTATTGACCCAATAGGTTAACTTTTGACCAAAAAGTCAACTTTGGTCAAAATGGTCAATTTCTGACCCAATGACCACCCTGTTAACCCGATGGGTTAACTTTGACCAAAAATTCTATTTTGGTCAAAATAGTCAATTTTTATCCTAATGACATATTATTGACCCAATAAGTCAATCTCTGACCAAAAAGTCAACTTTGGTCAAAATGGTCATTCCTTGATCCAATGACAAACCCATTGACCCAAAAGGTACACTTTTGAACAAAAAGTCAACTTTGGTCAAAGTAGTCAATTTTTCACCTAATGACCAATTATTGACCCAATAAGTCAATCTCTGACAAAAAAGTCAACTTTGGTCATAATGGTCAATCCTTGACCCAATGACAAACCTATTGACCCAATAGGTCAACTTTTGACCAAAAAGTCAACTTTGATCAAAATGGTAAGTCATTGACCCAATGACTAACCAACTGACCCAATAGATCGACTTTTGACCAAAAAGTCAATTTTGGTCAAAATAGTAAATTTTTACTTAATGACCAATTATTGACCCAATACGTCAACTTTTGACCAAAAAGTTAACTTTGGTAAAAATGGACTATCCATGACCCATTGACCAACCCATTGACCCAATAGGTCAATTTTAACAAAAAAAATTAATTTTGGCCAAAATGGCCATTTTTTTAATTAATGACCACCCATTGACCCAAAATGACTACTTTTGACCAAAAAGTCAATTTTGGTCAAAATTGTCAATTTTTGACCTACGACAAATTATTGACCCAATAAGCCAATCTGTGACAAAAAAATCAACTTTGGTCAAAACGGTCAATCATTGACCCAATGACGAACCCATAGGCCTAATTGGTTATCTTTTGACCAAAAAGCTAATTTTGGTCAAAATAGTCAATTTTTGAATTAATGTCCAATTATTGACCCAATAAGTTAATCTCTGTCCAAAAAGTCAACTTTAGTCAATCCTTAACCCAATGATAAACTCATAGACCCAATAGGTCAAAATTTGACTAAAAAGGCAATTTTGGACAAAAGAGTCAATTTTTGATATAATGACCACCCATTGACCCAATAGGTCAACTTTTGACCAAAAAGTCAACTTTGGTTAAAATGGTCAATTTTTTACCCAATGACCAACTCATTGAACCAATAGGTCAACTTTTGTCTAAAAAGTTATCCTTGGTCAAAATGGTCAATCCTTGACCCAATGACCACCCCGTTGACCCAATGGGTCAACTTTTGGCAAAAAAATTAATTTTGGTCAAAATAGTCAATTTTTGACCTAATGACCAATTATTGACCCTGTAAGCCAATCTCTGACCAAAAAATCAACTTTGGTCAAATTTTTTATATCAATCCTTGACCCAATAACCATCCCATTGGCCTAGTAGGTCAGCTTTTGACCAAAAAGTCAATGGTCAAAATAGTCAATTTTTAAATTAATGACCAATTATTGACCCAACAAGTCAATCTCCGACCAAAAAGTCAACTTTTTGTCAAAATGGTCAATCCATGGCGTAATGACAAACCCATTGACCTAATAGGTCAAATTTTCACCAAAAAGTCATTTTGGTCAAGATAGTCAATTTTTTACCTAATGACCACCCATTGACCCAATAGATCAGCTTTTGACCAGAAAGCCAACTTTGGTCAAAATGGTCAATTTTTGACCCATGACCAATCTATTGATCCAATATATCAACTTTTGACCAAAAAGTAATCTTTCGTCAAAATGGTCAATTCTTGACCCAATTTCCTATTCATTGAACCAATAGGTTAACTTTTGACCAAAAAGTCAACTTTGGTCAAAATGATCAATCCTTAACCCAATGAGCAACCCATTGGCCTCATAGATCAACTTTTCACCAAAATGTCAATTTTGGTCAAAATAGTCAATTTTTGAATTTATGACCAATTAGTGACCCAATAAGTCAATCTCTGACCAAAAAGTCAACTTTAGTCAAAATGGTCAATCCTTGACCCAATGACAAACCCATTAACCTAATAGGTCAACTATTGACCAAAAAGTCAATTTTGGTCGAAATATACAATTTTTGGCTAATGACCACCCATTGACCCAATAGGTCAACTTTTGACAAAAAAGTCAACTTTGGTCAAAACGGTCAATTTTCATCCCAATGACCAACCCATTAACCCAATTGGTCATCTTTTGACTAAAAGGTCAACTTTGGTCAAAATGGTCAATCCTTGACCCAATGACCAACCCATTGACCCAATAGGTCAACTTTTGAGCAAAAAGTCAACTTTGGTCAAAATGATCAATCATTGACCTAATGAGCAACCCATTGGCCTCATAGATCAACTTTTGACCAAAAAGTCAATTTTGGTCAAAATAGTCATTTTTTCAATTTATGACCAATTATTGACCCAATAAGTCAATTTCTGACCAAAAAGTCAACTTTGGTCAAAATGGTCAATCATTGACCCAATGACAAACCCATAAACCTATAGGTCAACTTTTGACTAAAAAGTCAATTTTAGTCAAAATTGTCAATTTTTGACCTAATGACCACCCTTTGACCCAATAGGTCAGCTTTTGAAAAAAAATGTCAATTTTGGTCAAAATGGTCTATTTTTGACCCTATGAGCAACCCATTGACCCAATAAGTCAACTTTTGACAAAAAAAGTCATGTTTTGTAAAAATGGTCAATTCTTGACCCAATTACCAACTCATTGACCAAATAGGTTAACTTTTTGACCAAAAAGTCAACTTTTGTCAAAATGGTCAATCCTTGACCCAATGGCCAACTCATTGACCAAATATGTCAACATTTGACCAAAAAGTCAATTTCGGTGAAAATGATCAATCCTTGACCCAATGATCAACACATTAACCTATTAGGTTAACTCTTCACCAAAAAGTCAATTTTGGTCAAGATAGTCAATTTTTGACCTAATGAACACCCATTGATCCAACAGGTCAACTTTTGACCAAAAAGTCAACTTTGGTCAAAATGGTCAATTTTTGAGCGAATGACTAAACCATTGACCCAATAGGTCAACTTTTGACCAAAAAGTCATCTTTGGTCTAAATGGTCAATTCGTGACCCAATTACCAACTCATTGACTCAATAGGTCAACCTTTGACCTAGAAGTCAACTTTGGTCAAAATGGTCAATTTCTAACCCAATGACCACCCCGTTATCCCGATGGGTTAACTTTTGACCAAAAATACTATTTTGGTCAAAATAGTCAATTTTTGACCTAATGAGTAATTATTGACCCAATAAGTCAATCTCTAACCGAAAAGTCAACTTCGATCAAAATGGTTAATCCTCGACCCATCGACAAAACCATCGAATCAACAGATCAACTTTTGAACAAAAAGTTAATTTTTGTCAAAATAGTAAATTTTTGACCTAATGACCAATTATTGACCCAATAAGTCATTCTCTGACCAAAATCACAACTTTGATCATAATGGTCAATCCTTGACCCAATGACAAGCCCATTGACCCAATAGGTCAACTTTTGACCAAAAATTTAACTTCGGTCAAAATGGTAAATCCGACCCAATAACTAACCCATCGAATCCAATTGATCGACTTTCGACCAAAAAGTCAATTTCGGTCAAAATAATAATTTTTCGACTAATGACCAATTTTCAATCTAACAGGTCAACCTTCGACCAAAAAGTCAACATCGGTCAAATTGATCAATCCTCGACTCAATGACAAACCCATCGACCTAACAGTCAACTTTTGACAAAAAAGTCAATTTTGGTCAAAATAATCAATCTTTGACTTAATGACCACCCATTGACCCAAAAGGTCAACTTTTGACAAAAAAGTCAATTTTGGTCAAAATAGTCAATTTTTAACCTAATGACCAATTATTGGCCCAGTAAGTCAATCTTTGACCAAAAGTCAACTTTAGTCAAAATGGTCAACCATTGACCCAATTACCAACCCATTGACCCAAAAGGTTAACTTTCAAAGAAAAATTCAACTTTGGTCAAAATGATCAACCCTTGACCCAATGACCAACCCATTAGCCAAATAGGTCAACTTTTATCTAAAAAACCAATTTTGGTCGAAATAGTTAATTTTTGAATTAATGTCCAATTATTGAGCCAATAAGTCAATCTCTGACCAAAAAGTCAACTTTGGTCAAAATGGTCAATCCTTAACCCAACGACAAACCCATTGACCCAATAGGTCAACATTTGACTAAAAGGATAATTTTGGTCAAAATTGTCAATTTTTGACCTAATGACCACCCATTGACCCCATATGTTAAATTTTGACCAAAAAGTCAACTTTGGTCAAAATGATCAATTTTTGACCCTATGACCAACTCATTGACCCAATAGGTCAACTTTTTACTAAAAAGTCATCTTTGGTCAAAATGGTAAATTTCTGTCCCAAGGACCACCCCGTTGACCCAATAGGTCAATTTTTTACCAAAAATTTAATTTTGGTTAAAATAATCAATTTTTGACCTATTAACCAATTATTGACCCAATAAGTCAATCTCTGACCAAAAAGTTAACTTTGGTCGAAATGGTCAATCCTTGACCAAATGACCAACCCCTTGACCCAATAGGTCAACTTTTGACCAAAAAATTAATTTGGGTAAAAATAGTTAATTTTTTACCTAATGACTAATTATTGTCACAGTAAGCCAATCTCTGACCAAAAAGTCAACTTTTCTCAAAATGATCAACCCTTGGCTCAATGACCAATCCATTGCCCAATATGTCAACTTTTGACCAAATAGTCAACTTCGGTCAAAATGATCAATCCTTGACCCAATGACCAACCCAATTGCCTTATAGGTCAACTTTTGACAAAAAAGTCAATTTTGGTCAAAATAGTCAAATTTTGAATTAATGACAAATTATTGACCCAATAAGTCGTTCTCTGACCAAAAAGTCAAATTTTGTCAAAATGGTCAATCCTTGACCCAATGACAAACCCATTTACCCAATAGGTCAACTTTTGACTAAAAAGGCAATTGTTGTCAAAATAGTCAATTTTTGAATTAATGACAAATTATTGACCCAATAAGTCAATTTTTAACCAAAAAGTCAACTTTTGTCAAAATAGTCAATCCTTGACCCAATGACAAACCCATTGACCCAATAGGTCAACTTTTGACCAAAAAGTCAATTTTAGTCAAAATATTAAATTTTTGACCTAATGACCAATTATTGATCTAATAAGTCAACATTGGTCAAAATAGTCAATGATTGACCCAATGACCAACCCATTGACCAAATGGGTCAAATTTTGACTAAAAAAATAATTTTGGTCAAAGTAGTCAATTTTTGTCCTAATGACCACCCAATTGACCCAAAATTTCAACTTTTGAAAAAAAGTCAATTTTAGTCAAAATAGTCAATTTTTCACCCAATGGCCAATTATTGACCCAATAAGTCAATCTCTGACCAAAAAGTCAACTTTAGTCATAATGGTCAATCCTTGACCCAAAGATAAACCCATTGACCCAATAGGTTAACTTTTGACCAAAAAGTCAACTTTGGTCAAAATGTAAAATCTTTGACCCAATGACCAACCCACAGACCCAATAGATTGACTTTTAACCAAAAAGTCAATTTTGGTTAAAATAATAAATTTTTTACTTAATGACCAATTATTGACCCAATACGTCAACTTTTGACCAAAAAGTCAAGTTTGGTAAAAATGGACAATCCATGACCCATTGACCCAAAATGAATACTTTTGACCAAAAAGTCAATTTCAGTCAAAATTGTCAATTTTTGACATAATGACAAATTATTGACCAGTAAGCCAATCTCTGACCAAAAAGTCAACTTTGATCAAAATGGTCAATCATTGACCCAATGGCCAACCCATTGACCCAATAGGTCAACTTTTAAATAAAAAGTCAACTTTGGTCAAAATGATCTATCCATGACCCAATGACCAACCCACTGGCCTAATAGGTTAACTTTTGACAAAAAAGTCAGTTTTGGTCAAACTAGTCAATTTTTGAATAAATGTCCAATTATTAACCCAATAAGTCAATCTCTAACCAAAAAGTCAACTTTGGACAAATTAGTCAATCCTTGACCCAATGATAACCCATAGACCCAAGAGGTCAAGTTTTGACTAAAAAGATAATTTTGGTCAAAATAGTAAATTTTTGACCTAATGACCACCCATTGACGCAATAGATCAACTTTTGAGCAAAAAGTAAACTTTGGTCAAAATGGTCAATTTTTGACCCAATAGGTCAACTTTTGACTAAAAAGTTATCTTTGGTCAAAATGGTCAATTTTTGACCCAATGACTACCCCGTTGACCCAATGGGTCAACTTTTGGCAAAGAATTTAATTTTGGTCAAAAAAATCAATGTTTGACATAATGACAAATTATTGCCCAATAAGTCAATCACTGACTAAAAAGTCAACTTTATTCAAAGTGGTTAATCCGTGACCCAATGACCAACCCATTGACCCAATAAGTCAACTTTTGACCAAAAAGTTAATTTTGGTCAAAATAGTCAATTTTCGACCTAATGAACAATTATTGACCCAACAAGCCAATCTCTGGCAAAAAAATCAACTATGGTAAAAATGGTCAATTCTTGACCCAATGACCAACCCATTAACCCAAAAGGTCAACTTTTGACCAAAAAGTCAACTTTGGTCAAAATGATCAATCCTTGACCAAATGACCAACCCATTGGCCTAGTAGGTCAACTTTTGACCAAAAGTCAATGGTCAAAATAGTCAATTTTTGAATTAATTACCAATTATTAACCCAACAAGTCAATCTCTGATAAAAGTCAACTTTGGTTAAAATGGTCAATCCTTGGCGCAATGACAAACTCATTGATCAAATAGGTCAATTTTTGACCAAAAAGTCAATTTTGGTCAAAATAGTCAATTTTTGACCTAATGATTACCTATTGACCCAAAAAGTCAACTTTTGACCAAAAAGTCAACTTTGGTTAAAACGGTCAATTTTTGACCCAATGACCAACACATTGACCAAATTGGTCAACTTTTGATGAAAAAGTCAAATTTGGTCAAAATGGTCAATCCTTGACCCAATGACCAACCCATTGACCCAATAGGTCAACTTTTGACCAAAAATTCAACTTTGGTCAAAATCATTAATCCTTGACCCAATGAGCAACCCATTGCCCTCAGAGATCAACTTTTGATCAAAAAGTCAATTTTGGTCAAAATAGTAAATTTCTGAATTAATGACCCAATAAGTCAATCTCTGACCAAAAAGTCAACTTTGGTTAAATGGTCATTCCTAAACCCAATGACAAACCCATTAACCTAATTAGTAAACTCTTGACCAAAAAGTCAATTTTGGTCAAAATAGTTAATTTTTGACCTAATGACCACCTATTGACCCAATAGGTCAACTTTAGACAAAAAATGTCAATTTTGGTCAAAATGGTCAAGTTTTGACCCAACGACCAACCCATTGACCCAATAGGTCAACTTTTGACCAAAAACGTTTTCCTTTATCAAAATGGTCAATTCTTGACCCAATTACCAACTCATTGACCAAATATGTTAACTTTTTGACCCAAAAGTCAACTTCGGTCAAAATTGTCAATTTCTGACCTAATGACCACCCCGTTGACTTGGTGGGTTAATTTTGACCAAAAATTCAAAAATTTAATTTTGGTCAAAATAGTCAATTTTTTACCTAATGACCAATTATTGACCAAATAAGTCAATCACTGACCAAAATGTAAACTTTAGTCAAAATGGTCAATCCTTTACACAGTGACAAATTGACCTAATAGGTCAACTTTTGACCAAAAGTGACTTTTTGTCAAAATAGTCAATTTTTGACTTAATGACCGACCATTATCGAACAGGTCAACTTTTGACCAAAAAGTCAACTTTGGTCAAAATGGTCAATTTTTGACCCAATGACTACCCCGTTGACCCAATGATTCAAATTTTGACCAAAAATTTAATTTTGTCCAAAGTATTGTTTACCTAATGACAAATTGTTGACCCAATAAGTTAATCTCTGACCAAAAAGTCAATTTTGTCAAAATGGTCAATCCTTGACCCACTGACCAACCCATTGACCCGATAGATCAACTTTTGACCAAAAAGTCAACTTTGGTCAAAATGGTCAATCCTTGACCCACTGACCAAACCATTGAGCCACTAGGTCAACTTTTAATTAAAAAGTCAATTTTGGTCAAAATTGTCAATTTTTTACCTAATGACCAATTATTGACCCAGTAAGCCAATCTTTGACCAAAAAGTCAACTTTAATCAAAAAGGTCAATCCTTGACCCAATGACCAACCCATTGACCCAATAGCTCAACTTTTGACCAAAAAGTCAACTTCAGTCAAAATGATCAATCTTTGACCCAATGACCAACTCATAGACCCATTAGGTTAACACTTGACCAAAAAGTCCTTTTTGGTCAAGATAGTCAATTTTTGACCTAATGATCACCCATTGACCCTATAGGTAAACTTTTGACCAAAAAGTCAACTTTGGTCAAAATTATCAATTTTTAACCCAATGACCAACCCATTGACCCAATTGGTCAACTTTTGACCAAAAAATCATCTTTAGTCAAAATGGTCAATTCTTGACCCAATTACCAACTCATTGACTCAATAGGTCAACATTTGACCAATAAGTCAACTTTGATCAAAATGGTCAATTTCTGACGCAATGACCACCCCGTTAACCCGATGGGTTAACTTTTGACCAAAAATACTATTTTGGTCAAAATAGTCAATTTTTGACCTAATGACTTATTACAATAAGTCAATCTCTGACAGAAATGTCAACTTCGGTCAAAATGGTTAATCCTTGACCCATTAACAAAACTAATCACCTAATAGGTCAACTTTTGAACAAAAAGACAATTTTTGTCAAAAAATAGTAAATATTTGACCTAAAGACCAATTTTTGACTCAAAAAGTCAATCTCTGACTAAAAAGTCAACTTTGGTCATAATGGTCAATCCTTGACCCAATGTCAAACTCATTGACCCAATAGGTCAACTTTTGACCAAAAATTTAACTTTGGTGAAAATGGTAAATCCTTGACCCAATGACTAACCCTCTGATCCAATAGATCGACTTTTGACCAAAAAGTCAATTTTGGTCAAAATAGTAATTTATTGACCTAATGACCAATTATTGACCCAATTGGTTAACCTTTGACCAAAAAGTCAACTTTGGTCATATTGGGCAATCCTTGACCCAATGACAAACCCATTGACCCAATATGTCAACTTTTGACGAAAAAGTCAATTTTGGTTAAAATAATAAATTTTTGACTAAATGACCACCCATTGACCCAAAAGGTCAATTTTTGACAAAAATGTCAATTTTGGTCAAAATAGTCAATTTTTGACCTAATGACCAATTATTGGCCCAGTAAGCCAATCTCTGACCAAAAAGTCAACTTTAGTCAAAATGGTCAACAATTGACCGAATGACCAACCCATTGACCCAATAGGTCAACTTTTGACCAAAATGTCAACTTTGGTCAAAATAGTTAATCCTTGACCCAATAACCAACCCCTTGACCAAATATGTCATCTTTTGACCAAAAAATCAATTTTGGTCAAAATAGTTAATTTTTGACCCAATGACCAATTATTGTCCCAGTAAGCCAATCTCTGACCAAAAAGTCAACTTTTGTCAAAATGATCAATACTTGACTCAATGACCAATCCATTACCTAATATGTCAACTTTTGGCTTAATAGTCAACTTCAGTCAAAATTATCATTGTTTGACCCAATGACCAACCCATTGGCTTAATAGGTCATCTTTTGACAAAAAAGTCAATTTTCATCAAAATAGTCAATTTTTGAATTAATGACAAATTATTGACCCAATAAGTCATTCTTTGCCCAAAAAGTCAACTTTTGTAAAAATGGTCAATCCTTGACCCAATGACAAACCCATTGACCCAATCAGTCAACTTTTCACCAAAAAGTCAACTTTTGTTAAAATGGTTACTTTTTGACCCAATAAGCAACCCCTTAACCTAATAAGTCACCTTTTGACCTAAAAGTCATCTTTGGTCAAAATGGTCAATTCTTGACCAAATTACCAATTCATTGACCAAATAGGTTAACTCTTGACCAAAAAGTCAACTTTGGTCAAAATGGTCAATTTCTAACCGAATCACCACCCCGTTGACCCAATGGGTTAACTTTTGACCAAAAATTCACTTTATGTCAAAATAGTCAATTTTTGACTTAATGACCAATTATTGACCCAATAAGTCAATCTCTGACAAAAAAGTCATCTTTGGTCAAAGTAGTCATTCATTAACCCAATGACAAACCCATTGACCCAATATGTCAACTTTTGACCAAAAAGTCAATTTTTGTCAAAATAGTCAATTTTTGAACTAGTGAGCACACAATGACCCAATATGTTAACTTTTGACTAAAAAGTCGACTTTGGTCAAAATGGTCAATTTTTGACCCAATGACCAACCCATTGATCCAATAGATCAACTTTTGGCAAAAAATTTATTTTCGGTCAAAATGGTCAATTCTTGGCCCAATTACCAAATCATTGACCAAATAGGTCAACTTTTGACCAAAAAGTCAACTTTGGGTCAAAATGGTCATTTTCTGACCCAATGACCAACCCATTGACCCAAGAGGTCAACTTTTAACCAAAAAGTCAACTTTAGTTAAAATGATCAATCCTTGACCCAATGACCAACCCGTTGACCTAACAGGTCAACTTTTGACCAAAAGTTCAATTTTGGTCAAAATAGTCAATTTTTGACCTAATGACCAATTATTGACCTAAAAGGTCAATCTCTAACCAAAAAGTCAACTTTGGTCAAAATGGTCAATCCTTGACCCAATAACAAACCCATAGACCCAATAGGTCAACTTTTGACCAAAACAACTTTTTTGGTAAATAAAGTCAATTTTTAACCTAATAACCAATTATTGACCTAATAGTCAATTTCTGACAAAAAAGTCAACTTTGGTCAAAATGGTCAATCTTGCCCCAATGACCAACCCATTGACTTAATAGGTCAACTTTTGACCAAAAAGTCAACTTTCGTCATAATGGTTAATCCTTAACCCAATGACCAACCCACTGACCCAATAGGTCAACTTTTGACCAAAAAGTCAATTTTTGTCAAATTAGTGAATTTTTGACGTAATGACCAATTATTGGCCTAGTAAGCCAATCTCTGACCAAAAAGCCAACTTTGGTCAAAATGGTCAATCCTTGACCCAATGATCAATCCATTGACCCAATAAGTCAACTTTTAAACAAAAAGTCAACTTTCATGAAAATGATCAATCCTTGACCCAATGACCAACCCATTGGCCTAATAGGTCAACTTTTGACCAAATAGTCAATTTTGGTCAAAATAATCAATTTTTGAATTAATGTCCAATTATTTACCCAATAAGTCAATCTTTGATCAAAAAGTCAACTTTGGTCAAAATGGTTAATCCTTGACCCAATGACAAACCAATTGACCCAATAGGTCAACATTTGACCAAAAAGATAATTTTGATCAAAATAGTCAATCTTTGACCTAATAACCACCCATTGACCCAATAGTTTAACTTTTGACCAAAAAGTCAACTTTGGTCAAAATGGTCAATCTTGACCCAATAACCAACCCATTGACCCAATAGGTCAACTTTTGACCAAAAAGTTAACTTTGGTCAAAATTGCCAATCCTTGACCCAATGACCAACCCATTGACCCAATAGGTCAACTTTTGACCAAAAATTCAACTTTGGTCAAAATGATCAATCATTGACCCATTGACCAACCCATTGGCCTCATAGGTCGACTTTTGACCAAAACGTCAACTTTGCTCGAAATGGTTAATTTCTCACCCAATGACCACCCTGTTGACCCAATGGGTCAACTTTTGACCAAAAATTCAATTTCAGTCAAAATAGTCAATTTTTAACCTAATCACCAATTATTGACCCAATAGGTCAATATTTGACCAAAAAGTCAACATTGGTCAAAAAGGTCAATCAATGACCTAATGACCAACACATTGACCCATTAGGTCAAGTTTTGACCAAAAAGTCAAGTTTGGTCAAAATAGTCTGTTTCTGACCGCATAACCAAACCCTTGACTCCATAGGTCAACTTTTAACCAAAAATTCAATTTTGGTCAATATAATCAATTTTTGACCTAATGACCTATTATTAACCCAATAAGTCAATCTCTGACAAAAAAGTCAACTTCGGTCAAAATGGTCAATCCAGTATTCTAGAAGGCCGCCGACGGCGAGCTCGAGGCCACCGACAGTAGGAAAGTCGGTTCTCTCTCAAGGTGCGTTGAATGTGGATGATTTTTTAAGGGATGGTTGGAAAACTCTTGGAAACTCTTTAACTACTTTAAAAGAAACATTTTTGGGCCAAAAAAAAGGAGTCCACTAGCGTTCATTTTTGTCCACCACGTGTCCATCTAGTCCACTAGCATCCATTTGTGTCCACCACGTGTCTATGTAGTCCACTAGAGAGTCAAGTGTGTGAGTCTAGTGAGTCCAAAGAGTTTTTAAAGTTTTAGATAGTGAGTTCAAATTAGTGATATTTGTGAGGGATTCTTCGAGAGATTCTAAGAGTGGAAGGGAAGTGAGAGATTTCTTCCTCATTACCGTTTCGAAAGAGAATTCTGCGTACTGTAAAGAAAAGAAGAGATTCAGAGGAACTTCAAGGAGTTCGTTGGTGTGGAATTTAAGATAAGTTGTATTTACTTATTTTAGTTTTTAGAATTTTGCTTTTATATATGAAGTCCAAGTTTTATCGTATCCTCTCCAAGAAATCTGGGTAGTTTTTCTATCTTTCTACTTGTTCTGATATTTTAGTGAAATGGTGATTTGAATTAGTGTGCCAAGAAAATTATAAAAGAAGTTGTGATAATCTTTTCACTTCAATCTTAATTCACTTTTAATCTGGCCAATTGATTAGTTAAAATATGTTGAGTTTACAACTAAAGTGAAATTACATCCGAGATTCAGGGAAGTCAAAATCCTTGAAAGTAGGGTGCAAATAAATAAGAAAAAAAATATTCATCGGGCATAGAATTGGAGATTTTAGAGTGACAGACTAAAATCCTCAATTCGGTCCTATCATTTGGGTGCTGAAGTGTAGATGTTAGCCCTCAGATGAGGGGAACGTGGGAGCTCCGAAGTGAGAGTCGGTATCCTCCCAGCCTAGCCACAGATTCAGTAACCAAGCATAGGATTAGTCAATGTTCTTTATGCATGGTCCAAAGGGTAAAGAATAGGTATGCTCCTATTTGGCACAACACAGTTTTGAACTAATTTTAAGTATCCATTCACTTAAATTTCTTAACAAAGGAGAAAGATTCTTGCTTATATATTTGAACTTCACTTTATTAGTAGAATTAGTTATCTGTTAGTAGAACTAGTTTATTAAAACTTCATCTTATTTTCGATTGCATATTAGTGACAAATAGGCAATTTTGATTTCCAAGTTGTGATTCTGAATTGGTTTCTATAATCCTAGTTCGTAGCTTCTAAAATATTCCCTATGGGATCGATATCAAGGACTCCACTAGAGCCTTGTATTACTTGAGCGATACGTATACTTGCGTTGAAGAGTAACTCTGCGATTATAAAATAAATTATATACTTGTTAGAAAAATTAAAATTACGCTAAGTGTGCTGAGTTGTTCAGTTGGTCATTGTGTCAAGCATTGACTATTTTGACTAAAGTTCACTTTTTGGTTAAAAGTTGACCTATTGGGTCAATGGGTTGGTCATTGGGTCATGGATTGACCATTTTGACCAAAGTTGACTTTTTGGTCAGAGATTGACTTATTTTGACAATAATTCGTCATTTGGTCAAAAATTGACTATTTTGGTCAAAAGTTGACCTATTGGGTTTATGGGTTTTTCATTTGGTCAAGGATTGACCATTTTGACCAAAGTTGACTTGTTAGTCAAAAGTTGACCTATTGGGTTAATGGGTTGGTCATTGGGTCAGAAATTGACCATTTTAACCAAACTTGACGTTTTGACAAAAGTTGACCTATTGGGTTAATGAGGTGGTCATTAGGTCAAAAATTGACAATTTTGGTCAAAATTAACTTTTTGGTCAAAAGTTGACCTATTAGGTCAATGGGTTGGGCATTGGGTTAAAGATTTACCATTTCAACCAAAGTTGATTTTTTCATCAGAGATTGACTTATGGGGTCAAAAGTATATCCATTGAGGCAATTGGGTGGTCATTATGTCAGAAATTGACCATTTTGCCAAAATTATCTTTTTTCTAAAAAGTTGACATATTGGGTCAATGGGGTGGTCATTAGGTAAAAAATTGACTATTTTGACCAAAGTTGACTTTTTGGTCAAAATTTGACCTATTGGGTCAATGGGTTGGTCATTGGGTCAAGATTGACTATTTTGACCAAAGTTAACTTTTTGGTAAAAAGTTGACATATTGGGTCAATGGGTTGGTCATTAGGTCAGAAACTGACCATTTTAACCGAAGTTAACATATGGGGTCAATGGGGTGGTCATTAGGTAAAAAATTAACTATTTTGACCAAAATTAACTCTTTGGTCAAATATTAACCTATTGTGTCAATGGGTTAAGCATTGGGTCAAGGATTGACCATTTTGACCAAAGCTGACTTTTTGGTCAGAGATTGATTTATTTGGTCAATAATTGGTCATTAGGTCAAAAATTAACTATTTTGACCAAAATTGACTTTTTGGTTAAAGTTGACCTATTGGGTCATTGGTTCAAGGATTGACCATTTTGACCAAAGTTGACTTTTTGGTCAAAAGTTGACCTATTGGGTCAATAGGTTGGTTATTGGGTCAGAAATTGACTATTTTGACTAAAGTTGACTTTCTAGTTAAAAGTTGACCTATTGTGTCAATGGGGTGGTCATTAGGTTAAAAATTAACTATTTTGTTAAAAATTGACTTTTTGATCAAATGTTGACCTATTGGGTCAATGGGTTAGTCATTGAGTAAAGGATTGATAATTTGGACCAAAGTTGACTTTTTGTTCAAAAGTTGACCTATAGGGTCAACAGGTTGGTCATTGGGTCAAGAATTGACTATTTTAGCCAAAGTTGACTTTTTGGTCAGAGATTGACTTATTAGGTGAATAATTGGTCATTGGGTCAAAAATTACCTTATTAGACCAAAATTGACATTTTGGTCAAAAGTTGACATGTTGGGTCAATGGGTTAGTCATTGGGTCAAGGATTGACCATTTTGACCAAATTGACTTTTTGGACAAAAGTTGACTTATTGCTCAATGGGTTGGCGATTGAGTCAAGGATTGATTATTTAGACCAAAGTTAACTTTTTGGTCAAAAGTTGACCTATTGTTCAATGGGGTGGTCATTTGGTCAAAAATTGACTATTTTGACCAAAATTGACTTTTTGATCATAAGTTGACCTATTCGGTTAATGGGTTGATCATTGGGTCATGGATTGACCATTTTGACTAAAGTTAACTTTTTGGTTAAAAGTTGACGTATTGGGTCAATATGTTGGTCATTGGGTCAATGATTGACGATATTCACCAAAGTTAACTTTTTGTCTAAGATTGACTTATTGGGTTAATAATTGATCATTAGGTCAGAAATTGACTATTTTAACCAAAAGTTGACCTATTGGGTCAATGGGTTGGTCATTGCGTCAAGGAGTGACCATTTTGACCAAGGTTGACATTTTGGTCAAAAGTTGACCTATTGGTTCAAATTGTTGGTCATTGGGTCAGAAATTGACTATTTTAACCAAAGTTGACTTTTGGGTCAATAGCTAATCTCTTGGGTCACTGGGTTGGTCATTGGGTCAAGGATACACCATTTTGACCAAAGTTGACTTTTTCGCAAAAGTTGACCTATTCAGTTAATCGGTTGGTCATTTGATCAAGGATTGACAACTTTGAGCAAAGTTGACTTTTTGGGCAGAGATTGACTTATTTTTGTCATTAGGTCAAAAATTGACTATTTTGACCAAAATTAAATTTTTGGTCAAAAGTTGACCCATTGGGTCAATGGGGGTGGTCATTCGGTCAGAAATTGACCATTTAACCAAAGTTGACTTTTTGGTTAAAAGTTGACATATTTTTTCAATGGGGTGGTCATAGGTCAAAAATTGATTATTTTGACTAAAATTGACTTTTTGGTCAAAAGTTGACCAATGGGTTGGTCATTGGGTCAAGAATTGAACATTCTGACAAAAGTTGACTTTTTGGTCAAAAGTTAACCTATTGGGTCAATGGGTTGGTCATGGGGTCAAGGATTGACCATTTTAACCAAAGTTGACTTTTTGGTCAAAAGTTGAACTATTGGGTTAATGAGGTGGTCATTGGGTCAAGGATTGGCCATTTTGACCAAAGGTTACTTTTTTGTCACATATTGACTTATTGAGTCAATAATTGGTCATTATGTCGATAATTGACTTTTTTTTACCAAAATTGACTTTTTGGTCAAAAGTTAACATATTGGGTGAATGGGTTGTTCATTGGGTCAAGGGTTGATCACTTTGACCAAAGTTGACTTTTTGGTCAAAAGTTGACCTATTTGGTCAATAGATTGGTCATTTGGGTCAAGGATTAACCATTTTGACCAAAGTTCACATTTTGGTCAGAGATTGAGTTATTGGGTCAATAAATGGTCATTAGGTAGAAAATTGACCATTTTGACCAAAATTAACTTTTTGGTCAAAAGTTGAGATATTGGGTCATTAGATCTAGGATCAACCATTTTGACCAAAGTTGACTTTTTGGTCAAAAGTTGACCTATTAGGTTAATGGGTTGGTCATTGGGTTAGAAATTGACCATTTTTAACCAACGTTGACCTACTGAGTCAATGGGTGGTTATTAGGTTAAAAATCGACTATTTTGACAAAAATTGACTTTTTGATCAAAAGTTAACCAATTGGGTCAAGGTGTATGTCATTGGTTCAAAGATTGGCTATTTGACCAAAGTTGACTTTTTTGTCAAAGTTAACCTCTTGGGTTAATTGGCTGGTCATTGGGTGAAGGATTGACCATTTTAACCAAAGTTGATTTTTTGTTCAAAAGTTGACCTATTGGGTCAATGGGTTGGTCATCGGCTCAAGCATTGACCATTTTGATGAAAGTTGACTTTTTGGTTAGAGATTGACTTATTGGGTCAATAATTGGACATTAGCTTAAAAATTGACTATTTTGACCAAAATTAGTTTTTTGGTCAAAGTTGGCCTATTGGGTCATTGTGTCAAGGATTGACCATTTTGACCAAAGTTGACTTTTTGGTCAATAACTGGTCACTTGGTCAAAAATTGACTATTTTAACCAAAATTGACTTTTTGGTCAACAGTTGACCTATTAGGTCAATGGGTTGGTCATTGGGTCAAGGAGTGACCATTTTGAGCAAAGTTTACTTTTTGGTCAAAAGTTGACCTATTGGGTCAATGTGTTGGTCATTGGGTCAAGGATTGACCATTTTGACTAAAGTTGACTTTTTGCTCAAAGATTGACTTACTAGGTAAATAATTGATCATTAGGTCCAAAATTGACTATTTTGACCAAAATTAACTTTTTGGTCAAAAGTTGACCTATTGGGTCAATGGGTTCGTCATTGGGTCAAGGATTGACAATTTTGACCAAAGTTGACTTTTTGGTCAAATGTTGATCTATTGGATCAATGGAAGAGGTCATTGGGTCAAGAATTGACCATTTTGACCAAAGTTCATTTTTTGGTCAGAGATTGACTTATTGGGTCAATAATTGGTCATCAGGTCAAAAATTGATTATTTTGATAAAAGTTAAATTTTTGGTCAAAAGTTGACCCATTGGGTCAACGGGGAGGTCATTGCGTCAGAAATTGACCATTTTGACAAAAGTTGACTTTTTGGTCAAAAGTTGACCTATTTGGCCAATGAGTTGGTAATTGAGTCAAGAATTGACCATTTTGATCGAAGATGACTTTTTGGTCAAAAGTTGATCTGCTGGGTCATTGGGTTAGTCATTGGATCAGAAATTGACCTTTTTGACCAAAGTTGAATTTCTTGGTCAAAAGTTGACCTATTGGGTCAATGGGTAGTCATTAGGTCAAAAATGGACTATTTTGACCAAAATTGACTTTTTGGTCAAAAGTTGACCTATTAGGCCAATGGGTTAGTCATTGGTTCAATGATTGATCATTTTGACCAAAGTTGACTTTTTGGTCAAAAATTGACCTATTGGGTCAATGGGTTGGTCATTGGGTCAAAGATTGACCATTTTGACCAAAGTTGACTTTTTGGTCAGAGATTAGCTTACTGGATCAATAGTTGGTCATTTGGTCAGAAATTGACTATTTTTACCAAAGTTGACTTCTTGGTCAAAGTTGACCTATTGGGACAATGGGTTGGTCATAAGGTCAAGGATTGGCGATTTTGACCAAAGTTGACATTGTGGTCAAAAGTTGGCTTTTTGGGTCAATGAGTTGGTTATTGGGTCTTGGATTGAGTATTTTGACCAAGGTTGACTTTATGGACATTGGGTGAGAAGTTGACCATTTTGACCAAAGTTTACTTTGGGTCAAAAGTTCATCTATTTGGTCAATGGGATGGTCATTGCTAAAAAATTGACTATTTTGACCAAAATTGACTTTTTGGTTAAAAGTTGACCTATTTAGTCAATGGGTTAGTCATTGGGTTAAGGATTGACCATTTTCACCAAAGTTATCTTTTTGGCCAAAAGTTGACCTATGGGGTCAATGGGTTGGTTATTGGGTCAGAAATTGACCATTTTAACTATAGTTTACTTTTTGGTCAAAAGTTGACCTATTGGGTCAATTGGGTCGTTATTAGGTTAAAAATTGACAATTTTGACAAAAATTTACTTTTTTGTAAAAATTGACCAATTGGGGTATGTTTAAAATTTTTAAATATGAGTTAAGGATAGTGAAGTTCAAAATTAATAACAGGCTATCCAAAAATAGTAATCCTCACTAGAAAAAGAAAAATAAAAAGAAAAAGAAAAGGAATGAAAAATAATCCAAAAGAAAAGAAAAGAGCGAAAAAAAAGAAGAAATGTGAGGAGAAGCTTGAGGAAAGCCTAATAAAAAATTGGCTTCACTTGAATTACCTTATAGGAAGAAAACTAATTACATTTTTAACTTAATTTTTATGAACAACAATTTTTACTAGAAAAATGTTTCATGAAATTCTTTTTCTTGTAAATATTCCATGTGACCTTAATATGATAAATTGAAATTATTCTTGAAATAAATGAAAAATTGGAAGTCTTATGATTTGGTAGTTACATATTCTTTAATTCTTAAAACTAAACTTAATTAAAGAAATTTGGTTAATGATTTGCTAAAGCATTTATAAAACCAAAAATTAAAAGGAATCTTAAATATTTTAACTTCATTCCAAATGTTATACATTTTTTGTAATTAAAAGGGTTACTTGAGGACTAGTAACGTTTAAGTTTGGGGGGATTTGATCCACTTGAAAAATTCCTATTTTTATGCCTTATTTATAATTCAATTCTTAAACATATTATGCTTTAATGAAAGGTATTTTTATGTTTTTGGATGTAGGTGATAAAAAAAGAGTTTAAGAAGGAAAAAGGAGCAAAAAGGAGCAAAAATAGGGCTAAAAAGCAAAGTTACCAAAATTTTAGGTCTGGCGCCTAGGCGCCAGAATCTGGCGCGTACGTGCTAGAATCCGATGCTTAAGCACTAGCTCGATACAGACACAGACAAGATTTTTTGACGACTTTGGACAGTTATTTTAACGGTGTTAAGCGGTTATCAGACCTTCTAGAAGATTGGAAGTTAGTCCTAATACATAGGACTTGTAATACAATGCATCTGGACACAGGAAAACGGTTTTAATATCGAAGAGGTGCGATACAAAGTGAAGAGGTGCGAAGGCCTGGTCACGGAATCTGGCTCCTAGGCGCCAGATCCAGGCGCCTAGGCGCGATAGTTACCTTCTAGAAGATATATTGTATTTGGACGAATTTTGAAGAGCTGCCTTAAGCAACCCCTGGTTAAATTCGAAGCTCTATAAATAGGAGTCAATTCTACAGAGAAAAGGGCCCCTTCTAGCACCATATAGCCTCCACACATTCTTTAGTCCCTCTAGAATTCTTACACTTTTAGGGAGCCACATTCTTTAGTATTTAGTGAGTTTATTTTGAGTATTAAGAGTTAGTATTCAAGTATTGTTGCTGTTGAAGTCTTGTACCTTGCATTGGAGTCAGTAGGAGTCAGTGGATCACTTGAAGGAACATTCCAGATAAGTATTTTTAACTCGGTTCAAAGTTTAATAAATATGTTTTGTTGTGTGAATTCAATGTGTTCTGAGTAGTTAGTTTTCTTTCTCCATTCAACTATGAAAAGATAATAAGATAATTAAATTTTTTTGGAGAACTTAACTTAAAATATTTATAAAAATTGTGATGATATTAATACCTGGTCTTAATTTAATTTTTAAACTAGCCATTTAAATTGTTAAAACATGTTGAAGAATTCTGAGACCTATCCGGAGATGAATTCTTAACTAGTAGATTTTACATGAATCCTTAGGTAATCGAAGGCTATATGCGGGTTATACAAGGTGAAGTACAAATAAATAGGATGATATTGTTTATTGGCCGTACAATTGATTAGTTTTTAGAGTGGTAGACTAAATTCTAATAATTTGGTTTATAGAAAGGGAACGGGTCACTGGCAGGGCCGACCATAGCCACCCTTGGACATCTAGAAGTGTGAGCCTAGATTAACCCATTATACTAATAAAATATCCTGAACATATCTATAGATTAGCCAATGTTCTTTAAACTATCAAGTGAAGGTAAAGATTAGGAATGCTTCTATTTGGCACAATACCATAATCTAAGTTCTCCATAAATAATAATTATTCTAAAAAATCTTGGATTAGTTGAAAAGTAGAAAGTTGTTTTATTTATACTTGCGTTAATCTTTACTTTATTACTGCTTAATTACATTTAGTAGAAATTTTATTTAAAATCTGAATTTTGAAAAAAAAATAAAAATAACAACTACTTTTAATTTGGAAAATCTAAAATATTTCTTAAGTTAATTTTCTCAAAAATCTTCCCTGTGGGATCGATAACCAGGACTCTAATAAAGCCTTGTATTACTTGAAACGATACGTATACTTGCGTTTAAAATTGTAAATTTTACAAAAATTATTATAAATATTCTTACATAATTAAAGGTTGGGTCCTATCAAGCTTTTGGCGCCATTACTGGGGATCAAATCTTCTAGCATTGGTATCAAATTCTTACATTTTAAAGTACATATAAAGTCGGCACATCAAGCTCGAGGCCACCGACGGCGGGAATATCGGTTCTCTCACATGGTGCATTGAATGTGGTTGATTTTTGAAGAGATGCTTGGAAAACTCTTAGTAATTCTTCAACTACTTTAAAAGAAACAATTTGGGGCCAAAAAAAAGGAGTCCACTAGCGTTCATTTGTGTCCACCACATGTCCATCTAGTCCACTAGCGTCCATATGTGTCCACCACGTGTCCATCTACTCCACTTGAGAGTCAAGTGTGTGTGTCTAGTGAGTCCAAATAGTTTTTAAATTTCTAGATAATGAGTTCAAATTAGTGATATTTGTGAGTGATTCTTCGAGAGATTGTAAGAGTGGAAGGGCAGTGAGAGATTTCTTCCTCATTGCTGTTTCGAAGGAGAATTCTGCGTACTGTAAAGAAAAGAAGAGATTCAGAGGAACTTCAAGGAGTTTGCTTGGGGAGGAATTTAAGATAAGTTGTATTTACTTATTTGAGTTTGTAGAACTTTGCTTTTATTTATGAAGTCCAAGTTTTATCGTATCCTCTCCTTGAAATCTGAGTAGTTTTTTTGTCTTTCTCCTTATTTTGATATTTTAGTGAAATGGTGATTTGAATTAGTGTGCCAAGAAAATTATAAAAGATGTTGTGATAATCTTTTCACTTCAATCTTAATTACTTTCAATCTGGCCAATTGATTAGTTAAAATATGTTGAGTTTTCAACTAAAGTGAAGATTACATTCGATATTCAGGGAGGTCAAAGTCCTTGAAAGTTTGGTGCAAATAAATTGGGAAAAAATATTCATCGGGCGTAGAATAGGAGATTTTAGAGTGACATACTAAAATCCTCAATTCGGTCCTATCGTTTGGGTGCTGAAGTGTAGATGTTAGCCCTCAGGCGAGGGGAACTTGGGAGCTTCGAAGTGAGAGCCGGTATCCTCCTAGCCTAGTCGCAGATTCAGTAATCAAGCATAGGATTAGTCAATGTTCTTTATGCCTGGACCAAAGGGTAAAGAATAGGTATGCTCTTATTTGGCACAACACAGTTTTAAATTAATTCTAATTATCCATTCACTTAAATTTCTTAACAATGGGGAAGGATTCTTTCTTATATATTTGAATTTCACTTTATTAGTAGAATTACTTATCTGTTAGTAGAATTAGTTTATTAAAACTTCATCTTATTTTTTATTGCATATTAGTGACAGATAGGCAATTTCGATTTCCAAGTTATGATTCTGAATTGGTTTCTATAATCCTAGTTCGTAGCCTCTAAAATATTCCCTGTGAGATCAATATCCAGGACTCCACTAGAGCCTTGTATTACTTGAGCGATACGTATACTTGCGTTGAAGAGTAACTATGTGATTGTAAAATATATTATATACTTCTTACAAAAATTAAAATTACGCTAAGTGGGCGAAGTAGTTTAAGTTTTTGGTGCCGTTGCTGGAGAATAACATAATTAGAGTAACAGATAATTTAGGACTGTTAGAAAACATTATAATAGAATTGGAACTTATTTAGTTAACCACTTTTCTGTGAACTGATTTCGATTGTATGCTTAAATTTGGTTTTGAAAATCTTATACCCAATGATTCGGAATTAGAATGCATTGTTAGGAGAATTAGAAAACAGAGAAAAGATCCTAGAAATTCTGAAATAATGGAAAACAATGTAAGTAACCAAAGAATAGAAAATGAATATCAATCTAGACCACTAAGAGATTACGCAAACCTTACATTAGATGAAATTCACTTAACTATCCAAAATCTTGATGTTGCTACTAATTCATTTGAGCTTAAACCTGCAATTATCAAAATGGTACAAAACAAGCAATTCGGTGGAACTTCAAATGAAGATCCTAATTTACATCTTGCAAGTTTTCTAGAACTTTGTGCTACTTTTAAATACGAAAGAGTGTCTGATGATGCTTTCAGACTTTTTCCTTTTTCACTTAGGGATAAGGCTAAGGCTTGGTTAAATTTGTTAGCACCTGGATCTATTAGAACTTGGGGGGAACTTTCACAAAAATTCTTATCAAAATATTTTCCACCATCTAAGACTACTAAACTTAGAAATGATATCACATCTTTCAGTTAGTGTGAGGGAGAATCGATATATGAATCTTTGGAAAGATTTAAAGAACTTCTTAGAAGATGCCCACATCATTCTTTACCAAATTGTTTAATTATTCTAACTTTTTATAATGGATTAGTAGGATCTCTTAGATCCATCATTGACGCCGCTGCTGGTGGATCACTAATGTCTAAACCTTTTGAAGAAGCTTATGCTTTAATTGAAGAAATTGCTACTAATAATTTTCAATGGCATGCTGAAAGGGTAAATCCTAAGAGAGTAGCCAGTATTCATGATTCAGATGCTTTAACTATGATAGTTTCTCAAATTACTGCTCTTTAAAAGAAAATAGATCAATACGGAATGAATGGTTCTTAAACACCTCCAGTGTTAGAAGAAAGTTCATTGGGATAAATTGTAGATGCTATTATAGATAAAATAACCCTTATTCAAACTATTATAATCCAGGTTGGAAGAATCATCCAAACTTTAATTGAAATAACCAAGGTAATGCTAAGCCTGTTAATCCTCAATGGGGGAACAATCTTGTAAACCCATTAGGAAATATAAAGAATCAAGGTAATTCCAATTATAGACCTTCTAATCCACTAGGTTTTTATAATAATTCACAATTTAAGGAAAAGAAGCTATCTATGGAAGAATTAGTTTTGAATATGAGAAATCAATTACAAAACCAAGGAAATGCAATTAAAAACATAGAAAACCAATTGGGGCAAATTGCTACTGCACTGAGCAATAGACTTGTTGGAACTTTACCTAGCAATGTTAAAGTAAATCCTAAAGATCAAGGAAAAGAACATATTAAGACTATTCAATTAAGAAGTGGAAAAGATTTGCAAAACAAGGGTACAAAATGAAATTGTAGTTGAAAAGGAAAAAGTGGAAACTGAAGGAAAAAATGAAAGTTTATATCCTGATTTTCCTTTGAAACTATGAAAATTACTGTTAAAAGACCACCACCACCATTTCCTCAAAGACTAAAGCAACAAGACAAGGGAAAGAGATTTGCTAAATTCGTAGACATCTTAAAAAAATTATCAATAAATATTCCTTTTGTTCAAGCTTTAAAACAAATGCCTGATTATGTTAAATTTATGAAGGATATACTCAACAAAAAGAGGAAGTAACTAGATCATGAGACTGTTGCACTCAGTGAAGAGTGCAGTGCCATAATTCAAAGAAAGCTTCCTGAAAAACTTAAAGATCCTGGTATTTTTACTATCCCGTGTGCTTTTGGTGAAAAATTTTATGGGCGAGAATTATGTGATTTGGGAGCTAGCATAAATTTGATGCCTTTATCAACTTTTAAAAGGTTATGATTAGGAGAGATTGCACCAACTTCAGTGACTCTACAGTTAGCTGATCAATCTATTACACATCCTAAATGAGTTGTAGAAGATGTTTTGCTCAAGGTTGATAAATTTATCTTTCCAGTGGACTTTATCATTTTAGATATGGAAGAAGATAAGGAAATACCGATCATTTTAGGAGGACCATTCCTAGCTACAGGAAGAACCATGATAGATATTCAAAAAGGAGAGTTGACTATAAGAGTAAATGATCAAGAAGTAACCATTAACATCTCAAAGTCAATGAAATATCCTTCAATATAAAAAGTTGATGAATGTTTCAGAATGGTTATATGTGATTATTTGAGAAAAGAATATTTCAAAGAAAAATTAAAAAAAAATGAAGATATAGAAAAAGATAAATATGATGAAATTGATAACAAAGAAGCTGATTATATTCAGGAACAATTTGAAACACTTGATTCAACAACACCGAAAAATGAAATACTAATTCCAACTATTATAAACCCCTTGAAATTGAATTAAAGACCCTTCCAAATCATTTGAAGTATGTATTTTTAGGAGAGTTTTTAACATTACCAGTAATTGTAAGACTTAAATGAAATTCAAGAACAAAAATTAATGGATACATTAATAAGTACAAAAAAGCTTTTGGATGGACTCTGGCTGATATTAAGGGAATTAGTCTTTCAATTTATATGCACTGAATTTTATTAAATGAAGAACATAAACAAAGAATTGGTCCATAAAGGAGACTGAACCCTATTATGAAAGAATTAGTTAAAAAACAGATTTTAAAATTGTTAGATGCTGGAATTATATATCCTATTTCGGATAGTACTTGGGTAAGTCCAATTCATTGTGTTCATAAGAAAGGAGGAGTAACTGTTGAAGTAAATGAAAATAATGAATTAATACCTATCAGATAAGTTTCTAGATGGCGTATTTGTATTGATTATAAAAAAATAAATGCCGCCACTAGAAAAGATCACTTTCCTCTTCCTTTTCTAGACCAAATGTTGGATAGACTTGCTGGACACAAGTACTATTACTTTTTGGATGGATATACTGGTTACCATCAAATTCCTATTGCTCTTGAGGATCAAGAGAAAACAACAATTACTAGTATTTATGGAACTTTTGCTTTTCGAAGAATGCCTTTCGGATTATGTAATGCACCTGCGACATTCCAGAGATGTATGATTTCTATATTTAGTAAGTTAATTGATAATGGAATATAAGTATTTATGGATGATTTCTCTGTATTTGGAAAGTCATTTGTCGCATGGTTAAATCACACTGAAAAATTTTTAGAGTTATGCGAAAGAACTAATTTAATTCTAAATTAAGAGAAATGTCAATTTATTGTTGTAGGAGGAATTGTATTAGGGCATAAAATTTCGGAAAATGGCATGGATGTAGACCATGCAAAAATTCAAGTTATAGCTAAATTTCCACCTCCTGCTATAGTGAGAGGGGTAAGAAGTTTTCTTGGACATGCTGGTTTTTACAGGCGTTATATTAAAAATTTTTCGAAAATAACCAAACCTTTATGCCAACTTTTAGAAAGGGACATGAAATTTGAATTTACTGAAGACTGCTTGAATACCTTTGAGTTACTAAAGGAAAAACTAATCACATCATCTATAATAGTTTCACCAGATTGGGAGAAACCATTTGAATTAATGTGCAATGCTAGTGATTATGCTATTGGAACTGTTCTTGGTCAAAGATATGATAAAATTTTTAAAGTTATATACTACACTAGTAGAACTCTTAAAGATGTTCAAATTAACTATACAGTTACTGAAAAAGAGTTACTGGTTATTGTGTATGCTTTTGATGAATTCAGATCTTATTTAATTGGGACTAAATGTATAGTGCATACTGATCATTTTGATATTAAATATCTGATGCAAAAGAAGGATATTAAACCAAGATTAATCAGATGGGTACTTTTAATGCAAGAATTTGATTTTGTGGTAATTTATAGAAAGGGAACTGATAATCAAGTTGCTGATCATTTGTCGAGATTAGAATATCATGAATTGTTTGACACCGATAATGAAATAATAAACAGTTTCCCTCATGAACAACTTTATAATCTTAATGAATGGAAAATACATTAGTATTCTGATATAGTTAATTATATAGTAAGTGATATTTTGCCACCTATGCTAACACTGCAACAACAGAAAAAAGTCATTCATAATGCAAAGGCATATTTTTGGGATGAACCATATTTATATAAGCAATGTAACGATCTTATTATTAGGAGATGTGTGCCTTATGAAGAAACTGAACTTATTATTAAAAAATGTCATGATTCTGAATTTGGAGGACATTTTGGTGTTGACAAAACTGCACATAAAATTTTGCAAGCTAGATTTTAATGGCCTACTCTTTTTAGAGATGTTTACATATATCAAAACTTGTGATAGTTGTCAACGAGTAGGTAATATATGTAGAAGAAATGAAATGCCTCTGAATTTCATGTTAGCAGTTGAGATTTTTTTTGTTTGGGGATTAGATTTCATGGGACCATTTATTCCTTCATTTAGGAACTTATATATTTTGATTGCAGTTGATTATGTATCAAAATGGATTGAAGCACAAGCTTTACCTCGTTGTGCTGCTAAAAGTGTTTCAAGATTCTTAATGAAAAACATTTTCACAAGATACGGTATGCCGAGAGTGATTATCACTGACGGGGGATCCAATTTTAGGAATAAATATATTCAAAGATTGGTAGAAAAGTTTAATATTATTCATAGAATCTCTACTGCCTATCATCCTCAAACTAGTGGTTTAGCTGAAGTTTCTTATCGTGAGATTAAACAAATTTTAGAAAAGACTGTAAACTCTAGTAGAATAGATTGGTCTGCGAGATTTGATACTACATCATGGGCATACAGGACTGCTTATAACAGTCATATTGGTATGTCTCCTTACAGACTTCTTTTTGGAAAGACTTTCCTCTTACCAGTAGAATTTGAGCATAAAACATATTGGGCGATTAAAGAATTCAATTATAATTTGAAAAATGCTGGTGAGAAGAGATTGTTACAATTGAATGAATTAGAAGAATTAAGAAATGAATCTTATGATAAAAACATAATTTATAAGGAAAAACTGAAGTTAAGGCAAGATCGGAAGATTAATCAGAAGAACTTTGAACCAGAACAAGAAGTTTTGCTTTGGAATACAAGGCTGAAATTATTTCCTGGGAAATTGAGATCTCGTTGGTTAGGACCCTTTACTGTGACTCAAGTTTATTCTAATGGAGCTGTTGAAATTGAAGATCCGAAGACTGAGAATAGAACTAATGTAAATGGACATAGATTATAACCATATTTTGTGGGTAAAAGACAAAACTTTAAAGAGGTTTTAATGCTCAGTCAATCTGATTAACACCTGAATAGGTTAGGCTGACGACGTTAAACCAAGTGCTTTATGGGAGGAAACCCATAGTTATCTTTATTTGTTTAAATGTTTGTTTAAATTTATCATTAGTTTGTAGTAATATTGAATTCTACTTCTTGTATTTGCCTATTGATTATCAAGAATTAAGATCTATAGAGAAAATTTGGAATGTATTTGACCACGGCGTTTTTTGTGCAAAATTTTACCTAGGGCGCCGATGATAGGTTTTTCCCGAGAGCCTTAGAATTTAATTGCACAAGGCTCACTGACGGTGCCATCGAGGCCACCGAGAGCGAGATCGGCGAGTGGACTGTTTATGGAGTTCAAAATGACAGTTTTTTACGGTTTTAGGCAAATTTATGCTCTATAAACTTCTACGGACCATTCCTAAACACTCCAATTCCCAAAAATGAATGGAAACTCCCTTGAATTCTTCTCTAATGGCTTCCAATTCAATAGCTCACCCTAGATTTCGAGTGTACAACCGAAGAAAGTTCATCAGTGCCGAGGCACAATGACTTTTCAACAAGGTGATGTCAAAGAGGAGGCTATTCAAAGAAAAAGGTTTTTTGAATCGAGGATTAAGCAATCCTTTGACAACAATTGAAGAAATGATCATGCGAAGAAGATGGGAAGTATTTTACTACAGTACTGTCGCAGTAGTCGTTCCTGTGGTGAAGGACTTCTACGTAAATCTGCATGGAATTAACCAAGGAAGCGTCTATGTGCGAGGTAGGTGGATAACATTTAATTCTGGATGAATTAATGAATTGTAAATGCTTAAGAATGTTCCTATCTGCCATTATTCTAATTCCGTGCCGATGAGAGATAAGATGAATGAAATTTACCAATATTTGACGGCCAAAACTGAATACTGGGAAGTTAGAGAAAACAGGTACGTCAGTTTTTCTGCTACACTTTTAAATCCTATTTCGAACATTGGCACTTTTTCATATCTACAAAGTTATTACCGACGATGAAAATCAGTAAAGTTACCAAACGGAGTGCTATATTGAACTACTGCATTCAAATGGGATGGCCAATTGATATTAGATCAATTATTTTGAAGTCTGTTTTGGGCTTGATCGTTCAAGAATCATCTCAAGGGCTTGGACATCCTTCAACAATTTTCTTAATATGCAGTCTGTTTTAAGTATCATTCAAGATTTAGGAAAAGGTACTACTACCCTGGAAACCTTTAGACCCAACCAGAATGTTCCTAGCCAACGATGACGAGAATGATATGAGCGTGATTATAGATCAAGCATCGCAAAACTCTATTCCTATTCGACCTCTAGTAGCTGACAAGACATCGATAATCTTACACAGACTCAAGAATCTGGAGAATCATGTACAAAATTTAACGAGTACAGTTTACAATAAGTCTGATTTCTTTGACCATATCGATTAGAGGATGAAAGAACATTTTGATCATACTGGGCATTTTGAAGTAAGTTTGATACGCTTAATGAGAAGGATGGGATGGATTAAAGAAGATTCAACTGAAGAATTTACATTCCAACCTTTTTATAACCTGTTTGTCCATGTTCAAGTGATGGGTGGCATCAGAGGAGAAATTAGCACTGATTCAGAAGAGTAGCGGAATTGCTATACTATATTTGTTTCTTTATGTTGAACTTGATTTGAACTATGTTTGTGTTTTTGCTTTATTTGTTTGTTTTTTTTCATCTCAGTATAGTTAAAATTATGTTTGGAATGTTTGTTTCAGCGTTTAGAGTGTTGTGGCTTTGATTGCAACGCTGATTAGATGAATTTAAGTTGAGAAAATACATACTTATGTGTGTTATGTAATGTGTAGTGTAAACACTTGGATTTAATATATAATTGTGATGTTTTGTTGTGTGTATGTTTATTTGTGTTAATACATCACTTAATCACTTAAAATATATAATTAAAATGATCGAACAGATGCCGAAGAGGCTTAAAATTGATTGAAATCCCAAAAATTTGAAAAATGATCAATATTTAAGAATCTTGCTGACGGCGTGCTCGAGGCCGTCGACGACATGATTTTCCCGAGGCTATTGAAATTAAATTCATTGGAGCACGCCAACAGCATGAACGACCCGGCAGACGGCGAGATCCTAAGATTTACCTTTTAACCGCGATTTTGACCAGTCAACCGCCACTATTCATCGTCTTCTTCCCCAATTTACCAAAAATTTCAACCTAGGGCTTGATAGATCTTGGATTTGGAGCAATTTCAATGCATTTTAACACCAGATTTCATCTTCTCTTGGTAAGAGCTTCCCTCCTATATAAAATTTTTTATTTTCACCATAACGTTCTTCCATATTGAGGAATTTCAGAAAAATTGAAAATGTGGAGAAAATACTTGGAAGAAATTCATGAAACTTAATTTAGATTACTTTAAGTCACTTTTGGAAGCATTGTATTATTAATTTGGAGTTTAGTTTGGATTTTTATAATTATGATAGATCGAAAAATGGCTCCACATCAAAAGAGGAGACTTGAATTTAACGAGGCTCGATTTATAAATGTAAAGGCACAATCAAGATACACTTCAATCTTCTAAGGAAAGAAGTGTATTCAAGATCCAGTTTTTGATAATCTTGGAGGAGAGGTGGAACGAGTTATTAGAGAAAGGAGATGGGAGAACTTCTGTTACACTACAAATAAAGCTGCTGTTGAAGTTGTGAGAGAGTTCTATTCTAATCTAACTCAACTTGAGGACGAGCCTGTCCAAGTAAGAGGATTTTCTGTCGAATTTAATGCTGCCCGAATTAATACTTTTTACGAGCTTCACGATTTTTGTTCTAGCGAGTATGAAACGTTTGGAACTATGGAAGGTTCTTGAGACAATGTTATTGACTTTCTCACTGATGGAAAAGGGATTTGAAAAATAGCATCGAGAACGGATTAACTTTCCTCTTTCTATGATGAATGCCACAACTAAGGCATGGCATTATTTCATTTGTTCTACTTTGCTACCAACCTATCACCACAGTGAAGTATCGAGAGACAGAGATGTTCTGAATTTTTGTATTCAGAATAATAAAAGTATAAAAATGGGTAAGATTATTTCTAAGAATATTTTGGCCACGATAAAGAGTGAATCAAGTGGATATTTAGGACATCCTGGCCTAATTTATGCACTTTGACAATTATCTGGAGTGGAAGCTAGAGATGATGAAGAATGGGTGTACCCTATGAAACCCATTAGTAAAGCTAATTTGAAGACTTACGAATTCCATGAGGAATGGAGATCTGAGAATAGGAGCAAGGCACCTTCTACTAGTAGAGATATCCCTTCTACTAGTTATGACCCTCCTGCATCTAGCTCCCATACTCTTTATGATTTGATGAATGCGATGACCCTGCAGCGAAAAAGTGTTGAAAAGTTAGATGAAAAACTGGAAAGAATTGATTAAAGGATTGAAGGATTAGAGCGGAGATATGAACATGATAGTGAGTATCTTCAACGACACTTTGATTTCGAGATTGATTATTATGATGCTCAAGCTAGACACTACAGAGGTGAGTCTGATGTTACCTTTCTTGAATGCCCCCGTTATACTCATTATCAACCCAATCCACCTGCTGACCAGGGAGATGAAGACTTAGCATGGGATTTTGATGTGTGATCTTGAAATTTGTGATGTGATGTATGTGTTTATTTTATTGTAGTACTTTTCATTTTATTGTTTGTATTTTGTGTGCTGTTTTGTTTCTAATATGTGTTTTGTTGTGTAGTTTGTATTTTCATTTCTGGATGACTGTGATGGATTGTGATGTTAATTGTAATTGTGATCTTTAAGTTAAAAATCGTAGACTATTTGTTATGTGTTGTGAAATGCAAATGTCATGTGTAGTTAATTGTTGTTGTTAAATTTTTTAGTTTATATACTTGTTTTAAAATTTCATTACCTTAGCAAATTCTCTAAACTGTTATATGTGTAGAAAAGTTTTTAACATTACAGGTCAGTTGAAGTTAAAAATTTTCAAGAAGAACCTGCAAAATTTCAAAAAAACAAAAATGCCTAAAGTGCAAAGGTATGATTTATATTCAAAATTTTTCTTTCTACCCTATATTACTTCTGTTATTGAAAACTTTAAGTTTGGGAGGGGGGAGAAAAATATTAAGTATTATGTGTTCTCAATTAAAATATTTTCAAAAATTTATAAATATGATTTATGTGATAAAATTTAATTCAGATAACTATAGTTAGATTTTATCTAAATATTGTAGAAGATTCAAAGAAATATTTTTGATAATGAAAATAAATTTTGTAGGTTAAGATATTTAGTATAAGAGGATAAGAATATAGTTAACTATTTAAAGTAAAGAAAACTATATTTTGAAATAATAAGAATCTTAGAAATTTAGTTGAGAAAGAAAAGATTGGGACTCAATGATGTAAAAATTATAAATTACATATAAGGTAAAGAATGTTTTAAGTTTCAAATTTAGGAAAAGAAGAGCGAAGTTCAAAATTATTAACAGACTATCTAGATATAGTAATCCTCACTTAAAAAAGAAAAAGAAAAATAAATGTTCGAAAAACAATCCCTGAAAAGAGAAGAAAAATAAATAGGATTGAAAAACAATCCAAAAGAAAAAAATAAAAGAAATAGTAAGTGAGGAGAAGCTTGAGGAGATGCCTTATCAAAACTTGGCTTCACTTGGATTAACCTAAAGGAAAAACTAAATACATTTCTGAACATATATTTATGACTAGTTTCTTTACTAGTAGTTTCCTCATTAATTTCCTATCATTCGAATATTCTAAGTGAATTAATACTGCAACATATAGTCATTCTTGGAATGAATAGATGACTAGAACTCTTAGACTTAATGACTAGATAGCCTTAATTCTACATAGTTAATCTAATTACTTGAATATCTTTCTAAGAATTATTATTATGATATTTATTTAAATTAAAGTTATAGAGTTTTTGAATTAAAACTTTACCACAATGAATCATAACTTTTATGTAGTACTAAAGATTACTTGAGAACAAGTAATAGTTAAGTTTGGGGGATTTTGACCCACTGAAAATATGTTAAAAATTTCATGATTATTTTATATTGATTTTGATGATGTTGCACTTTAAAAAAGAATATTTTTGATGATTTGTTGTAGATATGACGATTTATGGACATTGGAGCAAAAATATGCAAAAAGGAACAAATTTAGAGCAAAAAGGACCAAAAATATGAAAATTTGATCTAGGCCTCGATGGCGAGCTCGACGGCACCGACAACAGATTTTTCCCGAGAGTTTAGAAAATATTACAAGGAAGCCCGATGACGGCGAGAACGAGGCCACTAACAGCGGGCCTTATGCAAGAGGGTCCAAGGCTAAGTATTTTAGAAGGCCGCCGACGGCGAGCTCGAGGCCACCGACAGTAGGAAAGTCAGTTCTCTCTCAAGGTGCATTCAATGTGGATGATTTTTTAAGGGATGCTTGGAAAAGCTTTGGAAACTCTTCAACTACTTTAAAAGAAACAATTTGGGGTCAAAAAAAGGAGTCCACTAGCGTTCATTTGTGTCCACCACGTGTCCATCTAGTCCACTAGCGTCCATTTGTGTCCACCACGTGTCTATGTAGTCCACTAGAGAGTCAAGTGTGTGTGTCTAGTGAGTTCAAAGAGTTTTTAAAGTTTTAGAAAGTGAGTTCAAATTAGTGATATTTGTGAGGAATTCTTCGAGAGATTGTAAGAGTGGAACGGAAGTGAGAGATTTCTTCCTCATTATTGTTCCGAAGGAGAATTCTGCGTACTGTAAATAAAAGAAGAGATTCAAAGGAACTTCATGGAGTTTACTTGGGGTGAAATTTAAGATAAGTTTTATTTACTTATTTTAGTTTGTAGAACTTTGCTTATATATATGAAGTCCAAGTTTTATCGTATCCTCTCCAAGAAATCTGAGTAGTTATTCTGTCTTTCTCCTTGTTTTGATATTTTAGTGAAATGGTGATTTAAATTAGTGTGCCAAGAAAATTATAAAAGAAGTTGTGATAATCTTATCACTTCAATCTTAATTTAGTTTCAATTTGGTCAATTGATTATTTAAAATTTGTTCAGTTTACAACTAAAGTGAAGATTACATCCGAGATTCAGGGAGGTCAAAATCCTTGAAAGTAGGGTGCAAAATAAATAGGGAAAAAATTTTCATCGGGCTAAGAATTGGAGATTTTAGAGTGACAGACTAAAATCCTCAATTCGGTCCTATCATTTGGGTGCTGAAGTGTAGATGTTAGCCCTCAGGCGAGGGGAACATGGGAGCTCCGATGTGAGACCTGGTATCCTCCCAGCCTAGCCGCCGATTCAGTAACCAAGCATGGGATTAGTCAATATTCTTTATGCATGGACCAAAGGGTAAAGAATAGGTATGCTCCTATTTGGCACAACACAGTTTTGATTTAATTCTAATTATCCATTCACTTAAATTTCTTAATAAAGGAGAAAGATTCTTGCTTATATATTTGAACTTCACTTTATTAGTAGAATTAGTTATCTGTTAGTATAACTAGTTTATTAAAACTTCATCTTGTTTCTGGTTTCATATTAGTGACAAATAGGCAATTTCGGTTTCCAAGTTGTGATTCTGAATTGGTTTCTATAATCCTAGTTCGTAGCTTCAAAAATATTCCCTATGGGATCGATATCAAGGACTCCACTAGAGCCCTGTATTACTTGAGCGATACGTATACTTACGTTGAAGAGTAACTCTGCGATTATAAAATACATTATATACTTGTTAGAAAAATTTAAATCACGCTAAGTGTGTTGAGTGGTTCAGTTGGTCATTGAGTCAAGCATTAACTTTTTTTTTACTAAAGATCACGTTTTGGTCAAAAGTTGACCTTTTGGGTCAATGGGTTGGTCATCAGGTTAAGGATTGACCATTTTGACCAAAGTTGACTTTTTGGTCAAAGATTGACTTATTTGGACAATAATTCGTCATTAGGTCAAAAATTGACTATTTTGGTCAAAAGTTTACCTATTGGGTCTATTGGTTTTTCATTTGGTCAAGGATTGACCATTTTGACCAAAGTTGACTTGTTGGTCAAAAGTTGACCTATTGGGTTAATGGGTTGGTCATTGGGTCAGAAATTGACAATTTTAACCAAAACTGACGTTTTGGACAAAAGTTGACCTATTGGGTTAATGGGGTGGTCATTAGGTCAAAAATTGTCAATTTTGGTCAAATTTAACTTTTTGGTCAAAAGTTGACCTATTGGGTCAATGGGTTGAACAGTGGGTTAAAGATTTACCATTTCAACCAAAGTTGACTTTTTCGTCAGAGATTAACTTGGGTCAATACCTGGTCATTCGGTCAAAAATTGATTATTTTGATCAAAATTGTTTTTTTGGTCAATAGTTGATCCATTGGGTCAATTGGGTGGTCATTATGTCAGAAATTGACCATTTTGACCAAAATTGGCTTTTTTCTCAAAAGTTGACAGATTGGGTCAATGGGGTGGTCATTAGGTAAAAAATTGACTATTTTGACTAAAGTTAACTTTTTGGTCAAAAGTTGACCTATTGGGTCAATGGGTTGGTTATTGGGTCAAGGATTGACCATTTTGACCAAAGTTAACTTTTTGGTAAAAAGTTGACATATTGGGTCAATGGGTTGGTCATTGGGTCAGAAATTGACCATTTTTACTGAAGTTAACATATGGGGTCAATGGGGTGGTCATTAGTTCAAAAATTAACTATTTTGACCAATATTAACTTTTTGGTCAAAAGTTAACCTATTGTGTCAATGGGCAAAGCATTGGGTCAAGGATTGACCATTTTGACCGAAGCCGGCTTTTTGGTCGGAGATTGATTTATTTGGTCAATAATTGGTCATTAGGTCAAAAATTGACTATTTTGACCAAAATTGACTTTTTTGGTTAAAGTTGACCTATTGGGTCATTGGTTCAAGGACTGGCTATTTTGACCAAAGTTGACTTTTTAGTCAAAAGTTGACCTATTGGGTAATTGGGTTGGTTGTTGGGTCAGAAATTAACCATTTTGATTAAAGTTGACTTTCTGGTTAAAAGTTGACCTATTGGGTCAATGGGGTGGTCATTAGGTCAAAAATTAACAATTTTGTCAAAAATTGACTTTTTGATCAAATGTTGATCTATTGGGTCAATGGGTTAGTCATTGAGTCAAGGATTGAACATTTTGACCAAAGTTAACTTTTTGTTCAAAAGTTGATCTACAGGGTCAACATGTTGGTCATTGGGTCATGAATTAACTATTTCGGCCAAATTTGACTTTTTGGTCAGAGATTAACTTATTAGATGAATAATTGGTCATTAGGTCAAAAATTGACTTATTAGACCAATATTGACATTTTGGTCAAAAGATGACATGTTGGGTCAATGGGTTAGTCATTGAGTCAAGGATTGACCATTTTGACCAAAGTTAACTTTTTACTCAAAAGTTGACTTATAGGGTCAATGGATTAGTCACTGGGTTATAAATTGACCATTTTGACAAAAGTTGACTTTTTGGTCAAAGTTGACCTCTTGGGCCAATGGGGTGGACATTAGGTCAAAAATTAACTATTTTGACCAAAATTGACTTTTTTGTTAAAAGTTGACCTATTGGGTCATTGGGTTAAGGATTGACCATTTTGTCCGAAGTTGACTTTTGGTTAAAAGTTGACCTATTGTTAAATGGGTTTGTCATTGGGTGAAGGATTGACCTTTTTAACCAAAGTTGACATTTTGGTCACAGATTGACTTATTGGGTCAATAATTAGTCATTGGGTCAAAAATTAGTCACAAGTTGATCATTGGGTCAAGGAATGATCATTTTTACCAAAGTTGACTTGTTGGCCAAAGATTGACTTATTAGGTCAATGGGGTGGTCAATAGGTCAAAAATTAATTATTTTGACCAAAATTGACTTTTTGGTCAAACGTTGACCTATTTAGTCAATGGGTTGGTCATTAGGTTAAGGATTGACCATTTTGACAAAAGTTATCTAAACGGTAAGAGATTGATTTATTGGGTCAATAATTGGTCATTAGGTCAAAATAAACTATTTTGACTCAGATAAAATTTTCGGTCAAATGTTGAACCATTGGATCTATGGGGTGGTCATTAAGTCAAAAATTGAGTATATTGACCAAAATTGACTTGTTGGTCAAAGGTTCACCTTTTGGATTAATGGGTCGGTCATTGGGTCAAGGATTGACCATTTTGACTAAAGTTAACTTTTTGGTCAAAAGTTGACCTATTGGGTCATTGGGTTAGTCATATGGTCAAGGAATGACTATTTTGACCAAAGTTGACTTTTTGGTCAGAGATTAACTTATTGGGTTAATAATTCGTCGTTAGGAAAAAAATTGACTATTTTGACCAAATTGACTTTTTGGACAAAAGTTGACTTATTGCTTAATGGGTTGATCATTGAGTCGAGGATCGATCATTTTGACCAAAGTTAACTTTTTGGTCAAAAGTTGACCTATTGGTTCAATGGGATGGTCATTTGGTCAAAAATTGACTATTTTGACCAAAATTGACTTTTTGATCAAAAGTTGACCTATTCTGTTAATAGGTTGGTCATTGGGTCAAGGATTGACCATTTTGACCAAAGTTAACTTTATGGTCAAAAGTTGACATATTGGGTCAATATGTTGGTCATTGGCTCAAGGATTGACCATATTCACCAAAGTTAAGTTTTTGCCTAAGATTGACTTATTGGGTCAATAATTGATCATTAGGTCAGAAATTGACTATTTTAACTAAAAGTTGACCTATTGGGTCAATGGGTTGGTCATTGCGTCAAGGATCGGCCATTTTGACCAAGGTTCACATTTTGGTCAAAAGTTAACCTATTGGTTCAAATGGTTGGTCATTGGGTCAGAAATTGTCTATTTTAACCAAAGTTGACTTTTGGGTCAATAGCTAACCTGTTGGGTCAATGGGTTGGTCATTGGGTCAAGGATAGACCATTTTGACCAAAGTTGACTTTTTGGCAAAAGTTGACCTATTTAGTTAATTGGTAGGTCATTTGATCAAGGATTGACAATTTTTAGCAAAGTTGACTTTTTGGGCAGAGATTGACTTATTTGGTCAATAATTGGTCATTAAGTCAAAAATTGACTATTTTGACCAAAATTAAATTTTTAGTCAAAAGTTGAACCGTTGGTCAATGGGTGGTCATTCGGTCATAAATTGACCATTTTGAACAAAGTTGACTTTTTAGTTAAAAGTTAACCTATTTTCTCAATGGGGTGCTCATAGGTTAAAAATTGATTATTTTGACCAAAATTGACTTTTTGGTCAAAAGTTGACCACTTGGGTCAATGGGTTGGTCATTGGGTCAAGGATTGAACATTTTGACAAAAGTTGACTTTTTGGTCAAAAGTTAACCTATTGGGTCAAAGGGTTGGTCATGAGGTCAAGGATTGACCATTTTGACCAAAGTTGACTTTTTGGTCAAAAGTTGACCTATTGGGTCAATGAGGTGGTCATTTGGTCAAGGATTGACCATTTTGACCAAAGGTTACTTTTTTGTCACAGATTGACTTATTGGGTCAATGATTGGTCATTATGTCGAAAATTGACTTTTTTTTACCAAAATTGACTTTTTTTTCAAAAGTTAACATATTGGGTCAATGGGTTGTTCATTGGGTCAAGGATTGATCATTTTGACCAAAGTTGACTTTTTGGTCAAAAGTTGACCTATTTATTCAATAGATTGGTCATTGGGTAAAGGATTGACCATTTTGACCAAAGTTCACATTTTGGGCAGAGATAAATGTTCATTAGGTCAAAAATTAACCATTTTGACTTAAATTGACTTTTTGGTCAAAAGTTGAGTTTTTAGGTCATTGGATCTAGGATTAACCATTTTGACCAAAGTTAACTTTTTGGTCAAAAGTTGACCTATTAGGTCAATGGGTTGGTCATTGGGTCAGAAATTGACCATTTTTTACCAACGTTGACCTACTTGGTCAATGGGTGGTTATTAGGTTAAAAATCAACTATTTTGACAAAAATTGACTTTTTGATCAAAAGTTAACCAATTGGGTCAAAATGTATGTCATTGGTTCAAAGATTGACCATTTTGACCAAAGTTAACTTTTTGGTCAAAAGTTGACTTGCATCAATTTGTTGGTCATTGGGTCAAGGATTGAATATTTTAACCAAAGTTGACTTTTTGTTCAAAAGTTGACATATTGGGTCAATGGGTTAGTCATTGGCTCAAGCATTGACCATTTTGACTAAAGTTGACTTTTTGGTCAGAGATTGACTTGTTGGGTCAATAATTGGTCATTAGCTCAAAAATTGACTATTTTGACCAAAATTAGCTTTTTGGTCATAGTTGTCCTATTGGGTCACTGTGTCAAGGATTGACCATTTTGACCAAAGTTGACTTTTTGGTCAATAACTCGTCACTAGGTCAAAAATTGACTATTTTAACCAAAATTGACTTTTTGGTCAAAAGTTAACCTATTGGGTCAATGGGTTGGTCATTGGGTCAAGAATTGACCATTTTGAGCAAAGTTAACTTTTTGGTCAAAAGTTGACCTATTGGGTCAATGTGTTGGTCTTTGGGTCAAGGATTGATGATTTTGACCAAAGTTGACTTTTTGCTCAAAGATTGGCTTACTGGGTAAATAATTGATCATTAGGTCCAAAATTGACTATTTTGACCAAAATTGACTTTTTTGTTAAAAGTTGACCTATTGGGTCAATTGGTTGGTCATTAGTCAAGGATTGACAATTTTGACCAAAGCTGACTTTTTGGTCAAATGTTGATCTATTGGGTCAATGGAACCGGTCATTGGTTTTAGAATTGACCATTTTGACCAAAGTTGAATTTTTGGTCAGAGATTGACTTATTGGGTCAATAATTGGTCATTAGGTCAAAAATTGATTGTTTTCACAAAAATTAAATTTTTGGTCAATAGTTGACCCATTAGATTGACGGGGAGGATCATTAGGTCGAGAAATTGACCATTTTGACCAAAGTTGACTTCACGATCGAAAGTTTACCTATTTGGTCAATGAGTTGGTAATTGAGTCAAGAATTGACCATTTTGATCGAAGATGACTTTTTGGTCAAAAGTTGATCTGTTGGGTCATTAGATTGGTCATTGGGTCAAAAATTGACCATTTTGACCAAAGTTGAATTTCTTGGTCAAAAGTTGACCTATTGGCTCAATGGGTAGTCATTAGGTCAAAAATTGACTATTTTGACCAAAATTGACTTTTTGGTCAAAAGTTGACCTATTAGGCCAATGGGTTGGTCATTGGATCAATGATTGTTCATTTTGACCAAATTTGACTTTTTGGTCAAAAGTTAACCTATTGGGTCAATGAGATGGTCATTGGGTCAAAGATTGACCATTTTGACCAAAGTTGACTTTTTGGTCACAGATTGGCATACTGGGTCAATAATTGGTCATTAGGTCAAAAATTGACTATTTTGACTAAAGTTGATTTTTTGGTCAAAAGTTGACCTATTGGGCAAATGGGTTGGTCATAGGGTCAAGGATTGACGATTTTGACCAAAGTTGACTTTATGGTCGAAAGTTGGCTTTTTGGGTCAACGAGTTGGTTATTGGGTCATAGATTGACCATTTTGACTAAAGTTGACTTTTTTGACATTAGATGAGAAATTAACCATTTTGACCAAAGTTTACTTTTTGGTCAAAAGTTCATCTATTTGGTCAATGGGATGGTCATTGGTAAAAAATTGACTATTTTGACCAAAATTGACTTTTTGGTCAAAAGTTGACCTATTTAGTCAATGGGTTAGTCATTAGGTCAAGGATTGAGCATTTTCACCAAAGTTATCTTTTTGGTCAAAAGTTGACCCATTTGGTAAATGTGGTGGTCATTGGGTCAGAAATTGACCATTTTGACAAAAGTTGACTTCTTGGTCAAAAGTTGACAACATATTAAGTCAATGGGGTGTCATTAGGTAAAAAATTGACTATATTGACCAAAATTAATTTTTTAGTCAAAAGTTGACCTATTGTATCAATGGGTTAGTTATTGTGTCAAGGATTGACTATTTTGACTAAAGTTCACTTTTTGGTCAAAAGTTGACCTATTGGGTCTTGGGTTGGTCATTGGGTCAAGGATTGACCATTTTGACCAAAGTTGACCTTTTGGTCAGATATTGACTTATTGGGTCAATAATTGGTCATTAGGTCAAAAATTGACTATTTTGATCAAAAGTTAACCTACTGGGTCTACGAGTTGTTCATTGAGTCAAGGATTGACCATTTTGACTTTTGACTAAAGTTGACATTTTGGTCAAAAGTTGACTTATTGGGTTAATGGGTTGGTCATTGGGTCAGAAATTGCCCATTGTAACCAAACTTGACTTTTTAATCAAAGGTTCACTTATTGGGTTATTGGGTTGGTCATTAGGTCAAAAATTGACAATTTTGACCAAAATTAACTTTTTGGTCAAAAATTGACCAATTGGGTCAATGGGTTGGTCATTGGGTCAAGGATTGACCATTTTAACCAAAGTTGACTTTTTGGTCAAAAGTTGACCTATTGGGTCAATGGGTTGGTCATTGAGCAAAGGATTGACAATTTCGATCAAAGTTGACTTTTTGGTCAGAGATTGACTTATTGGGTCAATAATTGGTCATACGGTCAAAAATTAATCATTTTGACCAAAATTTAATTTTTAGTCAAAAGTTGACCCATTGGGTCAATTGGGTGGTCATTATGTCAGAAATTGACCATTTTAACTAAACCTAACTTTTTGTCAAAAGTGACCTATTGGGTCAATGAGTTGGTCATTGGGTCAAAAATTGACAATTTCGACCAAACTTGACTTTTAATTCAAAAGTTGACTTATTGGGTCAATGCGGTGGTCATTAGGTAAAAAATTAACTATTTTGACCAAAATTGACTTTTTGGTTAAAAGTTAACCTATTTGGTCAATGGGTGGTTCATTGGGTCAAAGATTGATCATTTTGACCAAAGTTGACTTTTTGGTAAAAAATTGACCTATTGGGTCAATGGGTAGTTTATTGGGTCAATGATTGACCAATTTGACCAAAGTTGACTTTTTGGTCAGAGATTGTCTTACTAGGTCAAAAATTGGTCATTAGGTCAAAAATTGAATATTTTGACCAAAATTGACTTTTTGGTCAAAAGTTAACCTATTGGGTCAATGACTTGGTCATAGGGTCAAGGATTGACCATTGTGACCAAAGTTAACTTTTTGGTCAAAAGTTGACCTATTGGGTCAATTTGTTGATCATTGGGTTAAGGATTGACCATTTTGACCAAAGTTGACTTTTTGGTCAGAGATTGACATATTGGGTCAATAATTTGTCATTAGGCCAAAAATTGACTATTTTGACAAAAATTAAACTTTTAGTCAAAAGTTGACCCATTTGTTTAACAGGGTGGTCATTGGGTCAGAAATTGACAATTTTGATCAAAGTTGAATTTTTGGTCAAATGTTGACCTATTTGGTTAATGAGTTAATAATTGGGTCAAGACTTGACCATTTTGACTGAAGATGAATTTTTTGTTAAAGGTTGATCTATTGGGTCAATGAGTTGGTCATTGGGTCAATGAGTTGGTCATTGTGTCAGAAATTGACCATTTTGACCAAAGTTTACTTTTTGGTGAAAAGGTGACCTAATGGGCCAATGGGTAGTCATTAGGTCAAAAATTAGACTATTTTGACCAAAATTGCTTTTTGGTCAAAGTTGACCTATTGGGTCAATGGGTTTTTCATTGGGTCAAGGATTGACCTTTTTGACCAAAGTTAACTTTTTTGTCAGAGATTGATTTATTGGGTCAATAATTGGTCATTAGGTCAGAAATTTACCATTTTGACTAAAATTGTATTTTTGGTCAAAAGTTAATCCATTGGGTGAACGGGGTGATCATTAAGTCAGAAATTGACAATTTTGACCAAAGTTGACTTATTGGGTTAATGGGATGTCATTCAGTCAAAGATTAACCATTTTGACCAAAGTTTTCTTTTTGGTCAAAAGTTGACCTATTTGGTCAATGAGTTGGTATTTGGATCAAGAGTTGACCATTTTGACCAAATATGATTTTTTGGTCAAAAGTTAACCTATTGGCTCAATGGGTTGGTCATTGGGTAAAAAATTGATCATTTTGACCAAAGTTGACTTTTTGGTCAAAAGTTGACCTATTGGGTCAATGGGTGGTCATTAAGTCAAAAATTGACTATTTTGACCAAAATTTACTTTTTGGTCAAAAGTTGACCTATTAGGTCAATGAATTGTTCATTGGGTCAAGGATTGACTATTATGACCAAAGTTGACTTTTTGGTCAAGTGTTGACCTATTCAGTCATTGGGTTGGTCATTTGGTCAAGGATTCACAATTTTGACAAAAGTTGACTCTATGGGTAGAGATTGACTTTTTTGGTCAATAATTGGTCATTAAGACAAAAATTAACTATTTTAGCCAAAATTAATTTTTTGGTCAAAAGTTGACACGTTGGGTCAATGGAGTGGTCATTTGGTTAGAAATTGACCATTTTGACCAAAGTTGACTTTTTGGTCAAAAGTTAACCTATTGGGCAAATGGGGTGGTCATTAGGTCAAAAATTGATTATTTTGACCAAAATTGACTTTTTGCTCAAAAGTTAACCTGTTGGATCATTTGTTAAAGGATTGAACATTTTGACCAAAGTTGATTTTTTGTCAAAAGTTGACCTATTGGGTCAATGAGGTGGTCATTGGGTCAAGGATTGACCATTTTGACCAAAGTTGAATTTTCTGTAAGAGATTGACTTATTGGGTCAATAATTTGTCATTTTGTCGAAAATTGACTTTTTTTACCAAAATTGTCTTTTTGGTAAAAAGTTAACATATTGGATCAATGGGTTGGTGATTGGGTCAAGGAATGATCTTTTTGACCAAAGTTGACTTTTTGGTCAAATGTTTACCTATTGGGTCAATGGGTTGTTCATTGGGTCAAGCATTGACGATTTTGACCAAAGTTCACATTTTGGCCAGACATTGACTTATTGGGTCAATAAATGGTCATTAGGTCCAAAATTGACCATTTTGAACAAAATTGTCTTTTTGGTCAAAAGTTGACCTATTTGGTCAATGGGTTGGTCATTGGGTCAAGGATTGACCATTTTGACCAGAGTTGACTTGTTGGTCAGAGATTGACTCATTGGGTCAATAATTTGTCATTAGGTCAAAAAATGACTACTTTTTAATTTTGGTCAAAAGTTAACCCATTGTGTCAACGGGATGGTCATTGAGTCAGAAATTGACCATTTTAACCAAAGTTGACTTTTTGATCTAAAGTTGACCTATTTGGTAAATGAGTTGGTCATTTGGTCAAAAATTATCCATTTTGACCAAAGTTGACTTTTTGTTCGAAAGTTGACTATTAGAGTCGATGGGTGGTCATTAGATCGAAATTAGTTATTTTGACCAAAATTGACTTTTTGGTCAAAAGTTGACCTATTGGGTCAATGGGTTTGTCATTGGGTCAAGGATTAACCATTTTGACCAAAGTTCACTTTTTGGTCAGAGATTGACTTATTAGGTCAATAATTGGTCATTAATTCAAAAATTGACTATTTTGACCAAAATTGACTTTTTGGTCAAAAGTTGACCTATTACGCCAATGGGTTGGTCATTGGGTTAAGGATTGATCATTTTGACCAAAGTTGACTTTTTTATCAAAATTTGACCTTTTGGGTCACTGGGTTGGTCATTGGGTTAAGGATTGACCATTGTGACAAAATTTGACTTTTTGGTCACAGATTGGCTTACTCGGTTAATAATTGGTCATTAGGTCAAAAATTGACTATTTTGACCAAAATTAACTTTTAGGTCAACAGTTGACCTATTGGGTCAATGGGCTGGTCATTGGGTCAAGGATTGACCATTTTTACCAAAGTTGACTTTTTGGTTAAAAGTTGACGTATTGGGTTAATTAGGTAGTCATTTGGTCAAAAAGTTGACCTATTGGGCCAATGAGTTGGTCATTATGTCAAAAATTTACTATTTTGACCAAAATTGACTTTTTATTAAATATTTTACCTATTGGGTGAAAGATTGACAATTTTGACCATAGTTGACTTTTTGGTTAAAAGTGGACTTACTGGGTCAATGGGTTGGTGATTGGGTCAAGGATTAACCATTTTGACCAAAGTTGACCTATTTGGTCGAAAATTGATTATTTTGACCAAAATTGACTTTTTACTCAAAAGTTAACCTGTTGGATCATTGGTTCAAGGATTGAACATTTTGATCAAAGTTGATTTTTTGTCAAAAGTTCACCTATTGGGTCATTGAGGTGGTCATTAGGTCAAGGATTGACCATTTTGACCAAAGTTGAATTTTTTGTAAGAGATTGACTTATTAGGTCAATAATTTGTCATTTTGTTGAAAATTGACTTTTTTTTTACCAAAATTGTCTTTTTGGTAAAAAGTTAACATATTGGATCGATGGGTTGGTCATTGGGTCAAGGAATGTTCTTTTTGACTAAAGTTGACTTTTTGGTCAAAAGTTTACCTATTAGGTCAATGGGTTAATCATTTGGTCAAGCTTTGACGATTTTGTCTAAAGTTCACATTTTGGTCAAACATTGACTTATTGGGTCAATAAATGGTCATTAGGTCCAAAATTGACCATTTTGACCAAAATTGTCTTTTTGGTCATTGGGTCAAGGATTGACCATTTTGACCAGAGTTGACTTGTTGGTCAGAGATTGACTTATTGGGTCAATAATTTGTCATTAGGTCAAAAAATGACTATTTTGACCAAAATTAAATTTTTGGTCAAATGTTAACCCATTGGGTCAACGAGATGGTCATTGGGTCAGAAATTGACCATTTTAACCAAAGTTGACTTTTTCATCAAAAGTTGACCTATTTGGTCAATGAGTTGGTAATTGGGTCGAGATTTGACAATATTGACTGAAGATGACTTTTTGGTCAAATGATGATCTATTGGGTCAATGGGTTTGTCAATTGGTAAAAAATTATCCATTTTGACCAAAGTTGACTTTTTGTTCAAAAGTTGACTTATTAGGTCAATGGGTGGTCATTAGGTCAAAATTGATTTTTTTGACCAAAGTTGACTTTTTGGTCAAAAGTTGAACTATTGGGTCAATGGGATAGTCATTGGGTCAAGGATTGACCATTTTGACCAAAGTTGACTTTTTGGTCAGAGATTGACTTATTGGGTCAATAATTGGTCATTAGGTCAAACTTTTACTATTTTGACCAAAATTGAATTTTTGGTCAAAAGTTAACCCTTGGATCAACGCGGTGGGCATTGGGTCAGAAATTGATCATTTTGACCAAAGTTGACTTTTTGTTCAAAAGTTGACCTATTTGGTCAATGAGTTGGTAGTTGGGTCAAAAATCGACCATTTTGACCAAAGATGACTTTTTGGTCAAAAGTTGACCTTTTGGGTCAACGAGTTGGTCATTAGGTCAAAAATTGACCATTTTAACCAAAGTTGACTTTTTGGTCAAAAGTTGGCTTATGGGGTCAATGGGTGGTCCTTAGGTAAAAAATTGAATATTTTGACCAAAATTAACTTTTTGGTCAAAAGTTGACCTATTGGGTCAATGGGTATGTCACTGGGTCAAAGATTGGCCATTTTGACCAAAGTTGACTTTTTGGTCAGATATTGACTTATTAGGTCAATAATTGGTTATTAATTCAAAATTTAACTATTTTCACCAAAATTGACTTTTTGGTCAAAAGTTAACCTATTACGCCAATGGGTTGGTCATTGGGTTAAGGATTGATCATTTTGACCAAAGTTGACTTTTTTGTCAAAATTTGACATTTTGGGTTACTGGGTTGGTCATCGGGTCAAGGATTGACCATTTTGACAAAAGTTGACTTTTTGGTCACAGATTGGCTTACTCGGTTAATAAATGGTCATTAGGTCAAAAATTTACTATTTTGACCAAAATTGACTTTTGGGTCAACAGCTGACCTATGGGATCAATGGGCTAGTCATTGTGTCAAGGATTGACCATTTTGACCAAAGTTGAGTTTTTGGTCAAAAGCTGACCTATTGGGTTAATTGGGTAGTCATTTGGTCAAAAGTTGACCTATTGGGCCAATGAGTTGGTGATTATGTCAAAAATGGACTATTTTGACCAAAATTGACTTTTTGTTAAAAAGTTGACCTATTGTGTGAAAGATTGACAATTTTGACCATACTTGACTTTTTGGTCAAAAGTGGACCGACCGTGTCATTGGGTCAAGGATTAACCATTTTGACCAAAGTTGACATTTTGGTTAAAAGTTGATCTATTGGGTCAATGGGTTTGTCATTGGGTCAGAAATTAACCATTTTGACCAAAGTTGACTTTTTGGTCAAAAGTTGACCTATTGTGTCAATGTATGGTCATTCAGTCAAAAATTAACTATTTTGACCAAAATTGACTTTTGGTCAAAAGTTGAGCTTTTGGGTCAATGGGTTGGTCATTTGGTCAAGGTTCGACCATTTTGACCAAAGTTGTCTTTTTGGTCAAAAGTTGACATGTTGGTTTAATAGGTTGGTCATTGGGTAAAGGATTGACCATTTTGACCAACGTTTTCTTTTTGGTCAGAGATTGACTTATTGGGTCAATAATTGGTCATTAGGTCAAAAATTGATTATTTTGACCAAAATTAAATTTTTGGTCAAAAGTTGACCCATTGGGTCAACGGTGTGTTCATTGGGATAGAAATTGACAATTATGATCAAAGTTGACTTTTTGGTCAAAAGTTGACCTATTTGGTCAATAAGTTGGTAATTAGGTCAAGAATTGACCATTTCGACCGAAGATGTCTTTTTGGTCAAAAGTTGATCTATTGGTCAATGGGTTGGTCATTGGGTCAAATATTGACAATTTTGACCAAAGTTAACTTTTTGGTCAAAAGTTGACGTACTTGGTCAATGCATAGTCATTGGGTCAAAAATTGACTATTTTGGCAGAAATTGACTTTTTGATCAAAAGTTAACCTATTGGGTCAATGGGTTTGTCATTAAGTCAATGATTGAACATTTTGACTAAAATTGACTTCTTGGTCACATATTGACTTATTGGGTCAATAATTGGTCATTAGGTCAAAAAAATACAATTTTGACCAAAATTGAATTTTTGGTCAAAAGTTAACCGATTGGGTCAACGGGGTGGTCATTGGGTAAAAAATTGACAATTTTGACCAAAGTTGACTTTTTGGTCAAAAGTTGACCTTTTTGGTCAATGAGTTGGTAATTGGGTCAAGAATTGACCATTTTGACCAAGGATATATTTTTGGTCAAAAGTTGATCTATTGGTCAATGGGTTGGTCATTGGGTCAAATATTGACAATTTTGACCAAAGTTGACATTTTGGTTAAAAGTTGACCAACTTGGTCAATGGGTGGTCATTTGGTCAAAAATTAACTATTTTGACTGAAATTAACATTTTGTTCAGAAGTTGACCTATTGGGTCAATGTGTTTTTCATTAAATCAATGATTGAACCTTTTGACTAAAATTGACTTTTTGATCACATATTGACTTATTGGGTCAATAATTGGTCATTAGGTCAAAAATTTACTATTTTTACCAAAATTAAAATTTTGGTCAAAAGTTAACCGATTGGGTCAACGGGGTGGTCATTGGGTCAGAAATTGATCATTTTGATCAAAGTTGACTTTTTGGTCAAAAGTCGACCTATTTGGTCAATGAGTTGGTAATTGGGTTAAGAATTGACCATTTTGACCAAAGATGACTTTATGGTCAGAAGTTGACCTATTGAATTAATGGGTTGGTCATTGGGTAAAAAATTGACCATTTTGACCAAAGTTGACTTTTTGGTTAAAAGTTGACCTATTAGGTCAATGGGTGGTCATTAGGTCAAAAATTAACTATTTTGATAAAAATTAACTTTTTGGTCAAAAGTTGACCTATTGTGTCAATGTGTTTGTCGATGGGTCATTGATTAACCATTTTGACCAAAGTTGACTTTTTGGTCGAGATTGACTTCTTGGGTTGATAATTGGTCATTAATTCAAAAATTGACTATGTTTACTAAAATTTACTTTTTGGTCAAAAGTTGACCTATTACGCCAATCGGTTGGTCATTAAGTTAAGGATTGATCATTTTGACCAAAGTTGACTTTTTGGTCAAAAGTTGACATATTGGGTCAATGGGTTCGTCATTGAGTCAAGGATTAACCATTTTGACCTAAGTTGACATTTTGTTCAAAGATTGGCTTACAAGGTTAAGAATTAGCCATTAGGTTAAAAATTGACTATCTTGACCAAAATTGACTTTTTCATCAATATTTGACTTATTGGGTCGATGGGATGGTCATCGGGTCAAGGATTGACCATTTTGACCAAAGTTGACTTTTTGGTCAAAAGTTTACCTATTGGGTCAATTGAGTGGTCATTAGGTCAAAAATTGAATATTTTAACCAAAATTATCTTTTTGGTCAAAAGTTGACCTATTGGACTAATGAGTTGGTCATTATTTTAAAAATTGATTATTTTGACCAAAATTGACTTTTTGGTCCAAGGTTGACCTATTGGGTCATTGGGTCAAAGATTCACCATTTTGACCATAGTTGACTTTTTGGTTAAATGTTCAGTGATTGGGTCAATGGGTTGGTTATTTGGTCAATGATTGACCAGTTTGACCAAAGTTGACTTTTTGGAAAGAGATTGACGTATTGGGTCAATAATTGGTCATTAGGTTAAAAATTGTCAATTTGACCGAAATTGACTTTTTGGTCAAAAGTTGATCTTTTGGGTCAATGGGTCAATGATTGACCATTTTGGCCGAAGTTGAATTTTTGGTTTAAAGTTAACCTATTGTGTCAATGGGTTGGTCATTGGGTTAGAAATTGACCATTTTGACCAAAGTTGACTTTTTGGTCAAAAGTTGACCTATTGTGTCAATAGGTGGTCATTCGGTCAAAAATTGACTATTTTGACAAAAATTGACTATTTTGACAAAAACTGACTTTTTGGTCAAAAGTTGACGTATTGGGTTAATGGGATGGTCATTGGGTAAAGGTTTGACCATTTTGACCAAAGTTGTCTTTATGGTCAATAGTTGACTGTTAGATCGATGAGTTGGTCATTGGTTTAAGGATTGACCATTTTGACCTAAGTTGACTTGTTGGTCAGAGAATGACTTATTGGGTCAATAATTGGCCATTATGTCAAAAAATTGACTATTTTTAACAAAATTAAATTTTTGGTCAAAATTTGACTCATTGGGTCAACGGGGTGGTCATTGGGGTAAAAAATTGACAATTATGACTAAAGTTAACTTTTTGGTCAAAAGTTGACCTTTTTGGTCAACGAATTGGTAATTGGGTCAAGCATTAACCATTTTGACCAAATATGACTTCTTGGTGAAAAGTTGACCTATTGGGTCAATGGGTTGGTCATTGGGTCAAAAATTGACTATTTTTACCAAGGTTGACTTTTTAGTCAAAAGTTGACCTACTTGGTCAATGGGTGGTCATTAAGTCAAAAATTGACTATTTTGACGAAAATTAACTTTTTGGTCAAAAGTTGACCTATTGGTTCAATGGGTTTGTCATTGGGTCAAGGATTGACCATTTTGACCAAAGTTGACTTTTTGGTCAGAGATTGACTTATTGGGTCAATAATTGGTCATTAGGTCAAAAATTGACTATTTTGATGAAAATTGAATTTTTTATCAAAAGGTACCCCATTGGGTCAATGGGGTAGTCAAGGGTCAGAATTTGACCATTTTGACGAAAGTTGACCTTTTGGTGAAAAGTTAACCTATTTGGTCAATGAGTTGGTAATTTTGTTAATAATTGACCATTTTGATGAATGATGACTTTTAGGTCAAAAGTTGATCTATTGGGTCAATGGGTGTTCATTAGGTCAAAAATTGGCTATTTTGATCAAGATTGACTTTTGGGTCAAAAGTTGACTTATTGGGTCGAAGAGTTTGTCATCGGGTCAAGGATTGGCCATTTTGACCAAAGTTGACTTTTTGGTTAGAGCTTGACTTATTGGGTCAATAATTGGTCATTAATTCAAAAATTGACTATTTTGACCAAAATTGACTTTTTAGTCAAAAGTTGACCTATTAGGTCAATGGGGCTGTCATTGGGTCAAGGATTTATCATTTGGACCTTAGTTGATATTTTGGTCAAAAGTTAACCTGTTGGGTCAATGTGCTGGTCATTGGGTTAAGGATTGACCATTTTGACCAAAGTTGAGTTTTTGGTCAGAGATTGGCTTACTGGGTCAATAATTGGTCATTTGATAAAAAATTGACTATTTTGACCAAAATTGACTTTTTGGTCAAAAGTTGACCTATTAGTCCAATAGCTTGGTCATTGTCTCAAGGATTAACCATTCTGACCAAAGTTGACTTTTTGGAAAAAAGTTGACTTTTTGGACAAAAGTTAACCTATTGAGTCAATGGGTTGGTCATTGAGTAAAAGATTGACAATTTCGATCAAAGTTGACTTTTTTTGTCAAAGATTGACTTATTGGGGTCATTCAGTTTAAAAATTGATCATTTGGCCCAAAATTTAGATTTTTGTAAAAAATTGACCCATTGGGTCAATTGGGTGGTCATTATGTCAGAAATTGACCATTTTAACCAAACTTGACTTTTTGTCAAAAGTTGACATATTAGGTCATTGGTTTGGTCATTGGGTCAGAAATTGACAATTTTGACCAAACTTGACTTTTTTGTCAAAAGTTGACCTATTGGGTCAATGTGGTGGTCATTAGGTAAAAAATTGTCTGTTTTTGACTAAAATTGACTTTTTGGTCAAAAGTTGACCTATTGGGTCAATGGGTTGTTCATTGGGTCAAGTATTGACCATTTTGACCAAAGTTGACTTTTTAGTCAAAAGTTAAATTTTTGGGTAAATGAGTTGGTTATTGGGTCAAGGATTGACCATTTTGACCAAAGTTGACTTTTTGGTCATTGGGTCAAAAATTAACCAATTTGACCAAAGTTGACTTTTTGGTCAAAGTTCATTTATTTGGTCATTGGGATAGTCATTAGGTCAAAAATTAACTATTTTGACCAAAATTAACTTTTTGGTCAAAAGTTGAGATATTTAGTCGATGGGTTGGTCATTGGATCCAGGATTCACCATTTTACCAAAGTTGACTTTTTGTCCGAAATTGACTTAGTGGGTCAATAATTGGTCACTAGGTCAAAAATTGATTATTTTGACCAAAATAGAATTTTTTTTCAAAATTTTACCCGTTGGGTCAACGGTATTGTCATTGTGTCGATAATTGACCATTTTGACGAAAAGTTGACTTGTTGGTCGAAAGTTGATTTATTGGCTCAATGGGTTAGACATTGGGTCGAGGATTGACCATTTTGAACAAAGTTGACTTTTTGGTTAGAGTTTGATTTACGGGACAATAATTGGTCGATATGTCAAAATCGACTATTTAGACCAAAATTGACTTTTTGGTCAAAAGTTGACCTATTGAGTTAATGGGTTGGTCATTGGGTCAAGGATTGACCATTTCGACTAAAGTTGACTTTTTAGTCAAAAGTTGACCTTTTGGGTCAATGGGTTGGTCAATTTTGTGAAGGATTGACTACTTTGACCTAGGGCTGTAAACGAGCCGAGCTTGAGCGAGCTCAAGCTTGGCTCGTGTTCGGCTCGTTCAAAATTAGTTTGGCTCGAAATCGGCTCGTGTTCGAAATGGCTCGTGAAAGGTGTGTTCGTGTTCGGCTCGAATTAAATATTCTTGCTCGTGTTCGGCTCATGTTCGGCTCGAAATTGGCTCGTTAAAATTAATTGGAAAAATATATGTCTAGCGCCGGATTCGAACCTGGACCAAATGAATGGAAACAGAAGCATAACCACGCTACCACACAAGGAGTTATGATTTAAACATAAATATAAATATATATAATATATTAATATATAATAATATATATAATAAATTATTATATAAATAATTATATGATTATTTTTTTATTTCGAGCCGAACACAAGCGAACAAACAGTTGTTCGTGTTCGGTTCGTTAGGCTTAACGAACGAGCCGAACACGAGCTACTTAACGAGCCGAACACGAGCTGTTCGCGAACAACGAGTCAAATTGCCAGCCCTACTTTGACCAAAGTAGACGTTTTAGTTAGAGATGACTTATTAGGTCAATAATTGGTCATTAGGTTAAAAATTGATTATTTTGACCAAAATTGAATTTTTGGTCAAAAGTTGACCCGTTGGGTTAATGAGGTGATCATTATGTCAGAAATTGACCATTTTGACAAAAGTTGGATTTTTGGTCAAAAGTTGACCTATTTAGGTCAATGAGGCGGTCATTAAGTTAAAAATTGACAATTTGACCAAAATTGACTTTTTGGTCGAAAGTTGACCTATTGGGTTAATGGGTTGGTCATTGCGTCAATGATTGACCATTTTGGCAAAAGTTGACTTTTTGATTAAAAGTTGACCTATTGGGTCAATGGGTTGGTCATTGGGTCAAAAATTGATCATTTTGACCAAAGTTGACTTTTTGGTCAAAAGTTAACCTATTGTGTCAATGGGTGGTGATTAAGTCAAAAATTTACAATTTTTACCAAAATCGACTTTTGGGTCAACAATTGACTTATTGGGATAATGGGTTCGTTATTGGGTCAAGGATCGACCATTTGTACAAAGGTTAACTTTTTGGTCCGAGATTCGACTTATTAGGTTAATAATTGGTCATTAATTCCAAAATTTACTATTTTGAACAAAATTAACTTTTTAGTCAAAAGTTAACCTATTAGGACAATGGATTGGTCATTGGGTCAAGGATTGATCATTTTAACCAAATTTAACTTTTTGGTCAAAAATTGACCTATTGGGTCAATGGGTTGGTCATTGGGTCAAGGATTGACCATTTTGACCAAAGTTGTCTTTTTGGTCAGAGATTCACTTACTGGGTCAAAAATTGTTCATTAGGTTAAAAATTGACTATTTTGACCAAAATTGACTTTTTGGTCAAAAGTTGATCTACTGGGTCAGTGGGTTGGTCATTCGGTCAAGGATTGACCATTGTGACTAAAGTTGACTTTTTGGTCACAAGTTGTCCTATTGGGTTAAGGGGTTGGTGATTGGGTCAAGGATTGACAATTTTGACCAAAGTTGATTTTTTGGTCAGAGATTGACTTATTGAGTCAATAATTGGTCATTAAGTCGAAAATTGATTATTTGGACAAAAATTAAATTTTTGGTCGAAAGTTGACCTATTGGGTCGAGAATTGTCCATTTTGACCAAAGTTGATTTTTGGTCAAAAGTTGACTCGTTTGGTCGATGAGTCAGTAATTGGGTCAAGAATCGACCATTTTGATCGTACATGACTTTTTGGCCAAAAGTTGATCTATCGGATCCATGGGTTAGTCATCGGTCGATTGACTTCTCGATCAAAGTTGACTTATTCATCGAATGGGTTTTTCATAGGGTCGAGGATCGACCATTTTGACCAAACTTGACTTTTATGTCGAAGATCGACTTATTGTGTCAATAATTGGTCATTAGGTCAAAATGGATCTATTTTGATCAAAATTAAATTTTTAGTCAAAAGTTAACTATTAGATCGATCGAGGTGGTCATTTTGTCATAAATTGACCATTTTGACCAAAGTTGGCTTTTTGGTCAAAAGTTGAACTATTTAGGTCAATGAGGCGGTCATTAGGTTAAAAATTGACAATTTGACCAAAATTGACTTTGTGGTAAAAAGGTGAAATATTGTTTCAATGGGTGGTCATTAGATCAAAAATTGACTATTTCTACCAAAATTGACTTTTTGGTCAAAAGTTGACCTATTGGGTCAATGGGCTTGTGATTGGGTCAAGGTTTAACCATTTTGACCAAAGTTGTATTTTTGGTCAAAAGTTGACCTATTGGGTCAATGGGTTGATCTTTGGGTCAAGGATTGACCATTTTGGCCAGAGTTGACTTGTTGGTTAAAGATTGACTTATTGGGTCAATAATTAGCCATTAGGTCAAAAAATGACTATTTTGACCAAAATTAAATTTTTGGTCAAAAGTTAACCCATTGGGTAAACGGGGTGGTCATTGGGTCAGAAATTGACCATTTTGATCAAAGTTGAGTTTTTGGTCAAAAGTTGACCTATTTGGTCAATGAGTTGGTAATTGGGTCAAGAATTGACCAATTTTACCGAAGATGACTTTTTGGTCAAAAGTTGATCTATTGGCTCAAAGGGTTGATCATTGGGTCAAAAATTAACTATTTTAACAAAAACTATTTTTTGGTCAAAAGTTGACCTATTGGGTCAATGGGTTGGTCGTTGGGTCAAGGTTTGGCCATTTTGACCAAAATTGACTATTTGGTCATAGATTGACTTATTGGGTCAATAATTGGTCATTAGTTCAAAAATTGACTATTTTGACCAAAATTGACCTTTTTGTCAAAAGTTGACTTATTAGGCAAATGGCATGGTCATTGGGTCAAGGATTGATCATTTTGACCAAAGTTGACTTTTTTGTTAAAAGATGACCTATTAGTAGGTCATCGAGTCGAAAGATCGACGATTTCGACCAAAGTTAACTTTTTTGTCGAGATCGGCTTATTGGGTCAATAATTGATCATTAGGTCAAAAATTAACTATTTTGACCAAAATTGACTTTTTGGTCAAACGTTGACCTTTTGGGTCAATGGGTTGGTCATTGGGTCAAAAATTTACTATTTTGACCAAAATTGACTTTTGGGTCAACAGCTGACCTATGGGATCAATGGGCTAGTCATTGTGTCAAGGATTGACCATTTTGACCAAAGTTGACTTTTTGGTCAAAAGCTGACCTATTGGGTTAATTGGGTAGTCATTTGGTCAAAAGTTGACCTATTGGGCCAATGAAGTTGGTGATTATGTCAAAAATGGACTATTTTGACCAAAATTGACTTTTTGTTAAAAAGTTGACCTATTGTGTGAAAGATTGACAATTTTGACCATACTTGACTTTTTGGTCGAAAGTGGACCGGCACGTAGTCATTGGGTCGAGGATTAACCATTTTGACCGAAGTTGACATTTTGGTTAAAAGTTGATCTATTAGATCAATGGGTTTGTCATCGGGTCAGAAATTAACCATTTTGACCGAAGTTGACTTTTGGTCAAAAGTTGACCTGTTATGTCGATGTATGGTCATTCAGTCAAAAATTAACTATTTTGACCAAAATTGACTTTTGGTCAAAAGTTGAGCTTTTGGGTCAATGGGTTGGTCATTTGGTCAAGGTTCGACCATTTTGACCAAAGTTGTCTTTTTGGTCAAAAGTTGACATGTTGGTTTAATGAGGTTGGTCATTGGGTAAAGGATTGACTCATTTTGACCAACGTTTTCTTTTGGTCGAGATTGACTTATTGGGTCAATAATTGGTCATTAGGTGAAATTGATTATTTTGACCAAAATTAAATTTTTGGTCAAAAGTTGACCTATTGGGTCAACGGTGTGTTCATTGGGATAGAAATTGACAATTATGATCAAAGTTGACTTTTTGGTCAAAAGTTGACCTATTTGGTCAATAAGTTGGTAATTAGGTCAAGAATTGACCATTTCGACCGAAGATGTCTTTTTGGTCAAAAGTTGATCTATTGGTCAATGGGTTGGTCATTGGGTCAAATATTGACAATTTTGACCAAAGTTAACTTTTTGGTCAAAAGTTGACGTACTTGGTCAATGCATAGTCATTGGGTCAAAAATTGACTATTTTGGCAGAAATTGACTTTTTGATCAAAAGTTAACCTATTGGGTCAATGGGTTTGTCATTAAGTCAATGATTGAACATTTTGACTAAAATTGACTTCTTGGTCACATATTGACTTATTGGGTCAATAATTGGTCATTAGGTCAAAAATACAATTTTGACTGAAATTGAATTTTTGGTCAAAAGTTAACCGATTGGGTCAACGGGGTGGTCATTGGGTAAAAAATTGACAATTTTGACCAAAGTTGACTTTTTGGTCGAAAAGTTGACCTTTTTGATCGATGAGTTGGTAATTAGATCAAGAATTGACCATTTTGATCAAGGATATATTTTTGGTCGAAAGTTGATCTATTGGTCGATGGGTTGGTCATTGGGTCGAATATTGATAATTTTGACCGAAGTTGACATTTTGGTTAAAAGTTGACCAACTTAGTCGATGGGTAGTCATTAGATCGAAAATTAACTATTTTGACTCGAAATTAACATTTTGTTCGAAGTTGACCTGTTAGATTCGATGTGTTTTTCATTAAATCGATGATTGAACCTTTTGACTAAAATTGACTTTTTGATCACATATTGACTTATTGGGTCGATAATTGGTCATTAGGTCAAAATTTACTATTTTTACCAAAATTAAAATTTTGGTCAAAAGTTAATCGATTAGATCGACGGGGTGGTCATTGGGTCGAGAAATTGATCATTTTAATCAAAGTTGACTTTTTGGTCGAAAGTCGACTGTTTGAGTCGATGAGTTGGTAATTGGGTTAAGAATTGACCATTTTGACCAAAGATGACTTTATGGTCAGAAGTTGACCTATTGAATTAATGGGTTGGTCATTGGGTAAAAAATTGACCATTTTGACCAAAGTTGACTTTTTGGTCCAAAGTTGACCTATTGGGTCAATGGGTGGTCACTAGGTCAAAAATTAACTATTTTGATAAAAATTAACTTTTTGGTCAAAAGTTGACCTATTGTGTCAATGTGTTTGTCAATGGGTCATTGATTAACCATTTTGACCAAAGTTGACTTTTTGGTCAGAGATTGACTTACTGGGTTGATAATTGGTCATTAATTCAAAAATTGACTATGTTTACTAAAATTTACTTTTTGGTCAAAAGTTGACCTATTACGCCAATCGGTTGGTCATTAAGTTAAGGATTGATCATTTTGACCAAAGTTGGCTTTTTGGTCGAAAGTTGACATATTGGGTCGATGGGTTCGTCATTGAGTCGAAGTTAACCATTTGACTTAAGTTGACATTTTGTTCGAAAGATTGAGCTTACAAGGTTAAGAATTAGCCATTAGGTTAAAAATTGATTATCTTGACCAAAATTGACTTTTTCATCGATATTTGACTTATTGGGTCGATGGGATGGTCATCGGGTCAAGGATTGACCATTTTGACCAAAGTTGACTTTTTGGTCGAAAGTTTACCTATTGGGTCAATTGAGTGGTCATTAGGTCAAAAATTGAATATTTTAACCAAAATTATCTTTTTGGTCAAAAGTTGACCTATTGGACTAATGAGTTGGTCATTATTTTAAAAATTGATTATTTTGACCAAAATTGACTTTTTGGTCCAAGGTTGACTGTATGGGTCATTGGATTAGATTCACCATTTTGACCATAGTTGACTTTTTGGTTAAATGTTCAGTGATTGGGTCAATGGGTTGGTTATTTGGTCAATGATTGACCAGTTTGACCAAAGTTGACTTTTTGGAAAGAGATTGACGTATTGGGTCAATAATTGGTCGTTAGGTTAAAAATTGTCAATTTGACCGAAATTGACTTTTTGGTCAAAAGTTGATCTTTTGGGTCAATGGGTCAATGATTGACCATTTTGGCCGAAGTTGAATTTTTGGTTTAAAGTTAACCTATTGTGTCAATGGGTTGGTCATTGGGTTAGAAATTGACCATTTTGACCAAAGTTGACTTTTTGGTCAAAAGTTGACTGTTATGTCGATAGGTGGTCATTCGGTCAAAAATTGACTATTTTGACAAAAATTGACTATTTTGACAAAAACTGACTTTTTGGTCAAAAGTTGACGTATTGGGTTAATGGGATGGTCATTGGGTAAAGGTTTGACCATTTTGACCAAAGTTGTCTTTATGGTCAATAGTTGACCTATTGGGTCAATGAGTTGGTCATTGGTTTAAGGATTGACCATTTTGACCTAAGTTGACTTGTTGGTCAGAGAATGACTTATTGGGTCAATAATTGGCCATTATGTCAAAAAATTGACTATTTTTAACAAAATTAAATTTTTGGTCAAAATTTGACTCATTAGATTAACGGGGTGGTCATTGGGGTAAAAAATTGACAATTATGACTAAAGTTAACTTTTTGGTCAAAAGTTGACCTTTTTGGTCAACGAATTGGTAATTGGGTCAAGCATTAACCATTTTGACCAAATATGACTTCTTGGTGAAAAGTTGACCTATTGGGTCAATGGGTTGGTCATTGGGTCAAAAATTGACTATTTTTACCAAGGTTGACTTTTTAGTCGAAAGTTGACCTACTTAGTCGATGAGGTGGTCATTAAGTCAAAATTGACTATTTTGACGAAAATTAACTTTTGGTCAAAAGTTAACTATTGGTCAATGGGTTTGTCATTGGGTCAAGGATTGACCATTTTGACCAAAGTTGACTTTTTGGTCAGAGATTGACTTATTGGATCGATAATTGGTCATTAGGTCAAAATTGACTATTTTGATGGAAATTGAATTTTTTATCGAAAGGTACCCCATTAGATCGATGGGGTAGTCAAGGTCGAATTTGACCATTTTGACGAAAGTTGACCTTTTGGTGAAAAGTTAACCTATTTGGTCGATGAGTTGGTAATTTTGTTAATAATTGACCATTTTGATGAATGATGACTTTTAGGTCAAAAGTTGATCTATTGGGTCAATGGGTGTTCATTAGGTCAAAAATTGGCTATTTTGATCAAGATTGACTTTTGGGTCAAAAGTTGACTTATTGGGTCAAAGAGTTTGTCATCGGGTCAAGGATTGGCCATTTTGACCAAAGTTGACTTTTTGGTTAGAGCTTGACTTATTGGGTCAATAATTGGTCATTAATTCAAAAATTGACTATTTTGACCAAAATTGACTTTTTAGTCAAAAGTTGACCTATTAGGTCAATGGGGCTGTCATTGGGTCAAGGATTTATCATTTGGACCTTAGTTGATATTTTGGTCAAAAGTTAACTCTGTTAGGTCGATGTCTTTGGTCATTGGGTTAAGGATTGACCATTTTGACCAAAGTTGAGTTTTTGGTCAGAGATTGGCTTACTGGGTCAATAATTGGTCATTTGATAAAAAATTGACTATTTTGACCAAAATTGACTTTTTGGTCAAAAGTTGACCTATTAGTCCAATAGCTTGGTCATTGTCTCAAGGATTAACCATTCTGACCAAAGTTGACTTTTTGGAAAAAAGTTGACTTTTTGGAAAAAAGTTGACTTTTTGGACAAAAGTTAACCTATTGAGTCAATGGGTTGGTCATTGAGTAAAAGATTGACAATTTCGATCAAAGTTGACTTTTTTTGTCGAATTCGACTTATTGGGGTCATTCGGTTTAAAAATTGATCATTTGGCCCAAAATTTAGATTTTGTAAAAATTGACCCATTGGGTCAATTGGGTGGTCATTATGTCAGAAATTGACCATTTTAACCAAACTTGACTTTTTGTCAAAAGTTGACATATTAGGTCATTGGTTTGGTCATTGGGTCAGAAATTGACAATTTTGACCAAACTTGACTTTTTTGTCAAAAGTTGACCTATTGGGTCAATGTGGTGGTCATTAGGTAAAAAATTGTCTGTTTTTGACTAAAATTGACTTTTGGTCAAAAGTTGACCTATTGGGTCAATGGGTTGTTCATTGGGTCGAGTATTGACCATTTTGACCAAAGTTGACTTTTTAGTCGAAAGTTAAATTTTTGGGTAAATGAGTTGGTTATTGGGTCGAAGGATTGACCATTTTGACCAAAGTTGACTTTTTGGTCATTGGGTCGAAAATTAACCAATTTGACGAAAGTTGACTTTTTGGTCGAAAGTTCATTTATTTGGTCGTTGGGATAGTCATTAGGTCGAAAATTAACTATTTTGACCAAAATTAACTTTTCGGTCGAAAAGTTGAGATATTTAGTCGATGGGTTGGTCATTGGATCCAGGATTCACCATTTTACCAAAGTTGACTTTTTGTCCGAAATTGACTTAGTGGGTCAATAATTGGTCACTAGGTCAAAAATTGATTATTTTGACCAAAATAGAATTTTTTTTTCAAAATTTTACCCGTTGGGTCAACGGTATTGTCATTGTGTCAGTAATTGACCATTTTGACAAAAGTTGACTTGTTGGTCAAAAGTTGATTTATTGGCTCAATGGGTTAGACATTGGGTCAAGGATTGACCATTTTGAACAAAGTTGACTTTTTGGTTAGAGTTTGATTTACCGGGACAATAATTGGTCAATATGTCAAAATTGACTATTTAGACCAAAATTGACTTTTTGGTCAAAAGTTGACCTATTGAGTTAATGGGTTGGTCATTGGGTCAAGGATTGACCATTTCGACTAAAGTTGACTTTTTAGTCAAAAGTTGACCTTTTGGGTCAATGGGTTGGTCAATTTTGTGAAGGATTGACTACTTTGACCTAGGGCTGTAAACGAGCCGAGCTTGAGCGAGCTCAAGCTTGGCTCGTGTTCGGCTCGTTCAAATTAGTTTGGCTCGAAATCGGCTCGTGTTCGAAATGGCTCGTGAAAGGTGTGTTCGTGTTCGGCTCGAATTAAATATTCTTGCTCGTGTTCGGCTCATGTTCGGCTCGAAATTGGCTCGTTAAAATTAATTGGAAAAATATATGTCTAGCGCCGGATTCGAACCTGGACTAAATGAATGGAAACAAGAAGCATAACCACGCTACCACACAAGGAGTTATGATTTAAACATAAATATAAATATATATAATATATTAATATATAATAATATATATAATAAATTATTATATAAATAATTATATGATTATTTTTTTATTTCGAAGCCGAACACGAGCGAACGAAACGAGTTGTTCGTGTTCGGTTCGTTAAGGCTTAACGAACGAGCCGAACACGAGCTACTTAACGAGCCGAACACGAGCCGTTCGCGAACAACGAGTCAAATTGCCGACTACTACTTTGACTCAAAGTAGACGTTTTAGTTAGAGATGACTTATTAGGTCAATAATTGGTCATTAGGTTAAAAATTGATTATTTTCGACCAAAATTGAATTTTTGGTCAAAAGTTGACCCGTTGATTCGATGAGGTGATCATTATGTCAGAAATTGACCATTTTGACAAAAGTTGGATTTTTGGTCAAAAGTTGACCTATTTAGGTCAATGAGGCGGTCATTAAGTCAAAAATTGACAATTTGACCAAAATTGACTTTTTGGTCAAAAGTTGACCTATTGGGTTAATGGGTTGGTCATTGCGTCAATGATTGACCATTTTGGCAAAAGTTGACTTTTTGATTAAAAGTTGACCTATTGGGTCAATGGGTTGGTCATTGGGTCAAAAATTGATCATTTTGACCAAAGTTGACTTTTTGGTCAAAAGTTAACCTATTGTGTCAATGGGTGGTCATTAGGTCAAAAATTTACAATTTTTACCAAAATTGACTTTTGGGTCAACAATTGACTTATTGGGATAATGGGTTTGTTATTGGGTCAAGGATTGACCATTTGTACCAAGGTTAACTTTTTGGTCTGAGATTCACTTATTAGGTTAATAATTGGTCATTAATTCCAAAATTTACTATTTTGAACAAAATTAACTTTTTAGTCAAAAGTTAACCTATTAGGACAATGGATTGGTCATTGGGTCAAGGATTGATCATTTTAACCAAATTTAACTTTTTGGTCAAAAATTGACCTATTGGGTCAATGGGTTGGTCATTGGGTCAAGGATTGACCATTTTGACCAAAGTTGTCTTTTTGGTCAGAGATTCACTTACTGGGTCAAAAATTGTTCATTAGGTTAAAAATTGGTTATTTTGACCAAAATTGACTTTTGGTCAAAAGTTGATCTCTTCGAGTCGGTGGGTTGGTCATTCGGTCAAGGATTGACCATTGTGACTAAAGTTGACTTTTTGGTCACAAGTTGTCCTATTGGGTTAAGGGGTTGGTGATTGGGTCAAGGATTGACAATTTTGACCAAAGTTGATTTTTTGGTCAGAGATTGACTTATTGGGTCAATAATTGGTCATTAAGTCAAAAATTGATTATTTGGACAAAAATTAAATTTTTGGTCAAAAGTTGACCCATTGGGTCAGAAATTGTCCATTTTGACCAAAGTTGATTTTTTGGTCAAAAGTTGACCTATTTGGTCAATGAGTTGGTAATTGGGTCAAGAATTGACCATTTTGACCGTACATGACTTTTTGGCCAAAAGTTGATCTATTGGATCCATGGGTTGGTCATTGGGTCAATTGACTTTCTGGTCAAAGTTGACCTATTCATCAATGGGTTTTTCATAGGGTCAAGGATTGACCATTTTGACCAAACTTGACTTTTATGTCAAAGATTGACTTATTGTGTCAATAATTGGTCATTAGGTCAAAAATGGACTATTTTGATCAAAATTAAATTTTTAGTCAAAAGTTAACCTATTGGGTCAATGGGGTGGTCATTTTGTCATAAATTGACCATTTTGACCAAAGTTGGCTTTTTGGTCAAAAGTTGAACTATTTAGGTCAATGAGGCGGTCATTAGGTTAAAAACTGACAATTTGACCAAAATTGACTTTGTGGTAAAAAGGTGAAATATTGTTTCAATGGGTGGTCATTAGATCAAAAATTGACTATTTCTACCAAAATTGACTTTTTGGTCAAAAGTTGACCTATTGGGTCAATGGGCTTGTGATTGGGTCAAGGTTTAACCATTTTGACCAAAGTTGTATTTTTGGTCAAAAGTTGACCTATTGGGTCAATGGGTTGATCTTTGGGTCAAGGATTGACCATTTCGACAGAGTTCGACTTGTTGGTTAAAGATCGACTTATCGGGTCAATAATTAGCCATTAGGTCAAAAATGACTATTTCGACCAAAATTAAATTTTTGGTCAAAAGTTAACTCATCAGGTAAACGGGGTCGTCATTGGGTCGAAATCGACTCATTTTGATCAAAGTTGAGTTTTTGGTCAAAATTTGACCTATTTGGTCAATGAGTCAGTAATCGGGTCAAGAATCGACCAATTTTGACCGAAGATGACTTTTGGTCAAAAGTCGATCTATTGGCTCAAAGGGTTGATCATCGGGTCAAAAATTAACTATTTTAACAAAAACTATTTTTTGGTCAAAAGTTGACCTATTGGGTCAATGGGTTGGTCGTTGGGTCAAGGTTTGGCCATTTTGACCAAAATTGACTATTTGGTCATAGATTGACTTATTGGGTCAATAATTGGTCATTAGTTCAAAAATTGACTATTTTGACCAAAATTGACCTTTTTGTCAAAAGTTGACTTATTAGGCAAATGGCATGGTCATTGGGTCAAGGATTGATCATTTTGACCAAAGTTGACTTTTTTGTTAAAAGATGACCTATTGGTGGTCATCAGGTCAAGGATTGACGATTTTGACCAAAGTTAACTTTTTTGTCAGAGATTGGCTTATTGGGTCAATAATTGATCATTAGGTCAAAAATTAACTATTTTGACCAAAATTGACTTTTTGGTCAAACGTTGACCTTTTGGGTCAATGGGTTGGTCATTGGGTCAAGGATTGACCGTTTTGGCCAAAGTTGACTTTTTGGTCAAAAGATGAGCTATTGGGTCAATGGGTTGGCCTTTGGGTCAAGGATTCACCATTTTGGACATAGTTGACTTTTTGGTCAGAGATTGACTTATTGGGTCAATAATTGGTTATTAGGCCAAAAATTGATTATTTTGTCTAAAATTAAATTTTTGGTCAAAAGTTGACCCATTTGGTCAACGGAGCAGTCACTCGGTCAGAAATTGACCATTATGACCAAAGTTGAGTTTTTGGTCAAAAATTGACTTATTAGGTCAATGAGTTGGTAATTGGGTCAAGAATTGATCATTTTGACCGAAGATGACTTTTTGGTTAATATTTGATCTATTGGGTCAATGTGTTGGTCATTGAGTCAAAAATTGACCATTTTGACTAAAGTTTACTTTTTAGGTCAAAAGTTGACCTATTGGGTCAATGTGTGGTCGTTAGGTCAAAAGTTGACTATTTTGACCAAATTTGACTTTTTGGTCAAAAGTTGACCTATTGGGTCAATGTGTTTGTCATTGGGTCAATGATTGACCATTTTGACCAAAGTTGACTTTTTGGTCAGAGATTAAATTTTTGAGTCAATAATTGGTCATTAGGTCAAAAATTTACTATTTTAACCAAAATTGAATTTTTAATCAAAAGATAACCAATTGGGTCAACGGGGTGGTCATTCGGTCCGAAATATACCATTTTACCAAAGTTGACTTTTTGCTCAAAAGTTGACCTATTTGGTCAACTAGTTGGTAATTGGGTCAAGAATTGAACATTTTGACCAAAGATGACTTTTTGGTCAAAAGTTGACCTATTGGGTGAATGGATTGGTCAATGGGTCAAAAATTGTCCATTTTGACCAAAGTTGACTTTTTGGCTAAAAGTTGACCTATTGGGTCAATGTGTGGTCATTAGATCAAAAATTGAACTTATTGACCAAAATTAACTTTTTGGTCAAAAGTTGACCTATTGGGTCAATGGGTTTGTCATTCGATCAATGATTGACCATTTTGACCAAAGTTGACTTTTTGGTTAGGCATTGACTTATTGGGTCAATAATTGATCATTAATTCAAAAATTGACTATTTTGACCAAAATTGACTTTTTTTGTCAAAAGTTGACCTATTACCTAATGCGTTGGTCATTGGGTCAAGAATTGATCATTTTGACTAAAGTTGACTTTTTGGTTAAAAGTTAACCAATTTGGTTTGTCATTGGGTCAAGGATTGACCATTTTGACCAAACTTGACTTTTTGGTCAAAGATTGGCTTGCTGGTTCAATAATTTTTCATTAAGTAAAAAATGGACTATTTTGACCAAAATTGTCTTTTTTGTCAAAAGTTGACCAATCGGTGTCATTAGGTCAAAAATGGACTATTTTGACAAAAATTGACTTTTTGGTCAAAAGTTGACCTACTGGGCCAATAAGTTGGTCATTATGTCAAAAATTGACTATGTTAAACGAAATTGACTTTTTGGTAAAAAATTGACCTATTGGGTCCTTGGGTCAATGATTGACCATTTTGACCATAGTTGACTTTTTGGTCAAAAGTTTACCGATTGGATCAATGGGTTGGTCATTGGGTCAAGGATTGACCATTTTGACCAAAGTTGACTTTTTGATCTGAGATTAACTTATCGGGTCAATAATTGCTCATTAGGAAAAAAATTAACTATTTTAACTAAAATTGAATTTTTGGTCAAAAGTTGAACCATTGTGTCAATGGGTTGGTCATTGTGTCAAGGATTGACTACTTTGACTAAAGTTTGCTTTTGGTCAAAAGTTGACCAATTGGGTCAATGGGTTGGTCATTGGGTCATAGATTGACCATTTTGACCAAAGTTGACTTTTTGTTTAGAGATTGACTTATTGGGTCAATAAGTGGTCATTATGTGAAAAAATGATTATTTTGGTCAAGAGTTAACCTATTGGATCTATAGGTTGGTCATTAGGTCAAGGATTGACCATTTTGACCAAAGTTGACTTTTTGGTTAAGAGTTGACCTATTGGGTCAATGGGTTGGTCAATGGGTTAGAAAATAGACCATTTTAACCAAACTTCAATTTTCTGTCTAAAGTTGACTTATTGGTTTAATGGGGCGGTCAGTAGGTCAAAATTTGACAATTTTGACCAAAAGTAACTTTTTGGTCAAAAGTTAACCTATTGCGTCAATGGGTTGGTCATTGGGTCGAGGATTGACCATTTTGACCAAAGTTGACTTTTTAGTTAAAAGTTGACCGATAGGGTTAATGGTTTTTTCGTTGAGTAAAAGATTGACAATTTTGACCAAAAATTGATCATTTTGGCCAAAGTTGACTTTTTGGTTAAAAGTTGACCTATTGGGTCAATGTGTTAGTCATTGGGTCATAAATTGACCATTTTAACCAAAGTTGACTTTTTTGCTTAAAAGTTTACCTATTGCGTTGAAAGGTGGTCATTAAGTCAAAAATTGACTATTTTGACCAAAATTGACTTTTTGGTTAAAAGTTGACCTATTGGGTCAATGGGTTGGTCATTGGGTCAAGGTTTGACCATTTTGACTCAAGTTGTCTTTTTGGACAAAAGTTGACTTATTGGGTCAATGGGTTGTCATTGGGTCAAGGATTGACCATTTTGACCAAGGTTGGTCATTGGGTCAATGATTGACTATTTTGACAAAACTTAAATTTTTGGTCAAAAGTTAACCCATTGAGTCAACGGGGTGGTCACTAGGTCAGAAATTGACCATTTTTATAAAAGTTGACTTTGAGGTCAAAAGTTGACCTATTTGGTCAATGAGTTGGTAAATTGGTTAAGAATTGACCATTTTGACCAAAGATGACTTTTTGGTCAAAGTTGACCTATTGGGTCAATAGGTTGGTCATTGGGTGAAAATTTGATCATTGTAACCAAAGTTGACCTTTTAGTCAAAAGTTAACCTATTGGATCAATGGGTGTTCATTTGGTCAAAAATTGATTATTTTGACCAAAATTAAATTTTTGGTAAAATGTTGACCTATTGGGTCAATGGGTTTGTCATTGGGTCAAGAATTGTCCATTTTGACTAAAGTTGACATTTTGGTCAAAGATTGACTTATTGGGTTAATAATTGATCAATAATTCAAAAAGTGTCCTTGTTGATCAAAATTGACTCTTTGGTTAAAAGTTTACCTATTTGGCCAATGGGTTGGTTATTAGGTTAAGGATTGATTATTTTGACCAAAGTTGTCTTTTTTGTCAAAAGTTGACCTATTGGCTCAATGGGTTTGTCATTGGGTCAATGATTGACCATTTTGACCAAAGTTGACTTTTTGGTCAGAGATTGACTTATTGGGTGAATGATTGGTCATTAGGTCAAAAATTGACTATTTTGTCCAAAATTGAGATTTTGGTCAAAAGTTAACCCATTGGGTGAACGGGGAGGTCTTTGGGTCAGAAATTGACCATTTTGACCAAAGTTGACTTTTTGGTCAAAAGTTGACCATTTGGACAATGAGTTGGTAATTGAGTCAAAAATTGGCTATTTGACCCAAATTGAATTTCTGGTCAAAAGTTGACCTATTGGATTGGTCATTAGGTGAAGAATTGACCATTTTGACCAAAGTTGGTTTTTTGGTCAAAAGTTGACCTATTGGGTCAATGGGTTGGTCATTGGGTCACAAATTGACCATTTGACCAAAGTTGACATTTTAGTCTTAAGTTGACCTATTGGGTTAATGGGTGGTCATTAGGTCAAAAATTCGCTATTTTGACCAAAGTCAACGTTTTGGTCAAGAATTAACCTATCAGGTCAATGGGTTAGTCATTGGGACAACGATTACATTTTGGTCAGAGATTGACTTATTTGGTCAATAATTAGTCATTAGGTAAAAAATCAAAAAATTTGACCAAAATTGATTTTTTTGTCAAAAGTTGATCCATTGGGTCAATAGGGTGGTCATTAAGTCAGAAATTGACCTTTTTTTTACCAGAGTTGACTTTTTTGTCAAAAGTTGACATATTGGTTAATTGGGGTGGTCTTTAGGTCAAAAATTAACTATTTCGACCAAAATTGACTTTTTTGTCAAAAGTTAACTTATTGGGTAAATTGGTTGGTCATTGGGTCAAGAATTCACCACTTTGACCAAAGTTGATTTTTCGGTCAAAAGTTGACCAATTGGGTCAATGGTTTGGTCATGGGTCAAGAATTGACCATTTTGACCAAAGTTAACTTTTTGGTCAAAGATTGACTAATTGGGTCAATAATTGGTCAGTAGGTCAAAAATTTAATATTTTGTCAAAAACTAAATTTTTGGTCAAAAGATGACCTATTGGGTCAATGGGTTAAGCAATGGGTCAAGGATTGACCTTCTTGACAAAAGTTGACCTATTGGGTCAATGGGTTGGTCATTCGGTCTAGAATTGACCATTTCGACCAGAGTGAACTTTTTGGTCAAAAGTTGACCTGTTGGGTCAATGAGTTGGTCATTTGGTCAAGGATTGACGATTTTGACCAAAATTGACTTTTTGGTCAGAGATTGACTTTTTGGGTCAATAATTGGTCATTAGGTCAAAAATTGATTATTTTGACCAAAAATGACTTTTTGGTCAAAAGTTGACCCATTACGTCAATGGGAAGGTCATTGTGTCTGAAATTGATCATTTTGACCAAATTTTTCTTTTCGATCAAAAGTTCGCCTTTTCAGTCAATGAGGTAGTCATTAGGTCAAAATTGACAATTTTGACCAAAATCGACTTTTTGGTCAAAAGTTGTCCTTTTGGGTCAATGAGTTGGTCATTGGGTCAAAGATTGACCATTTTGACCAAAGTTGACTTTTATGTCAAAAGCTGAACTATTGGGTCAATGGGTTGGTCATTGGGTTAAGGATTGACCATTTTGACCAAAGTTGACTTTTTGGTCAAAAGTTAACCTCTTAGGTTAAAAATTAGTCATTAAGTCAAGATTTTATTATTTTGACTAAAATTAACTTTTTGGACAATAGTCGATCTATTAGGTCTGCAGGTTTGTCATTGTGACAAAGATTTACCATTTTAACCAAAGTTAACTTTTTGGTCAAAAGTTGACCAATTGGGTTAATGGGTTTGTCATTGGGTCAAGGATTAACCAATATAACCAAAGTTGAGTTTTTTTGTCAAAGATCGACTTATTGGGTTAATAATTGGTCATTAGGCCAAAAATTAACTATTTTCACCAAAATTGACTTTTTTTCGAAAAAAGACTTATTGGGTTAATGTGTTGGTCATTGGGTCAAGATGTGACCATTTTGATCAAAGTTGACTTTTTGGGTCAACAGTTGACCTATTGGGTCAATGGGTTGGTCATTGAGTCAAAACTTGACCATTTTGACCAAAGTAGACTTTTTGGTCAAAAGTTGACTTATTTGGTCAATGGGTGTTCATTAGGTTAAAATTTGATTATTTTGACCAAAATTGACTTTTTGGTTAAAAGTTGACCTATTGGGTCAAAGGTTTGGTCATTGGATCAAGGTTTGACCATTTTGACAAAAGTTGACTTTTTGGTCAAAAGTTGACCTTTTGGGTCAATGGGTTGGTCATTGGGTCAATGATTAATTATTTTGACCAAAGTTGACTTTGGGTAAGAGATTGACTTACTGGGTCAATAAATGGTCATTAGGTCAAAAATTAATTATTTTGACCAAAATTGACTTTTTGGTCAAAATTTACGTATTGAGTTTATGGGTTGGTCATTGGGTCAAGATTGACCATTTTGATCAAAGTTGACCTTTTGATCAAAAGTTGACCTATTGCGTCAATGAGTTGGTTATTGGGTCAAGAATTGCCATTTTGACCAAACAGACCAAACTTGTCTTTTTTGTCAAAAGTTGACCTATTAGGTCAATGTTGTGGTCATTAGGTAAGAAAATGACTATTTTGACCAATATTGACTTTTTAGTTAAAAGTTGACATATTGGGTCAATGAGTTGGTCATTGGGTCGAGGATTGACCATTTTGACCAAAGTTGAGTTTTTGGTCAAAAGTTGGATTATTGGGTCAACGAGTTGGTTATTAGGTTAAGGATTGACTATTTTGAGTAAAGTTGACTTTTTGGTCAATGGGTCAGAAATTAACCATTTTGACGAAAGTTGACTTGTTGTTCAAAAGTTCATCTATTTGGTCAATAGGATATTCATTAGATCAAAAATTGATGATTTTAACCAAAATTTACATTTTTGTCAAAAATTCATTAGGTTAAAAGTTGATCTATTTAGTCAGTGGGTTGGTCATTGGGTTAAGGATCTACCTTTTTCACCAGAGTTGTCTTTTTTGTCAAAAGTTGACTTATTGGGTCAATAGGTTGGCTATTGGGTCAAAAATTGACCATTCTAACTAAAGTTCACTTTTTGATCAAAAGTTGACTTATTGGGTCAATGAGGTGGTTCTTAGGTTAAAAATTGACAATTTTGACCAAAATATATTTTTTTGTCAAAAGTTGACCAATTGTGTCAATGGGTGTGGCATTGTGTCAAGGATTGACCATTTTGACCAAAATTCACATTATGGTCAAAAGTTGACCCATTGGGTTAGTGGGGTGGTCATTAGGTTTAACTATTTTGACCAAAATTGACTTTTTGGTCAAAAGTTGACCTATTGGGTGAATGGGTTGGTCATTTGGTCAAGGATTGACCATTTTGACCAAAGTTGACTTTTTCTGTAAAAGTTGACATATTGGGTCAATGGGTTTGTCATTAGGTCAAGGATTGACCATTTTGACCAAAGATGACTTTTTGGTAATAGATTAACTTTTTGGGTCAATAATTGGTCATTAGGTCAAAAATTGATTATTTTGACCAAAATTAACTATTTTGACCAAAATTGACTTTTTTGGTCAAAATTGAATTATTGGCTCATTAGGTCAAGGACTGACCATTTTGACCAAAGTTGACTTTTTTGTTATAAGTTAAAATATTGGGTCAATGGGTTGGTTATTTGGTCAGAAATTGACCATTTTGACCAAAGTTGACTTTCTGGTTAAAAGTTGACCATTTGGCTCATTGGAGTGGTCATTAGGTCAAAAATTGACTATTTTGTCCAAAATTGACTTTTTGGTCAAAAGTTGACCTATTGGGTCATTGGGTCGAGGATTGACCATATTAACAAAGTTGACTTTTATTCAAAAGTTGGCCTATTGGTTTAACGAGTTGGTCATTGGGTCAAGGATTGACAATTTCGACCAAAGTTGACTTTTTGGTCAGAAATTGACTTATTGGGTAAATAATTGGTCATTAATTCAAAAATTGACTATTTTGACCAAAATTGACTTTTTGGTCAAAAGTTGACATATTAGGTCAATGAGTTGGTCATTGGGTCAAGGATTGACCATTTTGACCAAAATTGCATTTTGGTCAGCGATTGACTTATTGGGTCAATAATTTGTTATTAGGTCCAAAATTGACTATTTTGACTAAATTTGAATTTGTAGTCAAAAGTTAACCAATTGGGTCAACGAGGTGGTCATTGGGTCAGAAATTGACCATTTTGACCAAAGGTGACTTTTTGGTCAAAAGTTGATCTATTGGGTCAACAGGTTGGTCATTGGGTCAAGGATTAATCATTTTTGCCAAAGTTGACTTTTTAGTCAAAAGTTGACAAATTAGGTCAATGGGTTGGTCATTGGATCAAGGATTGAACATTTTCACCAAAGTTGACATTTAAATCAAAAGTTAACCTATTGGATCAATAATTAGTCATTAGGTCAAAAATTGACTATTTTGACCAAAATTGTCTATTTGGTTAAAAGTTGATCTATTGGGTCAATGGGTTGTTCATTGGGTTAAGGATTGATCATTTTGACCAAAGTTGACCTTTTGGTCAGAGATTGACTGATTAGGTCAATAATTGGTCGCATGTGTCAAAAATTGACTATTTTGACCAAAATTGAATTTGTGGACAAAAGCTGACCAATTGGTTCAATGGGTTGGTCATTGGGTCAAGTATTGACCATTTGACCAAAGTTAACTTTTTGGTCAAATGTTGACCTATTGGGTCAATGGTCCCAAATTGCCATTTTGATCAAAGTTGACTTTTTAGTCTAAAGTTGACCTATTTGGTCAATTGGTAGCCACTAGGTCAAAAATTGAATATTTTGACAAAAGTTATATTTTTGGTCAAAAGTTGATATATTACGTCAATGGGTTAGTCATTAGGTGAAGGATTGAATATTTTGATCCAAGTTGACTTTTTGGTCAGAGATTTACTTATTTGGTCAATAATTGGTCATTGGTAAAAAAAATGACAACTTTGACCAAAATTGAATTTTTGCTCAAAAGTTGACCCGTTGCGTCAATGGAGTGGTCATTGGGTCAGAAATTGACCATTTTGACTAGAGTTGACTTTTTTGTCAAAAGTAGACCTATTGGATCAATGGGGGGTCATTAGATCAAAAATTGACTATTTTGATCAAATATGACTTTTTGGTCAAAAGTTCAACTATTGGGTCGATCGGTTGGTCATTGGGTCAAGGATTGACCATTTTGACACAAGTTCATTTTTTGGTCAAAAGTTTACCAATTGGGTCAATTTGTTGGTCATTGGGTCAAGGATTGACCATTCTGACCAAAGTTGACTTTTTTGTTGGGGATTAACTGATTTTGTCAATACTTGGTTAGTAGGTCAAAAATTGACTATTTTGACCAAAATTCAATTTTTGGTCAGAAGTTTACCTATTGGGTCAATGGGTTAGTCATTCAGTCAAGGATTGACCATTTTGACCAAAGTTGGCTTTTTGGTCAAAAGTTGGCCTATTCGGTCAATGGGTTGGTCATTGAGTAAAAGATTGACAATTTCGACCAAAGTTGACTATTTGGTCAGAGATTGACTTATGGGTCAATAATTGGTCATTAATTCAAAAATTGATTATTTTGATAAAAATTGCCTTTTTTTCAAAAGTTGACCTATTAGGTCAATGGGTTGGTCATTGGGTCAAGGATTGACCATTGTGACCAACGTTGACTTTTTAGTCAAATGTTGACTTATTGGGTCAATGGGTTGATCATTGGTATAAGGATTAACCATTTTAACCAAAGTTGACTTTTTGGTCAGAGATTGACTAATTGGGTCAATAATTGGTTAGTAGGTCAAAAATTGACTATTTTGACCAAAATTGAACTTTTGGTTAAAAGTTTACCTATTGGGTCAATGGGTTGGTCATTAGGTCAAGGATTGACCATTTTGACCAAAGTTATCTTTTTGGTTAAAAGTTGACCAATTCGGTTAATGGGTTGGTCATCGAGTAAAAGATTGACAATTTCAACCAAAGTTGACTTTTTGGTCAGAGATTGACTTATTGGGTCAATAGTTGGTCATTAATTCAAAAATTGACTACTTTGATCAAAACTGAATTTTTAGTCAAAAGTTGACCTATTAGGTCAATGGGTTGGTCATTGGGTCAAGGATTGACCAATTTAACTAAAGTTGACTTTTTAGTCAGAGATTGACTTATTAGGTCAATAAATGGTCATTAGGTCAAAAATTGATTATTTTGACCAAAATTGACTTTTTGGTCAAAAGTTGACCCATTGCATCATTAGGATGGTCATTGTGTCTGAAATTGACCATTTTGTCCAAATTTGACTTTTTGGTCAAAAGTTGACCTTTTGGGTTAAAAGTTGACCTTTTGGGTCAACGAGGTGATCATCAGGTCAAAATTTGACAATTTTGATCAAAATGGACTTTTTGGTCAAAAGTTGTTCTTTTGGGTCAATGAGTTGGTCATTGGGTTAAGAATCGACCATTTTGACCAAAGTTGACTTTTTGGTCAAAAGTTGACCTATTGGGCCAATGGGTTGGTCATTAGGTCAAGGATTGACTATTTTGGCCAAAGTTGACTTTTTGGTCAAAAGTTGACCTATTGGGTCAATAATTGGTCATTCAGTCAAAAATTTACTATTATGATCAAAATTGACTTTTTGGTCAAAAGTCAATCTATTGGGTCAGTGGGTTGTTCATTGGGTCAAAGATTGACCATTTTGACCAAATTTGAGTATTTGTAAAAAATTGACCTATTGTGTCAATGGGTTGGTCATTGTGTCAAAAATTGACCATTTTGACCAAAGTTGACTTTTTGGTCAAAAATTAACAAATTTAGACAATGGGTGGTCATTAGGTTAAAATTTAATTATTTTGACCAAAATTGACTTTTTGGTCAAAAGTTAACCTATTGGGTCAACGAGTTGGTCATTGAGTCAAGGTTTGACCATTTTGACCAAAGTTGACTTTTTGGTCAAAAGTTGACCTATTGGGTCAATAAGTTGGTCATTGGTTTAGAAATTGACCATTTTGACAAAATTTAACTTTTTGGTCAAAAGTTGACTTATTTGGTCAATGGGTTTGTCATTGGGGCAAAGATTAACCATTTTGACCAAAGTTGACTTTTTGGCAAGAGATTGAGTAATTAGGTCAATAATTGTTCATTAGGTCAAAAATTGACTATTTTGACCAAATTTGACTTTTTGGTTAAAAATTTACCTATTGGGTATATGGGTTGGTTATTGGGTCAAGATTGACCATTTTGACCAAAGTTAACTTTTTGGTCAAAAGTTGACCTATTGGGTCAATGCGTTAGTCATTGGGTAAAAAATTTACCATTTTGACCAAACAGACCAAAGTTGACTTTTTGGTCAAAACTTGACATTTTTGGTTAATGGGGTGGTCATTAGGTAATAAATTGACAATTTTGACCAAAATTAACTTTTTGGTCAAAAGTTGACCTTATTTGGTCAATAGATTGGTCATTGCGTTAAGGATTGATCATTTTGACTAAAGTTGACTTTTTGGTCAAAAATTGACCTATTGGGTCAATCGTTGGTCATTGGGTGAATGATTGACCATTTCGACCAAAGTTGCCTTTTTTGTCAGAGATTGACTTATTGGGTCAATAATTGGTTATTCAGTTAAAAATTGATTATTTTGACCCAAATTGAATTTTTGGTCAAAATTTGACCCATTGGGTTAATTGGGTGGACATTATGTCAAAATTGACCATTTTGATCATAGTTGATTTTTTGTCAAAAGTTGAACTATTGAGTCGATGGGTTGGTCATTGGGTCAAGGATTGACCATTTCGACCAAAGTTCAATTTTTAGTCAAAAGTTGACCAATTGGGTCAATGTGTTCATCATGGGTCAAGGATTAACCATTCTGACCAAAGTTGACTTTTTTGTCAGAGATTGACTAATTGGGTCAATACTTGGTTATTAGGTCAAAAATTGACTTTTTTTGACAAAAAATGATTTTTTGGTCAAATATTAACCTATTGGGTCAATGGGTTGGTCATTAGTTCAATGATTGACCAATATGACCAAAGTTGACTTTTTAGTCAAAAGTTAACATATTGGGTCAATTGGTTGTTTATTGGGTCAGAAATTGACCATTTTGACCAAAATTGACTTTTAGGTCAAAAGTTGACATATTGGGTCAATGGGTTTGTCATTGGGTCAAAGATTAACCATTTTGAAAAAGTTGACTTTTTGGTTAGAGATTGACTTATTGGGTTAGTAATTGGTCAATAGGTCAAAAATTGAGTATTTTGATCAAAATTAACTTTTGGTCAAAAGTTAACCCATTGGGTCAATGGGTTGGTCATTGTGTCAAGGATTGATCATTTTACCCAAAGTTGACTTTTTGGTCAAAAATTGACCATTGGGTCAATGAGTTGGTCATTGGGTCAGAAATTGACCATTTTAACCAAAGTTGACTTTTTGGTCAAAAGTTAACCTATTGGGTCAATGAGTGGTCATTAGGTTAAAAATTAACTATTTTGACCAAAATGGACATTTTGGTCAAAAGTTGGCTTATTGGGTCAATGGATTGGTCGTTGGGTAATGAAATGACCATTTTGACGAAATTTGACTTTTTAGTCCAGAGTTAACCTATTCGGTCAATGGGGTGGTCATTGGGTCAAGGATTGACCATTGTGACCAAAGTTGACTTTTTGGTTAGAAATTGACTTATTAGGTCAATAATTGGTTATTATGCCAAAATTTGATTTTTTTGACCAAAATTGACTTTTTGGTCAAAAGTTGACACATTGGGTTAATGGGCTGGTCATTGGGTCAAGGATTGATCATTTTAACCAAAGTTAACTTTTCGGTAAAAAAGTGAACTTATTTGGTCAATGGGTTTGTCAATGGGTTAGGGATTGACCATTTTGACTAAAGTTGACTCTTTAGCCAGAGATTGGCTTATTGGGTCAATGGGGTGGTCATTAGGTCAAAAATTTACTATTTTGACCAAAATTCAGCTTTTGGTCAAAAGTTGACCTATTGGGTTTTTGGGTCAAGGATTAACCATTTTGACTAAAGTTGACCTTTTTGGGTCAAGGATTAACCATTTTGACAAAAGTTAACTTTTTGGTCAAAAGTTGACCTTTTGGGTCAATGGGTTGGTCATTGGGTCAAGGGTTATTTTTTTTGACCAAATTTGACTTTTTAGCCAGAGATTTACTTATTGGGTAAGTTGGGTGGTCATTAGATCAAAAATTGACTATTTTAACCAAAATTAACTTTTTGGTCAAAAGTTGACCTATTGGGTCACTGGGTCAAGGACTGACCAATTTGACCAAAGTAGACTTTTTCTTCAAAAGTTGACCTATTGGGTCAATGGGTTGGTTATTGGGTCAAGGTTTGACCATTTTGACCAAAGTTGACTTTTTAGTCATAGATTGACTTATTGGGTCAGGAATTGGCCATTTGACCATAGTTGACTTTTTGGTCATTGGGTAAGAAATTAACCATTTTGACGAAAGTCAAAAGTTCATCTATTTGGTCAATGGGACGTTCATTAGGTCAAAAATTGACTATTTTAACCAAAATTTCCTTTTAAATCAAAAGTTGACCTATTTAGTTAGTGGATTGGTCATTGGGTCAAGGATTGACCATTTTGACCAAAGTGGTCTTTTTTGTCAAAATTTGACCTATTTGGTCAATGGGTTGGCTATTGGGTCAAAAATTAACCATTTTAACTAAAGTTAATTTTTTGGTCAAAAGTTAACCTATTGAGTCAATGGGGTGGTTTTTTAGGTTCAAAATTGAAAATTTTGACCAAAATTTATTTTTTTTCAAAAGTTGACCAATTGTGTTAATGGGTATGTCATTGTGTCAAGGTTTGACCATTTTGACCAAAATTCACATTTTGGTCAAAAATTGACCAATTAGGTCAATGGGGTGGTCATTAGGTCAAAAATTGACTATTTTGACCAAAATTGACATTTTGGTCAAAATTTGATCTTTTGGGTCACTGGGTTGGTCATTTGGTCAAGGATTAACCATTTTGACCAAAGTTGACTTTTTGGTAAAACGTTGACATATTGGGTCAATGGGTTTGTCATTGGATCAAGGATTGACCATTTTAACCAAAGTTGACTTTTTGGTCAGAGATTGATTTATTGGGTTCATAATTGGCCATTAGGTCAAAAATTGACCATTTTGACCAAAGCTGACTTTTTGGTCAAAAGTTGACCAATTGGGTCATTGGGGTGGTATTGGGTCAAGGATTGTCTATTTGACCAAATTTGCATTTTTGGTCGGAGTTTGACTTATACGGGTCAATAATTGGTCATTAGGTCAAAAATTGACTATTTTGACCAAAATTGAATTTTGGTCAAAAGTTGACCCCATAGGTCAAAGTGGTGGTCATTGGGTGAGAAAATGACCATTTTTACCAAAGTTGACTTTTTAAACAAAAGTTAACATTTTTGTTCAATGGGGTGGTCATTAGGTCAAAATTTGACTATTTTGACCAAAATTGACTTTTTGGTCAAAAGTTGACTTATTGGGTCCATGGGTTGGGCATCGGGTGAAGGATTGACCATTTTGACAAAAGTTGACTTTTTGTTCACAGATTAACTTATTGGGTCAATAATTGTTCATTAGGTCAAAAATTAACTATTTTGACTAAAATTAACTTTTTGGTCAAAAGTTGACCTATCGAATCAATAGGTTGGTCATTGGGTCAAAAATTGATAAATTTGACCAAAGTTGACTTTTTGGTCAAAAGTTGACCTATTGGGTCAATGGGTTGGTCATTAGGTCAAGGATCAACCATTTTGACCAAAGTTGACTTTTTGGTTAAAAGTAAACCTATCGGGTCAATGCGTTGATCAATAGATCAAGGATTAACAATTTTGACTAAAGTTGACTATTTGGTCAGAGATTGACTTATTAGGTCAATAATTGGTCATTAGATTAAAAATTGATTATTTTGACCAAAATTGAATTTTTGGTGAAAAGTTTACTAATTGGGTCTGTAGGGTGGTCATTGGGTCAGAAATTTACCATTTTGACCAAAATAAACTTTTGGTCAAAAGTTGGCCTACTGGGTCAATGGGGTGGTCATTTGGTAAAAAATTGACTATATTGATGAAAATTGACTTTTTGGTCAAAAGTTGACCTATTTTGTCAATGAATTTGTGTCCCACTGAAAATATGTTATGATTTTCATGCTTATTTAATATTGATTTTTGATGATATTGCACTTTAAAGAATGACATTTTTGATAATTTGTTGCAGATATGAAAATATGCAAAAAGGAGGGAATTTGGAGCAAAAAGGACCAAAAATATGAAAATTAATCTAGGGCGCCGACGGCGAGCTCGAGAGAGCGCCAAAGGCGGATTTTTCCCGAGAGTTTTGAAAATCTTACAAGGAAGCCCGCCGACGGCGAGATCGAGGTCACCGACAGTGGGCCTTATGCAAGAGGGTCCAACGCTAAGTATTCTAGAAGGCCGCCGATGGCGAGCTCTGATCCACATGAAAAATATCTATTTTTATGCCTTATTTATAATTGAATTCCTAAGGATATTATGTTTTAATGAAAGGTAAGTTTTTGGATGTAGGTGATAAAAAAATAGTTCAAGAAGGAGAAAGGAGCAAAAATAGAGCTAAAAAGCAAAGTTACCAAAATTTTAGGTCTGGCGCCTAGGCGCCAGAATCCGGTGCTTAAGCGCCAGCTCAATACAGACACAGACAATATTTTTTGACGACTTTGGATAGTTATTTTGACGGTGTTAAGTGGTTATCAGACCTTCTAGAAGACTGGAAGTTAGTTCTAATACATAGGAAATATGATACAATGCATCTGGACACAGGAAAACGGTTTTAATAGCAAAGAGGTGACATCCAAAGTGAAGAGGTAGACCTGGTCACGGACTCCGGCACCTAGGAGCCAGATCCCGGCGCCTAGGCGCGACAGTTACCTTCTAGAAGATACATTGTATTTGGAAGAATTTTGAAGAGCTGCCTTAAGCAACCCCTGGTCAAATTCGAAGCTCTATAAACAGGAGTCAATTCTACAGAGAAAAGGCCCCCTTGTAGCACCATATAGCCTCCACGCATTCTTTAGTCCACCTCTAGAATTCTTACACTTTTAGGGAGCCACCTTCTTTAGTATTTAGTGAGTTTATTTTGAGTATTAAAAGTTAGTTTTCAAGTATTGTTGGTGTTGAAGTCTTGTACCTTGCATTAGAGTCAGTAGGAGTCAGCGGATCACTTGAAGGAACATTCCATATAAGTATTTGTAACTTGGTTCAAAGTTTTATAAATATGTTTTGTTGTGTGAATTCAATGTGTTCTGAGTAGTTAGTTTTCTTTCTCCTTTCAACTATGAAAAGATAATAAGATAATTAAATTTTGTTGGAGAACTTAACTTAAAATATTTATAAAAATTGTGATGATATTAATACCTGGTCTTAATTTACTTTTTAAACTGGTCATTTAAATTGTTAAAACCTGTTGAAGAATTCTAAGATCTATCCGGAGATGAATTCTTAACTAGTAGATATTACATGAATCCTTGAGTAATCGAAGGCTATATTTGGGTTATTCAAGGTGCAGTGCAAATAAATAGGAAGATAATGTTTATTGGGCATAGAATTGATTAGTCTTTAGAGCGACATACTAAGTTCTAATAATTTGGTTTATAGAAAGGGAACGGGTCACTAGTAGGGCCGACCAAAGCCACCCTTGGACATCTAGATGTGTGAGCCTAGATTAACCCATTCTACTAATAAAACATCATGAACCGATCTATAGATTAGCCAATGTTCTTTATACTATCGAGCGAAGGTAAAGAATATGAATGCTTCTATTTGGCACAATATCATAATATAAGTTCTCCACAAATAATAATTATTCTAAAAAATCTTGGATTAGTTGAAAAGGAGAAAGTTATTTTATTTATACTTGCATTAATCTTCACTTTATTACTGCTTACATACATTTAGTAGAAATTTCATTTAAAATTTGAATTTTGAAAAGAAATAAAAATAATAATTACTTTTAATTTGAAAAATCTAAAATATTTCTTAAGTTAATTTTCTCAAAAATCTTCCCTGTGGGATCGATAACCAGGACTCTAATAAAGCCCTGTATTACTTGAAACGATACGTATACTTGCATTTGAAATTGTGACTTTTACAAAAATTATTATAAATATTCTTACATAAGTAAAGTTTTCGTTGCATTCAAGTTTTTGGCACCGTTTTCAGGGATCAAATCTTCTAGCAGTGGTATCAAATTCTTACATTTTTAAGTATATATAAAGTCGGCACATCATGTTTTTAGCACCGTTGCTGGGGAAGATAAGGAAGAAAGTTAAAAAGATTATTTTTACATCTCTCAAATTAAAACAATTTATACACTTTTATTTCTTTAAATAAAGATACAAAAACATTTGTATAAACAAAAATACCAAAAAGATTTTAATTTATTTTTATGCATAGTTCTGGATCAGAAGGATTATTACCATTTGATTCCGAATTAGAAAGAACAGTTAAAAGAATTAGAAAAGGAAAACAAATTAAAAAAAATCAGGAAATGGCTAACTTACATAATAATAATCAAAATCCAATTGAAATTAATGAACAAAATGTTTATAAACTATTAAGGGATTATGCAAACCCAACAGCTGATGAACTTCATATTAGTATCCAAATGTCAGCTGTAGATGCTAAATCTTTTGAGCTTAAACCTTCAATTATTCAAATGGTTCAAAATAATCAATTTTGAGGAACACCAAATGAGGATCCAAATTTACACCTTGCTAGTTTCTTAGAACTTTATGCTACCATTAAATATAATAATGTTTCTGATGATGCTATTAGGCTTAGACTCTTTCCTTTTTCCTTAAAAGATAAAGCAAAGATGTGGCTTAACTCATAAGCAACTTTTTCTTTTAAAACTAGGGCAGATATGGCACAAAAATTCCTTGCTAAATATTTTCCTCCTTCTAAAACTGCTAAATTAATAAATGATATTACTTCATTTATGCAATTTGATGGAGAAACAATTTATGAAGCATGTGAAAGAATTAAAGAACTATTAAGGAAATGTCCTCATCATGCTTTACTAGATTGGTTAATTATTCAAACATTCTATAATGGACTTATTGGATCGCTTAGATCTATTATAGATGTTGCTGCTAGTGGTTCTTTAATAGCTAAGACATTTGAAGAAGCTTATACTTTAATTGAAGAAATGGCTAACAATAATTTTCAATGGCCTTCTGAAAGGGTTAATCCTAAAAGACTGGCAAGTATTCAAGATAATGAAGCTTTTTCTATATTAGCTTCACAAGTGGCTGCGATATCTAAGAAATTGGATAATTTTACTATTAATATGTCGCATGTAAGTAATGATAATTTTGCAAATACTGATGATTCTCAAACAATGGAAACTTTGCAAGCTATTGCTAGTAAAAATAATAACCCTTATTGTAATTGTTATAATCCAGGTTAGGAAAATCACCCTAATTTTAATTAGAATAATGGACATCAACAATGAAGTAATAATCAAGTTAATCCAACCAGAAATTGGAACAATCAAGGAAATTCAAACTTTAGACCATCTTATCCTCCTGGTTTTAACAATCAGCAGAAAAGTTATCTGTAGAAGAATTAATCTTGCAACTAAGTAATCAGCTACAAAGTCAAAACACTGCTATTCGAAATATTGAGAATCAGATGGGTCAAATTGCTAATTTTATTAATTACAGACCTCAAGGAACACTGCCTAGCAACGCCAAAATTAATCCAAAATAAACTGGAATAGACCATGAATAAGCAAAAGCTGTATAACTTAGAATTGGAAAGGAATTAAAAGAGAAAATTCAAAATGAAATTGAAAAGGAGAGAGAGTTGAAGAGATTGAAAAACCTAAAGAAACTCCTTCTCCAAGTAAAGATCAAACTATAATTCCTATTAAAGTGTAAATTGAAAGACCACCACCACCTTTTTCTCAAAGACTAAAACAGCAGAAGCTTGACCATCAATTTTCTAAGTTCTTTGAGATTTTTAAGAAATTTACTATTAACATTCCTTTCGCTGAAGCTTTGGAACAAATGCCAAGCTACGCAAAATTTATGAAGGATATTTTAAGTAAGAAAAGGAAATTTGAAGCTTATGAAACTATTGCGTTAAGTGAAGAATGTAGTGCAATAATTCAAAAGAAACTACCTCAGAAACTTAAAGATCCTGGAAGTTTCTCTATACCATGTGCTATTGGAGAAAAATTTTGTGGAAAAGCCTTATGTGATTTAGGTGCAAGTATTAATCTCATGCCATTTTCTATCATTCAAAAGTTAGATTTAGGAGAGATTTCTCCCACCACTGTAACCCTTCAGTTAGCTGATCGATCTATCACTTATCCTGAAGGAGTTATAAAGGATGTTCTTGTTAAGGTAGATAAATTTATCTTTTCTGTGGATTTCATTGTACTGGATATGGAAGAAGATAAAGAAATACCTATCAATTTAAGGAGACCTTTTCTAGCTACTGGACGTGCTATGATTGATGTGCAAAAAAGATAATTAAAAATGAGAGTTAATGATCAAGAGATAACATTTAATGTTCTAAAATCAATGAGGTATCTTGACAAAGAAAAATGCTATCAGATGGATATTTTTTATTATATAATTGAAAAGCATTATCAAGAAAAATGTAAGGTCATTTCTGTAGAAAATGAAGATGAATTTGTGTTATACAATGAGTCATTAACTAAAGAAATTGAAGAAGTAAATGAAGAAAATTTATCTGAAGAAACTCATTATTTTCATGATAATTGTGAAATTTTAGACACAACTAAAAATGATATACTTTTACCCTCAGTTGAAAAAGCCCCTGAACTGGAATTAAAAATCTTACCTGCACATTTAAAGTATGCATTTCTTGGAAATTCATTAACTTTACTCGTGATTATATCTTCAGAACTAAGCAAAGATCAATAAGAAAAATTAATATGAGTTTTGAAGAACTATAAGAAAGCTTTTGGTTGAACTATTGCAGATATAAAAGAAATAAGCCCTTCAATTTGTATGCATAGAATTTTAATGGAAGAAAATTGTAATCCTTTTATTGAACCTCAAAGAAGATTGAACCCAATTATGAAAGAGGTTGCTAAAAAGAGATTTTGAAATGGCTAGATGTTGGAATTATTTATCCTATTTCAGATAGTCGGTGGGTAAGTCTTATTTATTGTGTTCTGAAGAAAGGAGTAATTGTCATTATCAATGATAAAAATGAATTAATTCCTACAAGACGAGTTACTAGATGGAAAATTTGCATTGATTATCGAAAATTAAATAACGCCACTAGAAAGGATCATTTTCCTTTACCTTTCTTGGATCAAATGTTGGATAAATTAGTTGGACACTCATTTCTATTTCATGGATGGATATTCTGGTTATCATCAGCTACCCATTGCTCCTGAGGACCAAGAGAAAAAAACATTTACAAGTCCTTATGGAGCATTTGCCTTTAGAAGAATGCCTTTCGGTTTATGTAATGCACCTGCAACTTTTCAAAGATGTATGATGTCAATATTCTATGATTTAATTGATAAAGGAATTGAAGTATTTATGCACGATTTTTCAGTATTTGGAACTTCTTTTGATTCTTGCTTAGAAAGTAAAGCGAAAGTTTTGAAAAGATGTGAAGAAACAAATTTGGTTCTAAACTGGGAAAAATGTCAATTTATGGTCACAAAAGGAATTGTACATTGACATAAAATTTCACAAACAGAGATGGAAGTTATCAGGCAAAAGTGAAAATTATTGCTGAACTTCAACAACCTACTACTGTTACTGATGTGAGAAGTTTTCTGGGTCATGCTAGATTTTATAAGAGATATATAAAGGATTTTTCTAAAATTGCTAAACCTCTTTGTCATTTATTAAAAAAGGAAGCTAAATTCAAATTTAATGAAGATTGTCTGAATGCGTTCAATATTCTAAAAGAAAAATTAATCACTACACCTGTAATTATTACACCTGATTGGAGTAAACCTTTTGAATTAATGTGTGATGCAAGTGATTATGTAATTGGAGCTGTATTGGGAAAAAAATATGAGAAAATTTTCAAAGTTATATATTACGCTAGCAAAACTCTTAATGAAACTCAAAGAAATTACATTACTAATGAAAAAGAGCTTTTATTAATATTATATGCCTTTGATAAATTTAGACCCTATCTTCTTGGAACGAAATGTATCGTACATACTGATCATTATGCTATAAAGTATTTAATGTCTAAAAAGGATGCTAAACCTAGATTGATCAGATGGGTTTTACTTTTACAAGAATTTGATTTTCAAATAGTGGACAGAAAAGGAGTTGACAACTAAATTGCTGATCATTTATCAAGAATTAAAAATAATAGTGAGAAGATTTATGAAGAACATATAAATGAGAAATTCCCTGATAAAAAGTTTTATGTTCTTCAAAGATTACAAATGCCTTGGTATGCAGATATAGCTAACTATTTTGGTTAGCAATATTTTACCGTATGGATTGAATAACAAATATATTAAGAAATTTAAGAATGATTCTAAATCATATATTTGGGAAGATCCTCATTTACTTAAAATCGGAAGAGATTATGTGATTCAAAGATGTGTACCTTATGAAGAAACTTTTGCAGTAATTCAAAAATGTCATGATTCTGAATTTAGAGGACATTTTGGAGTGGATAAAATTGCATTTATAATTTTAAATTCTGGATTTTATTGGCCTACATTATTCAAAGATGTTGGACATTATGTGAAAACTTGTGATCGATATCAAAGAATGAGGAATATATCCAGAAAAGATGAAACACCTCTAAGCTATATATTAGAAATTGAAATTTTCAATGTCTGGGGTTTAGACTTTATGGGACCTTTTGTACCATCATCTGGAAAGATTTATATTTTATTAGCAGTTGATTATGTTTCAAAATGGATTAAAACTGTAGCTCTACCTAACTATGATTCCAAAAGTGCTTTGAAATTTTTAAAGAAGATTATTTTTACATGATTAGGAAAGCCAAGGGTAATTATCACAGATGGGGGAAGTCATTTTAGAAATATAAGAATTCAATCATTACTTGAAAAATTTGGAATTAAACATAGAATTACAACTGCTTATCACCCTCAAACAAGTGGAATGACTGAAGTATCAAACAGAGAAATTAAAAGAATATTAGAATAGACTTTTAATCCTAAAAGAACAGACTGGGTTGATAGACTTGATTCTGCATTATGGGCTTATAGAAAAGCTTATAAGGCACCTACCGCAATGTCACCTTTTCGGTTAATTTATGGTAAAAATTGTCATCTACCTGTTGAACTAGAACATAAAGCTTACTGAGCGATAAAGGAGTTCAATTACAATTTTAATGCTACAGGAGAGAAACCATTATTACAACTGAATGAAATGGGAGTGATAAGAAATGAGTCCTATGAAAATGCAAAGATCTATAAGGGAAGAATGAATAAATTGCATGAAAAAAAGATTTTAAGGAAAATATTTGAGCCTAAAAAAGAAGTATTATTATTTAATACTCATTTAAAACTTTTTCCTGAAAAAATTAAGATCTAAATGGATGGGACAATTTATAATTGAAAAACTATACCCTTATGGAGATGTGGATAATAAAGATCCCAAAACTGGAAAAGTATTTAAAGCTAACGGATTAAGACTGAAGCCTTATATGGGAGGAATGAAACCAAATTACAAAGAGGCTTACGAACTGAGTCTACCCGATTAATTCAACTATTAAGTCGGGCTGACGATTTTAAACCAAGTGCTTTATGGGAGGCAACCCATTTATTATCATTGTGATTGTTTGTGATTTGAATTTATCTTAATCATTGTTTGTGTATTGATCACTTCTTTTAATAGACCTATTTTTAAGACCAAAACTTTGTAAATTTGACGATAGGCAAAACGGAGTCGAACATGGTTTTAGCACCTAGGAGCCCAAATTCGGTGCCTAAGCGCCAGCATAACCAGTGCGTATCGATAGTCCGGTGCCTAGTGCCAGATTCCGGCGTCTAAGCGCCATAGTTACAGATCGTGCAAAAACTGAAATTCTTCATTTTTTTCACATGAAATCTCTCTATAAATTGTCCTACCATCGTCCGCAATCTCTAAGAAACCTTATTTTCGACCTGAGCAATTAAATTTGAAGGAGATAAGAGGAGTTTGGAAGCAATGGAAAGAGGAAATCATGGAAATGAGGTAAGAGACAAGTCCTCCAAAGACCCTCAACCTTATCTTAACGGTTTTATTGCAGTTAGTATGGAGAGGTTATTTAGTCATTTGGAAAAGATTGAAGCGGAACTTCAAAGCATTGGGAATCATTTGCAGGAGATGTACCATCAATTTGAGCATTTGGAATGGTAATAAAAACTTCAGTTTGACCATATGGCGGCCTATCAAGACGCTCAGGTAGCAATGTATGAGAAGAACAAGTGGATTGATGAAAAGACGACTTTGGAATTTCCAAGGGAGATGTTTTTTTATCCATTTGGGACTAGCAATCTTCATTGCAAAAGAGATGGAAATTGAAATTTGGTGTCAAATTGATCTTTTATGTGTTCTAGGTGTGATTGAGTCTAGTTCTAGTGTGTCGAATATTGAGTTTGTGTGTTTGCTTAATTATTCAATGTGTGTTGTTGGATTGAAAATTATCTTGGAATTTATGTTGTTTGTGTTGTTTATAGAATGATGAACCTTGTTATGAGTCTTATTTTGGACTTTAATGAGCTTGGAATGAAAATTATGATATGGAATTGAAGAGTTTGGTTATATCTTGAGTTTGAAATGTGGATCTAAGTTATCATTTTAATTGATTTTGGAAATGTTTGGATGTTAGAAATTGCATTAATACTCTCATGTGAGTAATTAGAAGTCAAAATTGATAAGCTTTAGTGGAAAATATAAAATTTAAAATGAATTTTTGGAAATGCGAGTCTGGCGCCTAGGCGCCAGAATTCGGCGCCTAGGCTCCTGTTCGGCCCGAACCTGAAACTTCATCTTCTTAAGCCCCCCCCACGCCATTTTTGACACTTAAGATTCTTATTCCTCTCATTTTCGGAAAAATTGACCCTAGAGATCCATTTTGACGCCAGATTTTCAAGCTTTTAAGCTTGAAATAACTCAATTTCTTCATCCTTGTCAGATCTACACTCTAAACCAATTATTTTTTATTTTCACCATGGATTTTGCTCTCTTTGAAGAAAACAAAAATTTTGAAAAAAAAAGTGATTTTTAGAGTTAAATCCATGGATTTTTATGCTCTTTCAAGTTTGAAAAGCTTAAACTAGTTCATTTCCTTTGATCCTATGAATTTATTTTTCATTTTTTTTCTTTCACGTTTAGATGGCATCCAAATCTAAGCGAGGAAAGAAATGAGAAAATTTTGATCGTAGCAAGTTTATCACTGCTGCTGCACATTTTCGATACAATGATTTTGCTACGATGAGGAAGTTTATCTCGGAAAGAAGTTTTTACAATCCTGGAGGAAGGATTGAAGATACGATCGTTGCACTCAACTGGAAATGATTCTGTTACTTTACTGCTGTTGCTGTTATCCTTATCGTTAGGGAGTTTTATGAAAATTTTGTGGATGCTGAAGTGTACGAGATCTTCGTAATAGGAGTTGGAGTACGATTTACTCCAGAGCAAATCAATATTTTCTACAGCCTGCTGTCGAACATCGAGTGTTATTACTCTAGATTATCTCCATCTGAGGGAGATTTAGAGATGATTATTGATTACCTGACAGATGGTACTATAGCGTGGAAGATCTAGAACGGAAAACGGGTAAATTTTTCATCTTCTAAGCTTAACGGTGTTTCAAAGGCATGACATTACTTTATTTCTGCTCGCATCCTTCCATCCAATCATTTGAGTGAAGTTACCAAGGACAGAGCTATCCTCAACTACTGTATACAAGAGAGGAAGCTGATTGATGTAGGGAGTATCATTTTTAACTCTGTAGAGGCCACTGCTCATTCCATCACTTCTGTTGGACTGGGATTTCCATCTTTGATTTATTCTCTATGCGAGAATGCTGGAGTTATAGCTGAGCCTTATGAGGAAAAGCTCAAGTCTAGAAAGCTTATTGGATGAGAAAGTGTCAGTATCTATGATCGACTTCGAGGGAAGAGTTCTACTGCACCTTCTAGTTCATTACCTACTACTGGCAGACCTTCTACTTCTACTGCTGAGCCACCATCTAGTTTCTGGGAATCCATGCATGATAAGTTTATGGAGAAGCAGAATGAGTTATTTTTAACTCATTGTAGAGTAGATACAATCGATAGAAAGATTAATCATCTTTCTGAGTATACCCAAAGAAAGAGTGATTATGATTCTGAGTATTCTGAGTTTCTTGTTAGATTCCTGAAGAGTGATCATGATGTTCAGTTCCCTACCTGTCCTAGATTTTTACCTTATGTTGATCCAAAGGATGTAGAATTTTCTTTTGATGACGATGATGACGAGGCTACAGCTAGTGATTAGTAGTTTGATATACCTTCTGAGATGTGATGATTTGTTTTTAGTATATTATTTCTAGTATATTAATACTGATTAGTCTGATTTTATTGTTATTTGTTAGTGTTGATTTGCTTAATTAACTTTGTGTGGACTTTTGATGTTTAGATTGTTTAGATTAACTAATGTCTTATGTGATAAAGACTGAAATATCGATGAATTTTTATTTTCTATGATAAATATTTGTTTCTGTTTCAGCCTACTGTTTAGTATTCATGGAAAGTTAGTAACTTAGCATGTTTTAAAAAAAAATAAAAAATATAATAAATAAAAAAATTGTAGAAATTAACTCTTGCTTTGCAAACTTTTTCACTTCTATTACATACATATTAAAGCATGTGCAGAGGTAAAAATGAGTTTTTCCTTACTACGTCATTATTGTACCTAGATAAGTCTTATTTATTTCTTTCTCTCATGCTTTAGAAAATTTTATGATTCATTTTTATACTAAAGCTAAAGTTTGGGGGAAGGGAAAATTCTTTAAAATTTAAATATTATTTATCCTTAATGAACTAATATTTAGGATTACTTAAATTTTTGAATTTATAAATAATTTAGTAAACTTAACTAAAATTTTAATAATTTTGATTGATTTTAAGAATAAAATTATTTAACTTAAAGAATAATAAGATTAAAATTTTTCTATTTATAATAAAAAAAATTGTATTTTTGAAATACTAAGGAGTCAAGATTTTGACTTGAAAAAAGAAAAGATTGAAATAATTTTTGAAAAATACTTATAAAGAATGTCATTTTTATTAAGTGAAAATGTATAAAATTTTTAAATATGAGTTAAGGATAGTGAAGTTCAAAATTATTAACAGGCTATCTAAAAATAGTAATCCTCACTAGAAAAAGAAAAAGAAAAAGAAAAGGAATGAAAAACAATCCAAAAGAAAAGAAAAGAACAAAAAAAAGAAGAAATGTGAGGAGAAGCGTGAGGAAAGCCTAATAAAAAATTGGCTTCACTTGAATTATCTTATAGGAAGAAAAGTAATTACATTTTTAACTTAATTTTTATGAACAACTATTTTTACTAGAAAAATGTTTCACTAAATTCTTTTTCTTGTAAATATTCTATGTGACCTTAATATGATAAATTACAATTATTCTTGAAATAAATGAAATATTGGAAGTCTTATGATTTGGTAGTTAGATATTCTTTAATTCTTAAAACTAAACTTAATTAGAGAAATTTGGTTAATGATTTGCTAAAGCATTTATAAAACCAAAAATTATAAGTAATCTTAAGTATTTTAACTTCATTCCAAATGTTATACATTTTATGTAATTAAAAGGGTTACTTGAGGACAAGTAACATTTAAGTTTGGGGGAATTTGATCCACTTGAAAAATACCTATTTTTATGCCTTATTTATAATTCAATTCTTAAGCATATTATGCTTTAATGAAAGGTATTTTTATGTTTTTGGATGTAGGTGATAAAAAAAGGGTTCAAGAAGGAAAAAGGAGCAAAAAGAAACAAAAATAGGGCTAAAAAATAAAGTTGCCAAAATTTTAGGTCTGGCGCCAGAATCCGGCGCGTAGGTGCTAGAATCCAGCGCCTAAGCGCTAGCTTGATACAGACGCAGACAAGATTTTTTGACGACTTTGGACAATTTTTTTGACTGTGTTAAGCTGTTATCAGACCTTCTAGAAGACCGGAAGTTAGTCCTAATACATAGGACATGTGATACAAAGCATCTGGACACAGAAAAACGGTTTTAATCGCGAAGAGGTACGAAAACCTAGTCACGGACTCTGGCGCCTAGGCGCCAGATCCCGGCACCTAGGAGCGACAGTTACCTTCTAGAAGATACATTGTATTTGGACAAATTTTGAAGAGCTGCCTTAAGCAACCCCTTGTCAAATTCGAAGCTCTATAAATAGGAGTCAATTCTACAGGGAAAGGGCCCATTATAGTACCATATAGCCTCCACGCATTCTTTAGTCCCCCACTAGAATTCTTACACTTTTAGGGAGCCACCTTCTTTAGTATTTAGTGAGTTTATTTTGAGTATTAAGAGTGATTTTTCAAGTATTGTTGTTGTTGAAGTCTTGTACCATGCATTGGAGTCAGTAGGAGTCAGCAGATCACTTGAAGGAACATTCCAGATAAGTATTTGCAACTTGGTTTAAGGTTTTATAAATATGTTTTGTTGTGTGAATTCAATGTGTTATGAGTAGTTAGTTTTCTTTCTCCTTTCAACTATGAAAAGATAATAAGATAATTAAATTTTGTTGGAGAATTTAACTTAAAATATTTATAAAAATTATGATGATATTAATACCTGGTCTTAATTTACTTTTTAAACTAGCCATTTAAATTGTTAAAACCTGTTGAAGAATTCTGAGACCTATCCAGAGATGAATTCTTAACTAGTAGATATTTCATGAATCCATGGATAATCGAAGGCTATATGCGGGTTATTCAAGGTGAAGTACAAATAAATAGTAAGATATTGTTTATTGGCCCTTGAATTGATTATTTTTTAGAGTGACAGACTAAATTCTAATAATTTGGTTTATAGAAAAGGAACGAGTCACTGGGAGGGCCGACCATAGCCACCCTTGGACATCTAGAAGTGTGAGCCTAGATTAACCCATTCTACTAAAAAAACATCCTGAACTGATCTATAGATTAGCCAATGTTCTTTATACTATCGAGCGAAGGTAAAGAATAAGAATTTTTCTATTTGGCACAATACCATAATCTAAGTTCTCCACAAATAATAATTATTCTAAAAAAATTTGGATTAGTTGAAAAGGAGAAAGTTGTTTTATTTATACTTGCGTTAATCTTTACTTACATTTAGTAGAAATTTTATTTAAAATCTAAATTTTGAAAAGAAATAAAAATAATAATTTCATTTACTTTGGAAAATCTAAAATATTTCTTAAGTTAATTTTCTCAAAAATCTTCCCTGTGGGATCGATAACCAGGACTCTAATAAAGCCCTGTATTACTTGAAACGATACATATACTTGCATTTAAAATTGTGACTTTTACAAAAACTATTATAAATATTCTTACATAATTAAAGGTTGGGTCGCATTCAAGTTTTTGGCGCCGTTGCCGAGGATCAAATCTTCTAGCATTGGTATCAAATTCTTGCATTTTTAAGTATATTTAAAGTCGGCACATCAAGCACGAGGCCGCCGACGGCGGGAAAGTCGGTTCTCTCACAAGGTGCATTGAATGTGGATGAGTTTTGAAGAGATGCTTGGAAAAATCTTTGAAATTCATCAACTAATTTAAAAGAAACAATTTGAGGCCAAAAAAAGGAGTCCACTAGCGTTCATTTGTGTCCACCACGTGTCCATCTAGTCCGCTAGTGTCCATTTGTGTCCACCACGTGTCCATCTAGTCCACTAGAGAGTTAAGTGTGTGTGTCTAGTGAGTCCAAAAAGTTTTTAAAGTTCTAGATAGTGAGTTCAAATTAGTGATATTTGTGAGGGATTCTTCAAGAGATTGTAAGAGTGGAAGGGAAGTGAGAGATTTCTTTCTCATTGCCGTTCAAAGGAGAATTCTGTGTACTGTAAAGAAAGGAAGAGATTCAGAGGAACTTTAAGGAGTTTGCTTGGGAAGGAATTTAAGATAAGTTGTATTTACTTATTTTAGTTTGTAGAACTTTCCTTTTATTTATGAAGTCCAAGTTTTATCGTATCCTCTTTATGAAATCTGAGTAGTTTTTCTGTCTTTCTCCTTATTTTGATATTTTAGTGAAATGGTGATTTGAATTAGTGCGCCAAGAAAATTATTAAATAAGTTGTGATAATCTTTTTACTTTAATCTTAATTACTTTCAATCTGGCCAATTTAGTAGTTAAAATATGTTGATTTTACAACTAAAGTGAAGATTACATTCGAGATTCAGGGAGGTCAAAATCCTTGAAAGTTGGGTTCAAATAAATAGGGAAAAAATAATCATCGGGCGTAGAATTGGAGACTTTAGAGTGACAGACTAAAATCCTCAAATCGGTCCTATCGTTTGGGTGCTGAAGTGTAGATTTTAGCCCTCAGGTGAGGGGAACGTGGGAGCTCCGAAGTGAGAGCCAGTATCCTCCCAGCCTAGCCGCAGATTCAGTAACCAAGCATAGGATTAGTCAATGTTCTTTATGCCTGGACCAAAGGGTAAAGAATAGGTATGCTTCTATTTGGCACAACATAGTTTTAAACAAATTCTAATTATCCTTTCACTTAAATTTCATAACAAAGGAGAAGGATTCTTCTTATATATTTGAATTTCACTTTATTAGTAGAATTAGTTATCTGTTAGTAGAACTAGTTTATTAAAACTTCATCTTATTTTTTATTGCATATTAATGACAGATAAGCAATGTTAATTTCCAAGTTATGATTCTGAATTGGTGTCTATAATCTAGTTCGTAGCCTCTAAAATATTCCCTGTAAGATCGATATCCAGGACTCCACTAGAGCCCTGTATTACGTGAGCGATACGTATACTTACGTTGAAGAGTAACTCTAACAACAACAACAACAACAAAGCCTTAATCCCACTAAGTGGGGTCGGCTACATGAATCCTTTTTCTCCATTGTGTCCTATTTAGTGTCAAATTTTCGTTTAATTCTGATAGATTAAGATCATTTTTTATGCAATAAGCCCAAGTTTTCCTAGGTCTGCCACTGCCTTTCTTAACATAAGTTGTATTTAAAACATCTACTCTCCTAATCGGATCATCGGTGGTCGACGTTTAATGTGACCAAACCATCTAAGGCGGCTCTCTCTAATTTTATCCGTCACTCGGTGCAACTCCAACCCTATTACGGATATATTCATTTCGCATTTTGTCTCTAAGTGTAAAGCCACTCATCCATCTAATCATTCTCATCTCGGCAACACTTAACTTAACATTATGCTTCTCTTTTAAAGGCCAACATTCAGCACCATAGAGCATCGAAGGTCTCACCACCATCTTATAAAATTTTCCTTTTAGTCTAAGCGGTACTTTTCTATCACACAATAGGCCGGACGCATTCCTCCACTTCAACCAACCAACCTGAATTATACTATTAACATCCCCATCTATATCACCATCGCTTTGAAAAATGGACCCGAGATATCTAAATCGTTCACACCTTTTAATAATTTGATCACCCAAAGTTACACTTCTGTCACTAGACCTACTATTACTAAAATTACATTCCATGTATTCAGTTTTAGTTCTACTCAACCGAAGACCTTTAGACTCCAATGTAGACCTCCATAATTCAAGTTTTTCCTGGACTTTTTCTCTTGTCTTATCCACCAGGGAGGATATCATCAGCAAAAAGCATACACCAAGGTACATCCTGTTGTAAATGGCCGATAAGACCATCCATAAATAAAGCAAAAGATATGGGCTTAAAGCCGATCCTCGATGTAAACCAATAGAAATAGTAAAATACTTGGTCAATCCTCCTTCGGCTCGAACACATGTAACATCTCTAGCATACATATCTTTAATGACTTGAATATAAGTCAAATCAACACCTTTCTTCTCAAGGACTCTCCAAAGAACATCTCTAGAACCTTATCGTAAGCTTTTTCTAAATCAATAAAAATCAAATGTAGATCCTCCTTATTATCTCTCGTACCTCTCCATCAAACCTCTTAATAAATGTATAGCTTCTATGGTAGACCTCGCCTGGCATAAATCCAAATTGATTATGAGAAATCTTCGTAATACGTCTTAACCTATGTTCAATTACCCTCTCCCATAACTTTAAAGTATGACACATCAATTTAATTCCTCTATAATTTGCACACTCTTGTGCATCTCCTTTATTCTTAAAAATGGGGACCAAAATGCTCTTTCTCCACTCCGAGGCATCTTTTTTGTTTTTAAAATAATATTAAAAAGTTTAGTAAGCCAGAAACCCCCAAATCACCTAAACATTTCCACACTTCAATTGGGATATCATCAGGTCCTACAGACTTTCCCCCCTTGGTTTTCTTTAAAGCCTCATCAACTTATTTTTTATTAATGCGACGGTAAAAGTGAAAAGTTTTATTATTATTAACGATATTAAGATCACTAAGGTCGGTCATACTTTCAGCATCATCATTAAAAAGTTTATCAAAATAACTCACCCACCTATGTTGAATATCTTTTTCTAAGAAAAGCACTTTTTGATTTTCATCTTTAATACACTTTACATGAGTTAAATCTTTACTTTTCTTTTCTCTTTGTTTGGCTAGTTTATACATATATTTTTCACCTTCCTTAGTATCTAACATGTTATAAAGATCACTAAAAGCGAACTTTTAGCGTCACAGTATTATTCTTTTACACTCCTCGCGGCCGTTTTATATTTTTCCCAATTCTCCACGCTTTTACATTTAAACCAATTTTTATAACATAACTTCTTATATTTTATCTTTTCTTGCACATTATTATTCCACCACCAACTATTTTTATTTATAGAAACTTTTTCTTTTGATTCTCCAAGTACATCTTTAGCCACTTGTTTAATATTATTAGTTAATTTTTCCCACATAACATTCGCGTCTTCATGAGCATCCCAAATATTTAAATCATGAATTTTACTCATAAAAATAATTTTATTTGTGTCTTTTAGGTGCCCCCATCTTATTCTACGATGTTGAATCCTAGTATTCTTTATTTTACAACTCTTTATCTTAAAATCTAGAACTAATAATCGATGTTGGGTACTTAATTGCTCACTTGGAATGACCTTACAATCCTTACAATCTCGACGATCTCTTCTTCTCATAAGAAAATAATCAATTTGTGTTTTATTAGATCCATTCTTATAAGTAATAAGATGCTCATCTCTTTTCTTGAATAAAGTATTAGTAATAATCATATCATACGCTAAAGCAAAATCTAAAATGGCTCTACCTTCTTCATTAATCGCTCCATAACCGTAGCCACCATGAATATTTCCGAAATCTTCTACCACTCTACCGACATGTCCATTTAAATCTCCTCCAATAAAAATTTTTTCTTCAAGGGGTATCAAGTGTATTAAGTCTTCTAAATCATTCCAGAATTTATCTTTAGAGCCTATATCTAAACCAACTTGAGGAGCATAAGCACTTATAATATTAAAAATCTTAGTATCAATAATAATCTTAAGTGCTATAATTCTATCTCCAACTCTATTAATTTTAACAACATTATCTTTCAAACTTTTATCTATAATTATACCTACACCATTTCTAGTACGACTCTTACGAGAATACCAAAGTTTAAAACCTAAGTTATCAATTTCCTTAGCTTTTTCTCCAACCCATTTAGTTTCTTGAATACATAGGATATTTATCTTTCTATGGATCATAATATCAACCAATTCCATTAATTTACCATTAAGAGTACCTATATTCCAAGATCCTATCCTAATACTAGTATCATGGACTAACTTCTTTACCCGCATCCGTCCGTAATGTGGGAACCCTTGCTTACTTGACACTACACCCGGCGCCGGTGTAGCGGCCCTTGCACACTTTCCACCGTATTCGAGGCCATATAGCGCGTCGCTTCCAGGGGACGCCCTAGCATTTACACAATGATCAAAAGGATTCATGTCATGATTTTTTTTCGACAAGTTTTACGCTGGCTGTCGACTACCTAACGCAACCCTCCACTTTTCACATCCAGGCTTGGGACCGGCAACGGCAGTGTTAACTCTGCGATTATAAAATATATTATATACTTATTACAAAAATTAAAATTACGCTAAGTGCGTGGAGTGGTTCAAGTTTTTGGTGTCGTTGCCGGAGAATATAACATAATTAGGTAACAGACAATTTAGGACTATTGGAAAACTTTATAATGAATTTCAACTTATTTAGTTAATTGTTTTTCTGTGAACTGATTTCGATTGTATGTGTAAATTTGGTTCTGAAAATCTTATACCCTATGATTCAATATTAGAACGTACTGTTAAGAGATTTAACAAACTGAGAAAAGAACCTAGAAATTCTAAAACAATGGAAAATAATGTAAACAACCAAAAAATAGAAAATGAATATCAATCTAGACCACTAAGATATTACGCAAACCTTACATTAGATAAAATTCACTTAACTATCCAAAATCCGGATGTAGCTGCTAATTGATTTGAGCTTAAACCTGCAATTTTCCAAATGGTACAAAACAATCAATTCGGTGGAACTTCAAATGAAGATCTTAATTTACATCTTGCAAGTTTTCTAGAACTTTGTGCTACTTTTAAATACGAAAGAGTGTCTGATGATGCTGTCAGACTTAGACTTTTCCCTTTTTCACTTAGGGATAAGGCTAAGGCTTGGTTAAATTCGTTAGCACCTAGATCTATTAGAACTTGGGGGTAACTTTCACAAAAATTCTTATCGAAATATTTTTCACCATCTAAGACTACTAAACATAGAAATGATATCACATCTTTTAGTCAGTATAAGGGAGAATCGATATATGAATCTTGGAAAAGATTTTAAAAACTTTTAGAAGATGCCCACATCATGCTTTACCAGATTGGTTAATCAAAATTTTTATAATGGATTAGTAGGATCTCTTAGATCCATCATTGAATACTAAGAGAGTAGCTAGTATTCATGATTTAGATGCTTTAACTATGATAGTTTCTCAAATTGCTGCTCTTTCAAAGAAAATAGATCAATACAGAAGGAATGGTTCTCAAACACCTCCAGTATTAGAAGAAAATTCATTGGGATAAATTGTAGATGCTCAATCTTCATATGAAACTATAAATTTAATAAATAATAGACAAAATAACTCTTATTCAAACTATTATAATCCATGTTGGAAGAATCATCCAAACTTTAATTGGAATAACCAAGGTAATGCTAATCCTGTTAATCCTCAATGGGGGAACAATCCTGTAAACCCATTAGGAAATATAAATAATCAAGGTAATTCCAATTATAGACCTTCTAATCCACTAGGTTTTTATAATAATTCACAATTTAAGGAAAAGAAGCTATCCATGGAAGAACTAGTTTTGAATATGAGAAATCAATTACAAAACCAAGGAACCGCTATTAAAAACACAGAAAACCAATTGGGGCAAATTTCTACTGCACTGAGCAATAGACCTGTTGGAACTTTACCTAGCAATGTTGAAGTAAATCCTAAAGATCAAGGAAAAGAACAGATTAAGGCTATTCAATTAAGAAGTGGAAAAGAGTTGGAAACAAGGGAACAAAAAGAAATTGTTGTTGAAAAGGAAAAAGTGGAAACTGAAGGAGAAATTGAAAGTTTATATCCTAATTTTCCTCTGAACCTATAAAAATTACTATTGAATGACCACCACCACCATTTCCTCAAAGACTAAAGCAACAAGACAAGGGAAAAAGATTTGATAAATTCTTAGACATCTTAAAAAAATTATCAATAAATATTCCTTTTGTTCAAGCTTTAAAACAAATGCCTGATTATATTAAATTTATGAAGGATATATTCAACAAAAAGAGGAAGTAACTAGATCGTGAGACTGTTGCACTCAGTGAAGAGTGTAGTACTATAATTCAAAGAAAGCTTCCTAAAAAACATAAAGATCTTGGTAGTTTTACTATCCCGTGTGCTATTGGTGAAAGTTTTTATGGGCGAGCATTATGTGATTTGGGAGCTAGCATAAATTTGATGTGTTTATCAACTTTTAAAAGGTTATGATTATGAGAGATTGCACTAACTTCTGTGACTCTACAGTTAGCTGATCGATCTATTACACATCCTAAAGGAGTTGTAGAAGATGTTTTGGTCAAGGTTGAAAAATTTATCTTTCCTGTGGACTTTATCATTTTAGATATGGAAGAAGATAAGGAAATACCTATCATTTTAGGAAGACCATTCCTAACTACAAGAAGAACCATGATAGACGTTCAAAAAGGAGAGTTAACTATGAGAGTAAATGATTAAGAAGTAACCTTTAAAATCTCAAAGTCAATGAAGTATCCTTCAATAGAAAAAGATGATGAATGTTTCAAAATGGATATATGTGATTATTTGAGAAAATAATATTTCGAAGAATAATTTGAAGAAAAAGAAGATATGGAAAAAGATAAATATGATGAAATTGATAACAAAGAAGCTGATTATATTTAGGAACAATTTGAAACGCTCGATTCAACAGCACCAAAAAATGAAATATTAATTCCAACTATTGTAAAACCCCTTGAACTTGAATTAAAGACCCTTCCAAATCATTTAAAGTATGTATTTTTAGGAGCATTTTCAACATTACCAGTAATTGTATCCTCAGACTTAAATGAAATTCAAGAACAAAATTTAATGGATACATTAAAAAATTACAAAAAACCTTTTCGATGGACTCTGGCTGATATTAATGGAATTAGTCTTTCAATTTGTATGCACATAATTTTATTAAATGATGAACATAAACCAAGAATTGATCCACAAAGGAGACTGAACCCTAATATGAAAGTAGTTAAAAAAGAGATATTAAAATTGTTAGATGCTGAAATTATATATCCTATCTCGGATAGTACTTGGGTAAGTCCAATTCATTGTGTTCCTAAGAAAGGAGGAGTAACTGTTGAAGTAAATGAAAATAAGAATTAATACCTATCAGACAAGTTTCTGGATGGCATATTTGTATTGATTATAGAAAATTAAATGTCGCCACTAGAAAACATCACTTTCCTCTTCCTTTCCTAGACCAAAATGTTGGATAGACTTGTTGGACACAAGTAATATTGCTTTCTGGATGGATATACTGGTTACCATCAAATTCCTATTGCTCCTGAAGATCAAGAGAAAACAACATTTACTAGTCCTTATGGAACTTTTGCTTTTCGAATAATGCCTTTTGGATTATATAATGCACCTGCGACATTCCAGAGATGTATGATGTCTATGTTTAGTAAGTTAATTGATAATTGAATAGATGTATTTTTGGAAGATTTCTCTGTATCTGGAACATCATTTGACGCATGCTTAAATCACACTGAAAAAGTTTTGGAATTATACGAAAGAACTAATTTCATTCTAAATTAGGAGAAATTTCAATTTATGGTTGTAGGAGGAATTGTATTAGGGCATAAAATTTCAAAAAATGACATGGAAGTAGACCCTGCAGTAATTCAAGTTATAGAAAATTACCACCTCCTACTACAGTGAGAGGGATAAGAAGTTTTCTTGGACATACTGGTTTTTACAGGCGTTATATTAAAAAATTTTTAAAAATTACTAAACCTCTATGCCAACTTTTAGAAAAGGACAAGAAATTTAAATTTACTGAAGACTGCTTGAATACCATTGAGTTACTAAAGGAAAAACTAATCACAACATCTGTAATAGTTTCACCTGATTGGGAGAAACCATTTGAATTAATGTGCAATGTTAGTGATTATGCTATTGGAGCTATTCTTGGTTAAAGATATAATAAAATTTTTAAAGTTATATACTACACTAGTAGAACTCTTAAAGATGTTCAAATTAACTATACAGTTACTAAAAAAGAGTTACTGGCTATTGTACATGCTTTTGATAAATTCAGATTTTATTTAATTGAGACTAAATGTATAGCGCATACTGATTATTTTGCTATTAAATATCTGATGCAAAAGAAGGATACTAAACCAAGATTAATCAGATGGGTACTGTCGGCATATTTTTAGGTTGTGTGTTTAATTTTAAAAGGGGTCACCTACAGAAGTTGTCGGTGAACTTTAGATTTTAAATTTAATTTAAATATGTATATATATAATTTAGAAAGTAACTTTTGGTTTTGAAAATAATTTTAAATTTAAAAATTTTAAGATATGTAATTAAACCGATCTCACATCTCAAATAGTTTATATAAACGAGCACCGCATCACAAGCTATGTATCTATCCCGAATAATAGACCCACTACTTGATGATGGGGCTCGATTAAATAAACTAGAAGATTTGTGACATCCGTTTGGTCTGCGAACTAATTTTATAAGCCGACAAGTTCCCCTGCTTAATATAAAAGAATTAAGTAGGGTTTATATTATCTTAAAGTTCCCTATAAGGGCAAGCCCCTATAGTTAATTACATCTTAAATGACGAAAATCACTTAATAAAACTCTCGATAATGATCAGTGATTTTTCTCTCAAGAATTTCAAAGTTTAAGGTTTTCAAAGGAATGAATTTTGGAGATTTCAATAGGGATTAGCTCAAATTCGGAACAGTTTATTTTAAGAATCGAAGGAAGAAAAGTAGGAGAAGCTGAGGATCTAAGAAGAATCTTGGCAACTTCCCAAACTATCCTATTGTTTGGCTTCAATTTGGGAATTTACTTAATGTTTCAATCTTGCCAATTTTAATTAATTAGGACTTATATTTATATGATATAATCACACAAATAGCCTCGAAGATGTGAGGGTTTATGTCGTACCAAACGACTACCTCGGAGTCCTAAGACCGGTTAGGGCTTAATTTACATGACATGATCATGCAAATGCCTAACAAAAAGTTGAGGATTTATGTTGCACTAGGCAAACTACCTCGAAATCCTATGGCTTGGTTATTTAATTCTAAGGAAAGTTTTGCTGAAGTAGACCCAAGTTTTGCTGATGACGATGGCCGTGCTGCCCACTATGCTCCAAGCTCCTTGTTGTTGCAGAGGTTTAGTTTTAGAAGGTGAAAATCAGGAGATGAGAGAAGTGTTTTGGTTTAGAAATCTTAAAGTCCAAATATTTTTAATATTTTAATTAGAACAAATCTTAAAGCTGTTTAAATAGAACCGATTAAGATCCCACGGTTCCGTTATCCCGGCACCGTTATTTTCATCGAATTCACTTAGTACAGATGAATTTGCTAAACTCAACTGAATGAGTTCCACACTTTCATTTAGACAGTGGGAAATTCCATTAGCAGCACGTGGGTTACATCATCCGAGGTATTCCCGATCATTCAACGAGACGTTTTAATTTAGTTGCAATTATAGTTTTGTTGTTCGTTTGTGATTAAATTTTGAGTTGTTTTATATTTTGGAATGTTGTGGCGGTGAATTTTATCTTGTGATGACTTTTAATTTAGTTTTGGTTTCGGTTCGGGGACTATCCTAAAGGTTCTAGTTTTCATGCAACGGTCTTGTTTAACATGCAAGAAAAAGTAAAGTACGAGTGCATGTAAGTAAATTGCAATAAAGTAAATTGCAATAAAAGCGTACCTGGAGGGTCTTCCCGTCATTCCAAGCTACACTTAAAACATATATTAAGTCATGTAAATATTTATAACAAGTACCTAGGTAAAGCTAAGGGACAGGTTTTGGGTTGTCTACCAAAGTTCTAATCTTATTGCTAGTCATCTCCTATGACTTCTAGGTTCTTGTATTTTGTTTAAGGGTGATTTTCTTCATCAAAGAACAATTAAATTCAATTGTTCTTCTAAAACATCTCATCATATTGAGAAAGTGTTTAGGACGAGTCCTAAACATCTTTTTAATATTTCCGAGATTATTTTGAGTCCAAATAAATTTAGTTGCACAGGTGAATTAATCATCCAGGAGTTTAGTTAAGCTTTGTCGCTTGTTCAGTGAACTTGGGCATTTGATTACCTGACGAATGAAGTGACATCTCACTTAATACTCTATTTAATAGTTAAAATAATTAAAGCCTTTAGGGGCAAGTTGGTTTGTTGAGAATTTTAATCATTCTTAATTTGAAGTTTGGGTTAAAAGTTTAAAGTGATTTAGTTTAATTATGAGATTTTAATCAATAATTTTAAGTTTGGAATAGTGTTCAAATTATTCTTGGTTTAAATCTTTATGTTTTAAGTGATCTTAATATTTTAAATTTGTTTTACTTTTATTATTGAATGATGTTAACTTAATTTAATTTAAATTTGATTTAATTTAATTTAATTTAATTTAATTTAAATATTTTTTTTAATTTAACATGACTTAATTGTTAAGATGTTAATTTAATTTAATTTTAATTTTAATTTAACTTTTACTTAGTTCAATTTAATTTAAGTTAATTTAATTTAATTATTAAATTATTTAATACTTTGAACTTTTCTTTAATTTAAGGGTTATTTATTTTTTTTAATTTTTAATTTTTAATTTACTTAGTTTGGGTTATCATTTTAATCTTAATTAAGAGTTAAATATTATTGAAATGATTTATTTAGGGATTTTTATTAAAGAATTAATATCCTCTCAAATTATATCCCTATTTTAATAATTCAAATTTTCATTAATCTTCCAAAATTTAAATTGTTTAAATAATTAAAATTTCATTTTTAGTTTAATTAAGAGTGATTAATAGGTTCCTACCCTTTTAATTTCCCAAAGTTTCAATCGTCCAAGAAAGATAAAATCAAATATTTTACCCTCCATTTTAATTAAACCTAAATTTTTAATAAAGGGGTTTAAATTCTTTAATTACATTTATGCCCTTTTAGGCTTATTTATTTCATAACTCACTAAATTGAGTTCAAATGAACTTAAAATTTTTATGTCACTTCATTCATATATCAATTAAGACAGTAGAGGAGAAAATGTGATTCAACTGAATTTAATTTATTTATATAATTATTTTTAGTGAAAAATAGGGATTTTCAATGGAAATTCAACAACATGACTAAGGAAAGGTTTCTGTCCTTAAGAAAATTATGAGATGTTCCTAATGACTAGAGGACCACTTGGACCAATTTTGGTGATTTTTTAAATTATATTTTATTTATTTTAATTATTTTGAGTTTTAGAGTATTAATTAATTATAAAATAAAATTGAAGTTGAAAAATGGATTTTATATTTTTCATAAATCTCTCTGACCTCAAAGAGTTCAGAGAAGCAAATTTTACAATTTTCTAATTTTTCTTTGATTTAGTGGAATTAATTTAGTGAAAAGGTTAGAAAATACATATTTTAATTTTAAAAATATTTTTTAACATTTAAAATTCAATATCTTAACTTAGAGACTTGAGAAAAATATTTGGTTTGTTCCTAAGTGATTAGGAGTGAAAATATGACATTTTTATGATTTTTAATATTTTTGTAATTTTTATTATTTTTTAATTATTAAAATATTAAATATATCATTAAAAATGAAAAATTTTAGAAAATTACAATTTTAATTTTTATAGACTCCTCTGATACCAGAGAGCCCACAAAACCAATTTGGTGAATTTTTGAAATGTATTTTTGGAGTTATGAATTTTTAAAGTTTAATTTTGGTTATGTGACTTAATTAATTCATTTAGTGGGGTAAACATTTCCAATTAACTTCAAATTTTTATATGAGGTTCCTCTGATCCTAAAGTTCAGTGGAGAATTATTTTCAAGTTATTTTAATTTAAGGTTAACCCTAATTAATTAAAATTCAATTTTAGGTATTTAGGCTAATTAGGATTATTCTTAATGAGTTAATTCAAAATATAAGTATCCTAGGGTCCTCTGGTCCCAAGAAACTTTCCCAAATTTTTCTAGAATTTATTGGACAATATAGTAATTATTGAAATTAAAATACCAAAATTAGTGACATAAACTTGAAAAATACATAACTTTCCATAGAGATGGCCTCTGACCTTGAAAAATTCAGGGAATGTTCCCAAGGTCAGGGCTTCAAAAATCCTATGGTCTCATGCCATGGTGAATTATCTATACAAATGAAGAATTAAAATACTTAAATGAGTAAATAATTAATTAAAAATAAAATACTCATAAAAATAACTTGATTTCTTTTCCACATTATTTTCCTCTGTTCACTGAGCAAGAGGGTATTTTTAGTTTATTTTTATGATTTTCCTACATAAAGATATGGATTTTCTAAGTTCTGGGTATTTAAATAAATAGAAAAAACCCTATTTTTCTACTTATCCATGCGGTGCCGCGTCAACCTCGGCAGCTCCGAAAGCCCACGCGTCGCGCTCCCATTCGACACCGCCATCTGACTCAGCACTCCAGGTGCCCACGATTCATGTAACGTTCTCTGGTCCGGCGCAATCTGGACCGTCCACTCGATACACTCTCGATCGGACGGCGCCTGGTCATCGTCTACGACTGGTGTGCACCCGTGACCATCCACACTAAAACCCTAAGAACTCTCTCATTTCTCAACGGATTTTCATGTTCTTATGCTCTATGGATTCGTCTTGAAGAGAAGAACACATCAATACAATTTACATGCTATGAAATTAAGCAAAACAAAATGGAGAATCACTGGAAGCTCGGGAGGAAGGAATGATCCATACCTTTGCTCTGAGAAGTGTAGCTTCAATCAGAGAGTTGTGTCACCTTCGATTGCACCCAAGGAAGCTCCAGATGAAGTCTCTAGCTCTGGGGAATTGTCTAGGTATGAAAATGTCCACAGCCGATTTCAAAGCTTGGAGGCTGGAGCAAATGGGTGGCCAAGAGAGGGGGCTTTCACTGGGGAACTCCTTCTCTTGGTCCTGTGCAGGTGTGGGTGAGTTTAATTTGGATTTGGTGGAGGTTTTGGAAATGTCCTGGTTTTGGGTTTAAATTTGAACTCAGAAATTGAGTTCAGCTGGGGGAAATTGGGGCTGGAATTCAATGGGGATCAAGTGCTCTAGGTGAAGAGAAGGTCCTAGAGCAATTTTGGCAGAGTTTTGTTTAGGACTGGTTCATCACCCTATTTTGGCCGTGAGGTTGTGAGGTTTAAATAGACATGGCTGGAGGGCTCCCCAGGGGCAATTGAAGGCTTGGATCAACTGCTCAGAGCAAGGGAAGAACAGCCATGGTGGCCATTTAGGTTGGGACAACTCAGCAAGGGGGAATTGAATTTTTGAATCAATTTAGACCTCTCGGCCATGGTGTTTTCCGGTGACTGTGGTGGCTGGCCGGCCAGGCATGGGTCACCCTCAGGGTCAGGGAGGTCAGGGCTTGATGTTTGTGAGCTCAATTGGCTGTTGCCATGTGTAAAGAGGTTTGATTTAAGTGGAATGGGGGAGAGTGTATTTTAGGCTCATTTTGGTCCAAGGCATGGTTTAGGCTAGGTGCACCTCCCCAAGGCTTGGCTTTGGGCTGGGAGGAATCATTTGGGTCAGGCAAGAGAGAGTGGTGAGGTCTCTTTCCATGGTGAGGTGGCTAAGCTTGGTTTAGAGTGTGACATGAATGAGGTTAAAAAGTTTAATGAAGGATTAAGAAAGAGGCCCCCTCCATTTGCCATAAATGACATGGTGAGGTGTAAAGTGACTCCCATGGCTTGCATATGGCTTATGCATGGCTCCATGGCTTCATTTGGCTTGGGAAAAGATTTGGTCAATTTCATGAAAGGGGATTTTATGAATTTTGGCATTTTGGTGGAAATTTGGATGAAGCTTGATATGGAATTGTTTAATGATGATTTTGAAACTCAGGGGTGATATCAATTAAAGGTATGATGAGAATAAATTGCCATGTGGGCTTTAGAGCCAATTTTGGGCTTTTAGATTTGGTGAGAATGGGCTTTTAGAATGGTTTAAGAAAGTGGGCTTTTAGATTTTAAAATGGACTTTTGGATGAAAGTTTTGTGAAGGACCATGCCAAATAAATGTTGGGTTTAGTTTAGGGATGTATCATGAGTGATTTGGAAAAGGTTTAGTGTCATTTGGAGTTGAAATGGGTTCAATTTGGGCTTTTTGGTAATGAGGCCAAAGTGGGCCAAATTGGGCTAACTTGGTTTAAGGTTGGGCTAAGGTTGGATTTGATGTAAAATTAATGTAGAAAAATGTTTATGGGAGTGTCACAAAGAGTTTTCAACTTTGGTTGGGCTTTGATTTTGGGATTTTGGCCCATTTGGGTTAGTTTGGGTTTAAGCTAAAAATGGGGATTTTGACTTTGGGTTAGGCTTGGGTGGAGTTTAGGTTCAAATTTGGGGCAAATCTTGTTAGTTTTTTTTTTGTGGGGATATTAGGAAGGTTTAGGAAAAGATTTGGGGTTAATTGGAGTTGAATTGGGTTGGTTTGGGCTAGGTTTAGGTCATGGGCCAAAGTTGGGCTTTAGGCTTCAAATTGAAATTAGATCCAAAATTCAATCAAATTTGGCTTAGATTTGGTCTAAATTGACATTGGGGATATTGAATTGAAGTTTATAATTGAATTGGACTAAAATTTAGGTCAATTGGGTTGGTTTGGTTTAACATTGGGTCCATTTAGGTTAAAAATGGGTCAAATTGGGGGTTTTGGTAAAAGTGGGTTAAATTGACAAAATTGGCCTATGGTGTAGTTGAATAAAATAAAATTGGGAATATTTGGAATTTTCAGGAACTTTCAGGGAATTTTTGGAATTTATGGAATTTTTGGCTAAGAAGGGCATTTTGGGTATTTGGAGGGTATTGGGGGGTATTTTTGGAAATTTTGGTATATTTGGCTATGGATGATCAATTTGCGTGGGGTGAAATGTTTAGGATTGGTTTTGAGGAATTTTTTGTAATTTAGGCAATTTTGCAAAATTCGGGCAATTCCGAGGGTGTTTTGTAGGTTTAGTGGGTGTAGGGCCCCGGGTGTCAAAAATTGAAATTTTGGGAAAATGAAGATTGATCAAGTTTAAGTAGAATGGAATCACTTTGGTTAAACCATGAAGCCATATCAAGCCCATAAGAGCCATGAGAGGACTCACTTGAGGCATTCACTATGTTGTTCCTAACCCTCTTAGCCAAGAGCCTAGGGGTTAAGGTCTATCCATATGAATTACCTACATGAGTCAGGAAGTGAAGCTAGGCATGAATGGTTTTAGGATGGGAATGTGTTTGAAAGTGTAATGTGTGTGCAAGTCAACCCTCACTAGACCAGGCCACCCAGGGTAGTCCTAAGGCCAAAGAGTCCTATAGGGAACTCATCTTTTAAACCTCCACATTTGATTTTAACCCTCCAAGTGACTTGGGTGTTTACAATCAAACTTATGGGGTTTGAAGGGAGTTTAATAGGTGTTTGAATTTCTAAGTGGTGGGTCCCATTTCTAGTCCTCTAAGATAGTCAAAGGGAAAGCCTAAGGCTAGATCTTAAGTACTAAAGAGAGAGAAGAGAAAATACCTCATCAAAAATGAGGTCAACAGGTACTTTTAATGCAAGAATTTGATTTTGTGGTAATTGATAGAAAGGGAACTGATAATCAAATTGCTGATCATTTGTCGAGATTAGAATATCATGAATTATCTGACACCGACAATGAAATAATAGACAGTTTCCCTGATGAACAACTTTATAATATTAATGAGTGGAAAATACATTGGTATGCTGATATAGTTAATTATATAGTAAGTGATATTTTGCCACCTATGCTAACACTGCAACAACATAAAAAATTCATTCATAATGCAAAAGCATATTTTTGGGATGAATCATATTTATATAAGCAATGTAATGATCTAATTATTAGGAGACGTGTGCCTTATGAAGAAACTAAACTGATTATTAAAAAATGTCATGATTCTGAATTTGGAGGAGATATTGGTGTTGACAAAACTGCAGATAAAATTTTGCAAGCTAGATTTTAATGGCGTACTCTTTTTAGAGATGTTTACATATATCAAAACATGTGATAGATGCCAACGAGTAAGTAATATATCTAGAAGAAATGAAATGCCTCTGAATTTCATGTTAGAAGTTGAGATTTTTCATGTTTGGGGATTTGATTTCATGGGACCATTTATTCCTTCATTTGGGAACTTATATATTTTGATTGCAGTTGATTATGTATCAAAATGGATAGAAGCACAAGCTTTACGTCGTTGTGATGCTAAAAGCATTTCAAGATTCTTAATGAAAAACATTTTCACAAGATATGATATGCCAAGAGTGATTATCCCTGAAGGAGGATCCCATTTTAAGAATAAATATATTCAGAGATTGGCAGAAAAATTTAATATTATTCATAGAATCTCTACTGCTTATCATCCTCAAACTAGTGGTTTAGCTGAAGTTTCTAATCGTGAGATTAAACAAATTTTAGAAAAGACTGTAAACTTCAGTACAAATAGATTGGTTTGCAAGACTGGATCCTGTATTTTGGGCATACAGGACTGCTTATAAAACTCCTATTGGTATGACTCCTTACAGACTTATTTTTGGAAAGACTTTCCACTTACCAGTAGAATTGAAGCATAAAACATATTGGACAGTTAAAGAATTCAATTATAATTTGAAAATGCTGGTAAGAAGAGATTGTTACAATTGAATGAATTAGAAGAGTTAAGAAATGAATCTTATGATAACGACATAATTTATAAGGAAAAACTGAAGTTAAGGCAAGATCGGAAGATTAATCAGAAGAAATTTAAACCAGGACAAGAAGTTTTGCTTTAAAATACAAGGCTGAAATTATTTCCTGGAAAACTGAAGTCTCGTTGGTTAGGACCCTTTACTATGACTCAAGTTTATACTAATGGAGTTGTTGAAATTGAAGATCCGAGGACTGGGAATAGATTTAATGTAAATGGACATAGATTAAAACCATATTTTGATGGTAAAAGACCAAACTTTAAAGAGGTTTTAATGCTCAATCAACCTGATTAACACCTGAATAGGTCAAGCTGACGACGTTAAACCAAGCGCTTTATAGGACGCAACCCATAGTTATCTTTATTTATTTGAATGTTTGTTTAAATTTACCATTAGTTTGTAGTAATATTGAATTCTATTACTTATATTTTCCCTTGGATTATCAAGAACTTGGATCCATAGAGAAAATTTGGAATGTATTTGACCACGACGTTTTTTGTACAAAATTTTTCCTAGGACACCGACGACGGGTTTTTCCCGAGAGCCCTGGAGTTTAATTACACAAGGCTCGCCGATGGCGCCATTGAGGCTGCCGAGAGCGAGATCAGTGAGTGGACTGTTTATGGAGTTCAAAATGGCAGTTTTTTGTGATTTTAGGCAAGTTTATGCTCTATAAACTTCTACAAACGGTTCCTAAACACTTCAATTCCCAAAAATGAATGGAAACGCCCTTGAATTCTTCTCTAATGGCTTCCAATTCAATAGATCACCCAAGATTTCGAGTGTACAACCGGAGAAAGTTCGTCAGTGCCGAGGCACAATGACTTTTCAACAAGGTGATGTCAAAGAGGAGGCTATTCAAAGAAAGAGGTTTTGTGAATCGAGGATTAATCAATCCATTGATAGAAATTGAAGAAATGATCATGCGGCGAAGATGGGAAGTATTTTGCTACACTACTGCCTCAGTTGTCTTTCCTGTGGTGAAGGACTTCTACGCAAATCTGCATGGAATCAACCAAGGAAGCGTCTATGTGCGAGGTAGGTGGATATCATTTAATTCTGGACGAATTAATGAATTGTACATGCTTGAGAATGTTCCTGTCTGCCATTATTCTAATTTCGTGCCGACGAGAGATAAGATGAATGAAATTTACAAATATTTGACGGACGAAACTGAAGACTGGGAAGTTAGAGAAAACGGGTACGTCAGTTTTTTGCTAAACTTTTAAATCCCGTTTTGAAACATTGGCACTTTTTCATATCTGTAAAGTTATTACCAACGATGAAAATCAGTAAAGTTACCAAAGAGAGTGCTATATTGAACTACTGCATTCAAATGGGATGGCCAATTGATATTAGATTAATTATTGTGAAGTCTATTTTGGGCCTAATCGTTCAAGGATCATCTCAAGGGCTTGGATATCCTTTAATGATTTTCTTAATATGCAGTCTGTTTCAAGTATCATACGAGATTTAGGAAAAGGTACTACAAAACCTGGAAACCTTTAGACCCAACTAGAATGTTCCCAGCCAACGATGATAAGAATGATATGGGCGTGATTATGGATCAAGCATCACAAAACTCTATTTCTATTCGACCTCTAGTAGCGGACAAGACATCGATAATCTAACAGACTCAAGAATCTGGAGAATAAGGTACAAAATTTAATGAGTACAGTTAACAATATGTATGATTTCTTTGATCATATCGATTAGAGGATGAAAGTTTGATCATACTGGGCATTTTAAAACAAGTTTGATATGCTTAATGAGAAGGATGGGATGGATTGAAGAAGATTCAACTGAAGAATTTCCATTCCGACTTTTTTATAACTTGTTTATCCATGTTCAAGCGATGGGTGACATCAGAGGAGAAACTAACACTGATTCAGAAGAGTAGTGGAATTGCTTTACTATATTTGTTTCTTTATGTTGAACTTGATTTGAACTATGTTTGTGTGTTTGCTTTCTTTGTTTGCTTTTTGATCTCAATATAGTTGAGATTATGTTTGGAATGTTTGTTTCTGCATTTAGAGTGTTGTGTCTTTGATTGTGATGCTGATTAGATGAATTTAGGTTGAGAAAATACCTACTTATGTGCGTTATGTAATATGTATTGTAAACACTTGGATTAAATATATAATTGTGAAATTTTTATTTGTGTTAATACATCACTTAATCACTCAAAATATATGATTAAAATGATCGAATGGATGCCAACGAGGCTTAAAATTGATCGAAATTGTAAAAGTTTGAAAAATGATCAATATTAAAGAATCTCGCTAACGGCTCGCTCGAGGCCGGCCGCGGCGTGATTTTCCCAAGGCTATTGAAATTAAATTCATTGGAGCACGCCGACAGCACGAACGATCCCACCGACAGCGAAATCCTAAAATTTACCTTTAACCGCGATTTTGACCAGTCAACCGCCACTATTCATCGTCTTCTTCCCCAATTTACCGAAAATTTTGACCTAGGGCTTGATAGATCTTGGATTTGGAGCATTTCAATGCATTTTAACACTGAATTTCATCTTCCCTTGGTAAGAGCTTCCCTCTTATGTAAAATTTTTTACTTTCACCATAAATTTCTTCCACATTGAGGAATTTTAGAAAAATTGAAAATGTGGAGAAAATACTTGGAAGAAATTCATGGAACTTGATTTAGATTACTTTAAGTCACCTTTGGAAGCCATTGTATTATTATTTTAGAGTTTAGTTTGCATTTTTATAATTATGATAGATTGAAAAATGGCTCCACGTCAAAAGATGAGACTTGAATTTGATGAGGCTCGATTTATAAATGTAAAGGCCCAATAAAGATACACTTCAATCTTCCAAGGAAAGAAGTGTATTCAAGATCCAGTTTTTGATAATATGGAGGAGAGGTGGAACGAGTTATTAGAGAAAGGAGATGGGAGAACTTCTGTTACACTGCAAATAAAGCTGCTATTGAAGTTGTGAGAGAGTTCTATTCTAATCTGACTCAACTTGAGGATGAGCTTGTTCAAGTAAGAGGATTTTCTGTCAAATTTAATGCTGCCTGAATTAATACTCTTTACGAGCTTCACGATTTTTATTCTAGCGAGTATGAAACATTTGGAACTATGGAAGGTTCTTTAGACAATGTTTTTGGCTTTCTCACTGATGGAAAAGGGATTTGAAAAATAAAGCATCGAGAACAGATTAACTTTCCTCTTTCTACGATGAATGTCACAACTAAGGCATGACATTATTTCATTTGTTCTACTTTGCTATCAACCTATCACCATAGTGAAATATTGAGAGACAGAGCTGTTCTAAAATTCTGTATTCAGAACAATAGAAGTATAAATGTGAGCAAAATAATTTATAAGAATATTTTGGCCACGACAAAGAGTGGATCAAGTGGATATTTAGGACATCATGGCCTAATTTATGTACTTTGACAACTATCTGGAGTTGAAGCTAGAGATGATGAAGAATGGATGTACCCTATGAAACCCATTAGTAAAGCTAATTTGAAGACTTACGAATCCCATGAGGAATGGAGATCTGGGAGTAGGAGCAAGGCACCTTCTACTAGTAGAGATACCCCTTCTACTAGTTGTGATCCTCCTGCATCTAGCTCCCCTACTCTTTATGATTTGATGAATGTGATGACCCTGCAGCGGAAAATTTTTGAAAGGTTAGATGAAAAACTGGAAAGAATTGATTAAAGGATTGAAGGATTAGAGCGGAGACATGATCATGATAGTGAGTATCTTTAACGGCACTCTGATTTCGAGATTGCTTATTTTGATGCTCATGCTAGACACTACAGAGGTTAGCCTGATGTTACCTTTCCTGAATGCCCTCATTATACTCATTATCAACTCAATCCACCTACTGACCAGGGAGATGAAGACTTAGCATGGGATTTTGATGTCTGATCTTGAAATTTGTGATGTGATGTATGTGTTTCTTTTATTGTAGTACTTTTCATTTTATTGTTTGTATTTTCTGTACTGTTTTGTTTATGAGATATGTGTTTTGTTGTGTAGTTTGTATTTTCATTTCTGGATGACTGTGATGGATTGTGATGTTAATTGTAATTGTGAACTTTAAGTTAAAAATAGTAGATTGTTTATTCTGTGTTGTGAAATGCAAATGTCCTGTGTAGTTAATTTTTGTTGTTAAAAGTTTTAGTTTATATACTTGTTTTAAAATTTCATTACCCCAGTAAATTCTCTAAACTGTTATATGTGTAGAAAAGTTTCTAATATTACAGGTCAGTTGAAGTTAAAAATTTTCAAGAAGAACCTGCAAAATTTCAATAAGACAAAAATGTTTAAAGTGCTAAGGTATGATTTATATTCAGAATTTTTCTTTCCTCCCTATATTACTTATATTATTGAAAACTTTTAGTTTGGAGGGGAGAAAAATATTAACTATTATGTGTTCTCAATTAAAATATTTTAAAAAATTTATAAATATGATTTATGTGATAAAATTTAATTCAGATAACTATATTTAGATTTTATCTAAATATTGTAGAAGATTCAAAGAAATATTTTTGGTAATGAAAATTAATTTTTGTTGGTTAAGATATTTAGTATAAGAGGATAAGAATATAGTTAACTATATAAAGTAAAGAAAACTATATTTTGAAATATTAAGAATCTTAGAAATTTAGTTGAGATAGAAAAGGTTGGAACTCAATGATGTAAAAACTATAAATTACATATAAGGTAAAGAATGTTTTGAGTTTCAAATTTAGGAAAAGAAGAGTGAAGTTCAAAATTATTAATAGGCTATCCATATATAGTAATCCTCACTTGAAAAAGAAAAAGAAAAATAAAGGATTGAAAAATAATCCCCAAAAAGAAAAGAAAAATATATAGGATTGAAAAACAATCCAAAAGAAAAAAATAAAAGAAAAAGTAAGTGAGGAGAAGCTTGAGGAGATGCCTTATCAAAAATTGGCTTCACTTGGATTAACCTAAAGGGAAAACTAAATACATTTCTGAACTTATATTTATGACTAGTTTCTTTACTAGTAGTGTCCTAATTAATTTCCTATCATTTGAATATTCTAAGTGAATTAATACTGCAACATATAGTCATTCTTGAAATGAATAGAAGACTACAACTCTTAGACTTGATGACTAGATAGCCTTAATTCTACAAAGTTAATCTAATTACTTGAAAATATTTCTAAGAATTCTTACTATGATATTTATTTAAATTAAAATTATAGTGTTTTTGAATCAAAACTTTACCACAATGAATCATAACTTTTATGTAGTACTAAAGATTACTTGAGGACAAGTAATAGTTAAGTTTGGGGATTTTGACCCGCTGAAAATATGTTAAAAATTTCATGCTTAATTTATATTGATTTTGATGATGTTGCACTTTAAAGAAGAGTATTTTTAATGATTTGTTACAGATATGATGATTTATGGACATTGGAGCGAAAATATGCAAAAATGACTAAATTTGGAGCAAAAAAGGACCAAAAATATGAAATTTGATCTAGGGCGCCGACGGCGAGCTCGACGGCGCAGACGGCAGATTTTTCCCGAAAATTTAAAAAATATTACAAGGAAGCCCGACGATGGCGAGATCGAGGCCGCCGACAGTGGGCCTTATTCAAGAAGGCCGCTGACTGCGAGCTCAAGGCCGCCGACGGTGGGAAAGTCAGTTCTCTCACAAGGTGCATTGAATGTGGATGATTTTTTAAGGGATTTTTGGAAAACTCTTAGAAACTCTTCAACTACTTTAAAAGAAACAATTTGTGGCCGAAAAAAAGGAGTCTACTAGTGTTCATTTGTGTCCACCACGTGTCCATCTAGTCTATTAGAGTCCATTTGTGTTCACCACATATCCATCTAGTCCACTAGAGAGTCAAGTGTGTGTGTCTAATGAGTCCAAAGAGTTTTTAAAGTTTTAGATAGTGAGTTCAAATTAGTGATATTTATGAGGGATTCTTCGAGGGATTGTAATAGTGAAAGGGAAGTGAGAGATTTCTTCTTCATTACCGTTTCGAAAAAGAATTCTGCGTACTGTAAAGAAAAGAAGAGATTCAGAGGAACTTCAAGGAGTTTGCTTTGGGTGGAATTTAAGATAAGCTGTATTTACTTATTTTAGTTTGTAGAACTTTCCTTTTATATATGAATTCCAAGTTTTATCGTATCCTCTCCATGAAATTTGAGTAGTTTTTCTGTGTTTTTCCTTGTTTTGATATTTTAGTGAAATGGTGATTTGAATTAGTGTGCCAAGAAAATTATAAAAAAAGTTGTGATAATCTTTTCACTTCAATCTTAATTTACTTTCAATCTGGCCAATTGATTAGTTAAAATAAGTTGAGTTTACAACTAAAGTGAAGATTACATCTGAGATTCAGGGAGGTCAAAATCCTTGAAAGTAGGGTGCAAATAAATAGGGAAAAAATATTCATCGGGTGTAGAATTGGAGATTTTAGAGTGACAACTAAAATCCTCAATTCGGTCCTATCATTTGGGTGCTGAAGTGTAGATGTTAGCTCTCAGGCGAGGGGAACGTGGGAGCTCCGAAATGAGAGCTGGTATCCTCACAGCCTAGCCGCAGATTCAGTAACCAAGCATAGGATTAGTCCATGTACTTTATGCCTGGACCGAAGGGTAAAGAATAGCTATACTCCTATTTAGTACAAAACAGTTTTGAACTAATTCTAATTATCCATTCACTTAAATTTCTTAACAAAGGAAAAGGATTCTTTCTTATATATTTGAACTTCACTTTAATAGTAGAATTAGTTATCTGTTAGTAAGAACTAGTTTATTAAAACTTTGTCTTGTTTTCGATTGCATATTAGTGACAAATAGGCAATTTTGATTTTCAAGTTGTTATTCTGAATTGGTTTCTATAATCCTAGTTCGTAGCCTCTAAAATATTCCCTGTGGGATCTATATCAAGGATTCCACTAGGGCCCCGTATTACTAAGTGATACGTATACTTGCGTTGAAGAGTAACTCTGCGATTATAAATATATTATATACTTGTTACAAAAATTAAAATTACGCTAAGTGCGCTGAGTGGTTTAGTTGGTCATTTAATAAAGCATTGACTATTTTGACTAAAGTTCACTTTTTTGTCAAAAGTTGACCTATTGGGTCAATGGGTTGGTCATTGGGTCAATGATTGACCATTTTGACTAAAGTTAACTTTTTGGTCAGAGATTGACTTATTTGGTCAATAATTGGTCATTATGTCAAAAATTGACTATTTTGGTCAAAAGTTGAGCTATTGGGTCTATGGGTTTTTTTTAGGTCAAAGATTGACCATTTTGACCAAAGTTGACTTGTTGGTCAAAAGTTGACCTATTGGGTTAATGGGTTGGTCATTGGGTCAGAAATTGACTATTTTAACCAAACTTGACATTTTGGTCAAAAGTTGACCTATTGGGTTAATGGGGTGGTTATTAGGTCAAAAATTGATAATTTTGATCAAAATTAACTTTTTGGTCAAAAGTTGACCTATTGGGTCAATGGGTTGGTCATTGGGTTAAAGATTTACCATTTCAACTGAAGTTGACTTTTTTGTCAGAGAGAGACTTGTTGGGTCAATAATTGGTCATTCGGTCAAAAAATGATTATATTGACCAAATTAATTTTTTAGTCAAAAGTTGACCCATTGGGTCAATTGGGTGGTCATTATGTCAGAAATTGACGATATTGACCAAAATTGACTTTTTTCTTAAAATTTAACATATTGGGTCAATGGGGGTGGTCATTAAGTAAAAATTTGACTATGTTGACCAAAGTTGACTTTTTTGTCAAAAGTTGACTTATTGGGTCAATGGGTTGGTCATTGGGTCAAGGATCGACCAATTTGACCAAAGTTGACTTTTTGGTAAAAAGTTGACATATTAGGTTAATGGGTTGGTCATTAGGTCAGAAATTGACCACTTTAACCGAATTTAACATATGGGGTCAATGGGGTGGTCATTAGGTCAAAAATTGACTATTTTGACCAAAATTAACTTTTTGGTCAAAAGTTGACCTATTGTGTCAATGGGTTATGCATTAGGTCAAGGATTGCCCATTTTGACCAAAGCTGACTTTTTGGTCAGAGATTGATTTAATTAGTCAATAATTGGTCATTAGGTCAAAAATTTACTATTTTGACCAAAATTAACTTTTTTGTTTAAAGTTGACCTATTGGGTCATTGGTTCAAGGACTGACCATCTTGACCAAAGTTGAATTTTTGGTTAAAAGTTGACCTATTGGGTCAATTGGTTGGTTATTAGGTTAGAAATTGACCATTTTGACTAAAGTTGACTTTATGGTTAAAAGTTGACTTATTGAGTCAATGGAGTGGTCATTAGGTAAAAAATTAACCATTTTGTCCAAAATTGACTTTTTGATCAAATGTTGACCTATTGAGTCAATGGGTTAGTCATTGAGTCAAGGATTGACGATTTTGACCAAAGTTGACTTTTTATTCAAAAGTTGACCTATAGGGTCAACGGGTTGGTCATTGGGTCAAGAATTATCCATTTTAGCCAAAGTTGACTTTTTGGTCAAAGATTGACTTATTGGGTTAATAATTGGTCATTAGGTCAAAAACTGACTTATTATACCAAAATTGACATTTTGGTCAAAAGTTGACTTGTTGTGTGAATCGGTTAATCATTGGGTCAAGGATTGACCATTTTGACCAAAGTTAACTTTTTAGTCAAAAGTTGACTTATTGGGTCAATTCGTTAGTCATTGGGTCAGAAATTGACCATTTTGACTAAAGTTGACTTTTTGGTCAAAAGTTGACCTTTTGGAATAATGGGGTGGACATTAGGTCAAAAATTAACTACTTTGATGAAAATTGACTTTTTGGTCAAAAGTTGATCTATTGGGTCATTGGGTCAAGGATTAACCATTTTGACCGAAGTTGACTTTTAGGTCAAAAGTTGAACTATTGGTTCAATGGATTTGTCATTGGGTAAAGGATTGACCATTTTGACCAAAGTTGAGATTTTGGTCAGGGATTGACTTAATCGGTCAATAACTGGTAATTATGTTAACTTTGACCATTTTGACCAAAATTGAATTTTCGGTCAAAATTTGACATATTGGGTCAATGGGGTGGTCATTAGGTAAAAAATTTACTATATTGACCAAAATTGACATTTTGGTGAAAAGTTGACTTATTGGGTCAATGGGTTGGTTATTGGGTCAAGGATTTATCATTTTTACCAAAGTTGCCTTGTTGGCTAGAGATTGAATTTTTGGGTCAATGGGGTGGTCAATAACTCAAAAATTAAATATTTTGACCAAAATTGACTTTTTGGTCAAACGTTGTCCTATTTAGTCAATGGGTTGGTCATTGGGTCAAGGATTGACCATTTTGACAAAAGTTATCTTTTTGGTAAGAGATTGACTTATTGGGTCAATAATTGGTCATTAGGTCGAAATTGACTATTTTGACTCAGATAGAATTTTCGGTCAAATGTTGAACCATTGGGTCTATGGGGTGGTCATTAGGTCAAAAATTGACTATATCGACCAAAATTGACTTGTTGGTCAAAAGTTTACCTATTGGGTTAATGGTTTGGTTATTGGGTCAAGGATTAACCATTTTGACCAAAGTTAACTTTTTGGTCAAAAGTTGACCTATTGGGTCAATGGGTTAGTCATATGGTCAATGAAAGACTATTTTGACTAAAGTTGACTTTTTGGTCCGAGATTCACTTATTGAGTTAATAATTGGTCGTTAGGAAAAAAATTGACTATTTTGACCAAATTGACTTTTTAAACAAAAGTTGACCTATTGCTCAATGGGTTGGTCATTGAGTCAAGGATTGATCATTTTGACCAAATTTAACTTTTTGGTTAAAAGTTGACCTATTAGTTCAATGGGGTGGTCATTTGGTCAAAAATTGACTATTTTGACCAAAATTGACTTTTTGATCAAAAGTTGACCTATTCAGTTAATGGGTTGGTCATTGGGTCAAAGATTGACCATTTTGACCAAAGTTAACTTTTTGGTCAAAAGTTGACGTATTGGGTCAATAGGTTTATCATTGGGTCAAGGATTGACCATTTTCACCAAAGTTAACTTTTTTGTCTAAGATTCACTTATTGGGTCATTAATTGGTCATTAGGTCAAAAATGAACTATTTTAACCGACCTATTGGGTCAATGGGTTGGTCATTGCATCAAGGATTGGCCATTTTGACCAAGGTTGACATTTTGGTCAAAAGTTGACCTATTCGTTCAAAGGGTTGGTTATTGGGTCAGAAATTGTCTATTTTAACCAAAGTTGACATTTGGGTTAATAGCTGATGGGTTGGTCATTAGGTCAAGGATGCACCATTTTAACCAAAGTTGACCTATTAAGTCAATGGGTTGGTCATTTGATCAAGGATTGACAATTTTGACCAAAGTTGACTTTTTGGGCAGAGATTGACTTATTTGGTCAATAATTGGTCATTAGTCCAAAAATTGACTATTTTGAACAAAATTAAATTTTTGGTCAAAAGTTGACCCGTTGGGTCAATGAGGAGGTCATTCAGTCAGAAATTGGCCATTTAGACCAAAGTTGACTTCTTGGTTAAAAGTTGACCTATTATGTCAATGGGGTGGTTATAGGTCAAAAATTGATTATTTTGACCAAAATTGACTTTTTGGTCAAAAGTTGACCAGTTGGGTCAATGGGTCAAGGATTGAACATTTTGACCAAAGTTGACTTTTTCGTCAAAAGTTAACCTATTGAGTCAACGGGTTGGTCATGGGGTCAAGGATTGACCATTTTGACCAAAGTTGACTTTTTGGTCAAAAGTTGACCTACTGGGTCAATGAGGTGGTCTCTAGGTCAAGGATTGACCATTTTGACTAAAGGTTACTTTTTTGTCACAGATTGAGTTATTGGGTCAATAATTGGTCATTATGTTGAAAATTAACTTTTTTTTACCAAAATTGACTTTTTGGTCAAAAGTTAACATATTGGGTCAATGTGTTGTTTATTGGGTCAAGGATTGATCATTTTGACCAAAGTTGACTTTTTGGTCAAAAGTTGACCTTTTGGGTCAATAGGTTGGTCATTGGGACAAGGATTGACCATTTTGAGCAAAGTTCACATTTTGGTCAGAGACTGACTTATTGGTTCAATAAATGGTCATTAGGTCGAAAATTGACCATTTTGACCAAAATTGACTTTTTGGTTAAAAGTTGACTTATTCGGTCAAGGTGTATGTCATTGGTTCAAAGAATGACCATTTTGACCAAAGTTGACTTTATGGTCAAAAGTTGACCTATTGGGTCAATTGGTTGGTCACTGGGTCAAGGATTGACCATTTTAACCAAAGTTGACTTTTTGTTCAAAAGTTGACCAATTGGGTCAATGGGTTGGTCATCGGCTCAAGGATTGACCATTTTGACCAAAGTTGACTTTTTGGTCAGAGATTAACTTATCGTGTCAATAATTGGTCATTAGCTCAAAAATTGACTATTTTGACCAAAATTGACTTTTTGGTCAAACTTGGCTTATTGGGTCATTGTGTCAAGGACTGACTAATTTGATAAAAGTTGACTTTTTGGTCAATAACTAGTCACTAGGTCAAAAATTGACTATTTTGACCAAAATTGACTTTTTGGTCAAAAGTTGACCTATTGGGTCAATGGGTTGGTCATTGGGTCAAGCATTGACCATTTTGAGCAAAGTTGACTTTTTGCTCAAAGATTGGCTTACTAGGTCAATAATTGATCATTAGGTCAAAAATTAACTATTTTTACTAAAATTGACTTTTTGGTCAAAAATTGACCTATTGGGTCAATAGGTTGGTCATTGGGTCAAGGATTGACAATTTTGACCAATGTTGACTTTTTGGTTAAAAGTTAATCTATTGGGTCAATGGAACCAGTCATTGGGTCAAGGATTGACCATTTTGACAAAAGTTGATTTTTTTGTCAGAGATTGACTTATTGGGTCAATAATTGGTCATTAGGTCAAAAATCGATTTTTTTGACAAAAATTAAATTTTTTGTCAAAAGTTGAACCATTGGGTTAACGGGGAGGTCATTGGGTCAGAAATTGACCATTTTGACTAAAGTTGACTTTTGGCCAAAAGTTGACCTATTTGGTTAATGAGTTGGTAATTGAGTCAAGAATTGACCATTTTGACCAAAGATGACTTTTTGGTCAAAAGTTGATCTATTCGGTCAATGGGTTCGTCATTGGGTCAAAAATTGACCATTTTGACCAAAATTGACTTTTTTGGTCAAAAGTTGACATATTTGGTCAATGGGTAGTCATTAGGTCAAAAATTGACTATTTTGACCAATATTGACTTTTTGGTCAAAAGTTGACCTATTAGGCCAATGGGTTGGTCATTGGGTCAATGATTGATCATTTTGACCAAAGTTGACTTTTTGGTCAAAAGTTGACCTATTGGACCAATGGATTGGTCATTGGGTCAAGGATTGACCATTTTGACAAAAGTTGACTTTTTGGTCAGAGATATGCTTACTAGGTCAATAATTGGTCATTAGGTCAAAAATTGACTCTTTTGACCAAAGTTGACTTTTTAGTCAAAAGTTGACCTATTGGGCTAATGGGTTGGTGATTGGGTCAAGGATTGACCTTTTTTACCAAAGTTGACTTTTTGGTCAAAAGTTGGCTTTTTGGGTCAATGAGTTGGTTATTGGGTCATGGATTGACCATTTTAACCAAAGTTGACTTTTTAGACATTGTGTGAGAAATTAACCATTTTGACCAAAGTTTACTTTTTTGTAAAAAGTTCATCTATTTGGTCAATGCGATGTTCATTAGTCAAAAATTAACTATTTTGACTAAAATTGACTTTTAGTCAAAAGTTGACCTATTTAGTCAATGGGTTAGTCATTGGTTCAAGGATTGACCATTATGACCAAAGTTATCTTTTTGGCCAAAAGTTGACATATGGGGTCAATGGGTTGGTTTTGGGTTAGAAATTGATTATTTTAACAAAAGTGTACTTTTTGGTCAAAAGTTGATCTATTGGGTCAATGTGATTGTTGTTAGGTTAAAATTTGACAATTTTGACAAAAATTTACTTTTTTCTTAAAAGTTGACCTATTGGGTGGGTATGTCATTGTGTCAAGGATTGACCATTTTGACCAAATTTGACATTTTGGTCAAAAGTTGACCCATTGGGTCAATGGGGTATTCCTTAGTTAAAAAATTGACTATTTTGACCAAAATTGAGTTTTTGGTTAAAAGTTGACCTATTGGGTCAATGGGTTGGTAATTTGGTCAAGGATTGATCATTCTGACCAAAGTTGACTTATTGGGTATATAATTGGTCATTAGGTCAAAAATTGATTATTTTGACTAAAATTAAATTTTTTATCAAAAGTTGACCCATTGGGTAAAGAATTGACCATTTTGACCAAAAATGGCTTTTTGGTTAAAAGTTGACCCATTGGGTAAATGTGGTGGTCAATGGGTCAGAAATTGACCATTTTGACCAAAGTTAACTTTTTGGTCAAAAGTTGACATATTAGGTCAGTGGGGTGGTCATTAGGTAAAAAATTAACTATATTGACCAAAATTAATTTTTTTGTCAAAAGTTGGCCTATTGTATCAATGGGTTGGTCATCGTGTCAAGGATTGACTATTTTGGCTAAAGTTAACTTTTTGGTCAAAAGTTGACCTATTGGGTCATTGGGTAAAGGATTGACCATTTTGACCAAAGTTGACCTTTTGGTGAGATATTGACTTATTGGGTCAATAATTGGTCATTAGGTCAAAAATCGACTATTTTGGTCAAAAGTTAACCTATTGGGTCTATGGGTTGGTCATTGAGTCAAGGATTGACCATTTTGACCAATCTTGAGATTTTGTTCAAAAGTTGACCTATTGGGATAATGGGTTGGTCATTGGGTCAGAAATTGCCCATTTTAACCAAACTTGACCAAAAGTCCACTTATTAGGTTAATGGGGTGGTCAAAAATTGACAATTTTGACCAAAATTAATTTTTTTGTCAAATGTTGACCAATTGGGTCAATGGGTTGGTCATTAGGTCAAGGATTAATCATTTTGACCAATATTGACTTTTTGTTCAAAAGTTGACCTATTGGGTCAATGGACTGGTCATTGAGCAAAAGATTGACAATTTCGACCAAAGTTGACTTTTTGGTCAGAGATTGACTTGTTGGGTCAATAATTGGTCAAACGGTCAAAAATTGATCATTTTGACTAAAATTTAATTTTTGGTAAAAAAAGGACTCATTGGGTCAATTGGGTAGTCATTATGTAAGAAATTAACCATTTTGACCAAACTTGACTTTTTGTCAAAAGTTGACCTATTCGGTCAATGAGTTGGTCATTGGGTCATAAATTGACAATTTCGACCAAACTTAACTTTTTTTGTCAAAAGTTGACCTATTGGGTCAATGAGGTGGTCATTAAGTAAAAAATTAACGATTTTGACCAAAATTGACTATGTAGTTAAATGTTGACCCATTGGGTCAATGGGTGGTTCATTGGGTTAAGGATTAACAATTTTGACCAAAGTTACCTTTTTAGTCAAATGTTGACCTATTGGGTCAATGAGTTAGTTATTGGCTCAATGATTAACCATTTTGATCAAAGTTCACTTCTTGGTCATTGGCTCAGAAATTAGTCATTGTGATCAAAGTTGACTTTTTGGTACAAAAGTTGACCTATTTGGTCAATGAGTTGGTAATTGGGATACGAATTGATCATTTTGACCGAAGATGACTTTTTGGTCAAAAGTTGAGCTATTGGGTCAATGGGTTGGTCAATGGTTCAAAGAATGACCATTTTGACCAAAGTTGACTTCTTAGTCAAAAGTTGACCTAATTGGTCAATGGGTGGTCATTAGGTCAAAAATTGACTATTTTATCCAAAATTGACTTCTTGGTCAAAAGTTGACCTATTAGGCCAATGGGTTGGTCATTGGGTCAAGGATTAAACGTTTTGACCAAAGTTGACATTTTGGTCAAAAGTTATCTATTGGGTCAATGGGTTGGTCATTGGGTCAAGGATTGACCATTTTGACCAAAGTTGACTTTTTGGTCAGAGATTGGCTTTCTGGTTCAATAATTGGTCATTAGGTCAAAAATTGACAATTTTGACCAAAATTATCTTTTTAGTTGAAAGTAGACCTATTGGGTCAATGGTTTGGTCATTGGGTCAAAGATTGACCACTTTGACCAAAGTTGACTTTTTGGTCAAAAGTTGACATTTTGGGTCAATGGGTTGGTCATTCGGTCAAAGATTGACCATTTTGACCAAAGTTGACTTTTTGGTCAAAAGTTGACTTATTTGGTCAATAAGTTGGTAATTGGGTTAAGAATTCACCATTTTGACCAAAGATGATTTTTTTGGTCAAAAGTTAACCTATTTGGTCAAAGGGTTGGTCAATGTGTCAAAAATTGACCATTTTGACCAAACTTGACTTTTTGGTCAAAAGTTGACCGATTGGGTCAATGGGTGGTCATTAGGTCAAAAATTGACTGTTTTGACAAAAATTGACTTTTTGGTCAAAAGTTGACAGATTGAGTCAGTGGGTTGGTCATTCGGTCAAGGGTTAACCATTGTGACCAAAGTTGACTTTTTGGTCAAAAGTTGTCCTATTGGGTCGATGGGTTAAGGATTGACAATTTTAACCAAAGTTGAATTTTTCGTCAGAAATTGACTTTTTGGGTCTATAATTGGTCATTAAGTTAAAAATTGATTATTTGGACAAAAATTAAATTTTTGGTCAAAAGTTGACCGAGTAGAAATTGACCATTTTGACCAAAGTTGATTTTTTGGTCAAAAGTTGACTATTTGGTCAATGAGTTGGTAATTGGGTCAAGAATTGACCATTTTGACCGAAGATGACTTTTTGGTCAAAAGTTGATCTTTTGGGTCAATGGGTTGGTCATTGGGTCAAAAATTGACCATTTTGACCAATGTTGACTTTTTTGTCAAAAGTTGACCTATTGGGTCAATGGGTGGTCATTAGGTAAAAAATGAGACTATTTTAACCAAAATTGACTTTTTGGTCAAAGTTGACCAATTGGTCAATGGGTTTCTCATTGTGTCAAGGATTGACCATTTTGACCAAAGTTGACTTTTACGTCAAAGATTGACTTATTGTGTCAATAATTAGTCATTAGGTCAAAAATGGACTATTTTGACCAAAATTAAATTTTTAATCAAAAGTTAACCCATTGGGTCAATGGGGTGGTCATTTTGTCAGAAATTGACCATTTTGACTAATGTTGGATTTTTGGCCAAAAGTTGACCTATTTAGGTCAACGAGGCGGTCATTAGGTCAAAAATTGACAATTTGACCAAAATTGACTTTTTAGTCAAAGGTTGACAAATTGTTTCAATGGGTGGTCATTAGGTAAAAAATTGATTATTTTTACCAAAATTGACTTTTTTGGTCAAAAGTTGTCCTATTGGGTCAATGAGGTTGTCATTTGGTCAAGGTTTAATTATTTTGACCAAAGTTGTATTTTTTGTCAAAAGTTGACCTATTGGGTGAATGGGTTGGTCATTGGGTCAAGGATTGACCATTTTCACCAGAGTTGACTTGTTGGTCAAAGATTGACTTATTGGGTCAATAATTGGTCATTAGGTTAAAAAATGACTATTTTGACTAAAATTAGATTTTTGGTCAAAAGTTAACCCATTGGGTCAACGGGGTGGTCATTGGGCCAGAAATTGACCATTTTGACCAAAGTTGACTTTTTTGTCAAAAGTTGACATATTTGGTTAATGAGTTGGTTATTGGGTAAGTATTGACCATTTTGACCGAAGATGACTTTTTGGTCAAAAGTTGAACTATTGGGTTAATGGGTTGGTCATTAGGTCAAAAATTGACTATTTTGACCAAAATTGATTTTTTTGATCAAAAGTTATCCTATTGGGTCAATGAGTTGGTCATTGGGTCAAGGTTTAGCCATTTTGACCAAAATTGACTTTTTTGGTCAGAGATTGACTTATTGGGTTAATAACTGGTTATTAGTTCAAAAATTGACTATTTTGAACAAAATTAACTTTTTTGTCAAAAGTTGACCTATTAGGCTAATAGGTTGGTTATTGGGTCAAGGATTGATCATTTTGACCAAAGTTGACTTTTTGGTCAAAAGTTGAGCTATTGGGTCAATAGGTTGTTCATTGGGTCAAGGATTGACCATTTTGAGCAAAGTTAACTTTTTGGTCAGAGATTGGCGTACTGGGTCAATAATTGGTCATTAGGTCAAAAACTTATTATTTTGACCAAAATTAAATTTTTTGTCAAAAGTTGACCCATTTGGTCAACGAAGCAGTCATTGGGTCAGAAATTGACCCTTATGATCAAAGTTGACTTTTTGGTCAAAAATTGACTTATTTGGTCAATGAGTTGGTAATTGAGTCAAGAATTGTCCATTTTGACTGAAGATGACTTTTTGGTCAAAAGTTGACCTATTGGGTCAATGGCTGGTTATTAGGTCAAAAGTTGACTATTTTGACCAAATTAGACTTTTTGGTCAAAAGTTGACATATTGGGTCAATGTGTTTGTCATTGGGTCAAAGATTGACCATTTTGACCAAAGTTGACTTTTTGGTCAAAGATTGACTTATTGAGTCAATAATTAGTCAATAAGTCAAAAATTTACTATTTTGACCAAAATTGAATTTTTAATCAAAAGTTAACCAATTGGGTCAATCGGGTGGTCATCGCGTCGGAAATTTACCATTTTGACTAATGTTGACTTTTTGGTCAAAAGTGGACCTATTTGTTCAATTAGTTGGTAATTGGGTCAAGAATTGAACATTTTTACCAAAGATGACTTTTTGGTCAAAGGCTGACCTATTGGGTCAATGGGATGGTCATTGGGTCAAAGATTAATCATTTTGACCAAAGCTGACTTTTTGGTAAGAGATTGACTTACTGGGTCAATAAATGGTCTTTAGGTCAAAAATTAACTATTTTGACCAAAATTGACTTACTGTCAAAAGTTTACCTATTGAGTCTATGGGTTGGTCATTGGGTCAAGATTGACCATTTTGACCAAAGTTGACATTATGATCAAATGTTGACCTATTGCGTCAATGAGTTGGTCAATGGGTCAGAAATTGCCATTTTGACCAAACTGACCGAACTTGACTTTTTTGTCAAAAGTTGACCTATTGGGTCAACTGGTGGTCATTAGGTAAAAAATTGATTATTTTGACCAAAATTGACTTTTTGGTCAAAGTTGACTTATTGGGTCAATGAGTTGATCATTGGGTCGAGGATTGACCATTTTGACAAAAGATGAGTTTTTGGTCAAAAGTGGACCTATTGGGTCAATAAGTTGGTTATTGGGTCAAGGATTGACTATTTTAACTAAAGTTGACTTTTTGGTCAATGGGTCAGAAATTAACCATTTTGACGAAAGATTACTTGTTGGTCAAAAGTTCATCTATTTGGTCAATAGGATGTTCATTAGATCAAAAATTGACTATTTTAACCAAAATTTACTTTTTTGTAAAAATTTCATTAGGTTAAATGTTGATCTATTTAGTGAGTGGGTTGGTCATTGGGTTAAAGATCAACCATTTTGACCAGAGTTGTCTTTTTGGTCAAACGTTGACCTATTGGGTCAATGGGTTCGTTATTGGGTCAAAAATTGATTATTTTAACTAAAGTTCACTTTTTGGTCAAAAGTTGACCTATTTGGTCAATGCGGTGGTCATTAGGTTAAAAATTGTCAATTTTGACCAAAATATATTTTTTGTCAAAAGTTAACCAATTGTGTCAAAGGGTACGGCATTGTGTCAAAGATTGACCATTTTGACCAAATATCACATTTTGGTCAAAAGTTGACCAATTGGGTCAGTGGGGTGGTCATTAGGTCAAAATTTAACTATGTTGACCAAAATTGACTTTTTAGTCAAAAGTTGACCTATTGGGTCAATGGGTTGGTCGTTTGGTCAAGGATTGACCATTTTGACCAAAGTTGACTTTTTTGTAAAAGTTGACATATTGGGTCAACGGGTTTGTCATTGGGTCAAAGATTGAGATTTTTTACCAAAGTTGACTTTTTGGTCATAAATTGACTTATTGGGTCAATAATTGGTCATTAGATCACAAGATTGATTATTTTGACCAAAATTGACTATTTTGACCAAAATTGACTTTTTTGGTCAAAGTTGACCTACTGGTCATTGGGTCAAGGACTGACCATTTTGACCAAAGTTGTCTTTTTTTTTAAAAGTTGAACTATTGGGTGAATGGGTTGGTTATTTGGTCAGAAATTTACCATTTTGACCAAAGTTGACTTTCTAGTTAAAAGTTGACCTTTTGGTTCAATGGGGTGGTCATTAGGCTAAAAATTAACTATTTTACCCAAAATTGATTTTTTGGTCAAAAGTTGACCTATTGGGTCATTGGGTAGAGGATTGACCATTTTGACTAAAATTGACTTTTTATTCAAAAGTTGACCTATTGGTTCAACGAGTTGGTCATTGGGTCAAGGATTGACCATTTTGGCCGAAGTTGACTTTTTGTTAGAGATTGACTTATTCGGTGAATAATTGGTCATTAGGTCAAAAATTGACTATTTTGACCAAAATTGATATTTTGGTCAAAAATTGACCTGTTGGGTCAATGGGTTAGTCATTGGGTCAAGGATTGATCATTTTGACCAAAGTTGACTTTTTGGTCAAAATTTAACTTATTGAGTCAATGGGTTAGTCACTTATTCAGAAATTGACCATTTTGACTAAAGTTGACTTTTTGGTCAAAAGTTGACATATTGGGTTAATGGGGTGGTCATTAGGTCAAAAATTAACAATTTTTGACCAAATTGCTTTTTGGTCAAAAGTTGACCTATTGGGTCAAGGATTAGCTATGTTAACCAAAGTTGACTTTTCTGTCAAAAGTTGACCTATTAGTTCAATGGCTTTGTCATTGGGTCAAAGATTGACCATTTTGACTAAAGTTGACTTTTTGATCAGAGATTGACTTATTGGGTCAATAATTGGCCATTAGTTCAAAATTGACTATTTTGACCAAAATTGAATTTTTGTTCAAATTTTGTCCCGTTGGGTCAATGGGTTGGTCATTAGGTCAAATATTGATTATATTGACCAAACTTGACATTTTGGTCAAAAGATGACCTATTGGATCAATGGGTTGGTCATTGGGATTGACCATTTTTACCAAAGTTGTCTTTTTGGCTAGAGATTGACTTATGGGGTCAATGGGGTGGTCAATAGGTCAAAAATTAACTATTTTGACCAAAATTGACTTTTTAGTCAAAAGTTGACCTATTTAGTTAACGGTTTTGTCATTGGGTCAAGGATTGACCATTTTGACAGAAGTTGTCTTTTTGTTCAGAGATTGACTTATTGGGTCAATAATTGTTCATTAAGTTTAAATTGTCTATTTTGACTCATATTGAATTTTCAGTCAAAAGTTGACCCATTGGGTAATGGGGGTGGTTATTAGGTCAAAAATTAACTATATTGACCAAAATTGACTTTTTGGTCAAAAGTTCACCTATGGTCAAAAGTTAATGGGTTAATGGGTTAGTCATAGGGTCAAGGATTGATCATTTTGACCAAAGTTAACATTATGGTCAAAAGTTGACCTATTAGGTCAATGGGTTGGTCATTGGGTCAAGTATTAATTATTTTGACCAAAGTTGACTTTCTGATCAGAGATTGACTTGTTGGGTCAATAATTGGTCATTAGGTCAAAAATTAACTATTTTGACCAAAATTGACTTTTTGGACAAAAGTTAACCTATTTGTCAAAAGGTTGGTCATTGAGTCAAGGATTGATCATTCTGACCAAAGTTGACTTTTTGGTCAAAAGTTGACCTATTGGTTCAATGGGTTGGTCGTTGGGTCAGAAATTGACAATTTTAAGCAAAGTTAACCCATTAGGTTAATGGGTGGTCATTAGTTAAAAATTGACTATTTTAACCAAAATTGACTTTTTAGTTAAAAGTTGACCGATTAGGTCAATGAGTTGGTCATTCGGTTAAGAATTGACCATTTTAACAAAAGCTAACTTTTTGGTCAAAAGTTGACATATTGGGTCAATGGGTTTGGCATTTGGTCAGGGATTGACCATTTTGACAAAAGTTGACTTTTTGGTCAGAGATTGACATATTGGTTCATAAATTGGACATTAGGTCAAAATTAACTATTTTGACCGAATTTAATTTTTTGGTCAAAAGTTGACGCATTGGGTTAATGGGATGGTCACTAGGTCACAAATTGGCTATATTAATCAAAATTGACTTTTTGGTCAAAAGTTGACCTATTGGGTTAATGAGTTGGTCATTGGGTCAAGGATTGACCATTTTGACTAAAGTTAACTTTTTGGTCAAAAGTTGACATATTAGGTCAATGGGTTGGTCATTGGGTCAAGGACTGACCATTTTCACCAAAGTTAACTTTTTGGTCTGAGATTGACTTATTAGGTCAATAATTGGTCATTATGTCAAAAATTGACTATTGTGACTAAAATTGACTTTTTAATCAAAAGTTGACCTATTGGGTCAAAGGGTTGGTCATTGAATTAGAAATTGACCACCTTAACCAAAGTTGACTTTTGGGTCAAGAACTGACCCATTGGGTCAATGGGTTGGTCATTGAGTCAAGGATTGACCATTTTTATCAAAGTTGCCTTTTTGGTCAAAAGTTGACATATTCAGTCATTGGGTTGGTCATTTGGTCAAAGATTCACAATTTTGACCAAAGTTGACTCAATGGGTAGAGATTGACTGATTTGATCAATAATTGGTCATTAAGAAAAAAATTGACTATTTTGACCAAAATTAAAATTTTTGTCAAAAGTTGACGCTTTAGGTCAATGGGGTGGTCATTCGGTCAGAAATTAACCAATTCGACCAAAGTTGACTTTTTGGTCAAAAGTTGACCTATTGGGTCAATGGGGTGGTCATTAGGTCAAAAATTTATTATTTTTACCAAAATTGACTTTTTGCTCAAAAGTTAACCTTTTGGGTCAATGAGTTGGTTATTGGGTCAAGGATTAAACATTTTGACCAAAGTTGACTTTTTTGTCAAAAGTTGACCTATTGGGTCAATGAGGTGGTCATTGGGTCAAGGATTGACCATCTTGACCAAAGTTAACTTTTTTTCAAAGATTTACTTAATGGGTCAATAATTGGTCATTTTGTCGAAAATTGACTTTTTTTCCCAAAATTGTCTTTTTGGTCAAAAGTTAACTTATTGGATCAATGGGTTGGTCATTGGGTCAAGGATTGATATTTTTGACCAAAGTTGACTTTTTGGTCAAAAGTTGACCTATTAGGTCAATGGGTTGGTCATTGGGTCAAGGATTGACGATTTTAACCAAAGTTCACATTTTGGTCAGAGATTGACTTATTGGGTCAATAAATGATCATTAGGTCGAAAATTGACCATTTTGACCAAAATTGACTTTTTGGTCAAAAGTTGACCTATTGGGTCATTAGGTCTAAGATTAACCATTTTGACCAATGTTGACCTTTCGGTTAAAATTTAACATATTAGGTCAACGGGTTGGTCATTGGGTCGGAAATTGACCATTTTAACCAAAGTTAACATTTTGGTCAAAAGTTGACCTATTGTGTCAATGGGTGGTTATTAGGTTAAAAATTGACTTCTTTGACCAAAATTGACTTTTTGGTCAAAAGTTGACCTATGGGGTCAATGTGTATGTCTTTGGTTCAAGGATTAACCATTTTGACCAAAGTTGACTTTTTGGTCAAAAGTTGACCTCTTGGGTCAATTGGTTGGTCATTAGGTCAAGGATTGACCATTTTAACCAAAGTTGTCTTTTTGTTCAAACTTTGACCTATTGGGTCAATGGGTTGGTCATTAGCTAAAGGATTGACCATTTTGACCAACGTTGACTTTTTGGTCAGAGATCGACTTATTGGGTCAATAATTGGTCATGAGGTCAACAATTGACTATTTTAAGCAAAATTAACTTTTTGGTCAAAGTCGACTTTATCGGATCGAATGGGTTTTTCATTGGGTCTAGGATTGACCATTTCGACCAAAGTTAACTTTTTGGTCAGAAGTTGACCTGTTGGGTCAATGGGTTGGTCATTGGGTCAAGGATTGACGAATTTGACGAAAGTTGACTTTTTGGTCAGAGATTGACTTTTTTGGTCAGTAATTGGTCATTAATTCAAAAGTTAACTAGTTTAACCAAAATTAACATTTTGATCGAAAGTTGACCTGATGGTCAATGGGTATGTGGTTGGGTCAAGGATTAACCATTTTGGCAAAAGTTGACTTTTTAGTCAAAGATTGACTTATTGGGTCAATAATTGGTCATTAGGTCAAAAATTGATTATTTTGACCAAAAATGACTTTTTGGTGAAAAGTTAACCCATTGCATCAATGGGAATGTCATTATGTTTGAAATTGAGCATTTTTGACCAAATTTGACTTTTTGGTCAAAAGTTGGCCTTTTCGGTCAATCAGGCAGTCATTAGGTTAAAAATTGACAATTTTGACCAAAATTGACTTTTTCATCAAAAGTTGTCCTTTTGGGTAAATGAGTTAGTCATTGGGTCAAGGATTGACCATTTTGACCAAAGTTAACTTTTTGGTCAAATGTTGTCCTATTGGGTCAATGGGTTGGTCATTGAGTTAAGGATTGACCATTTTGACAAAAGTTGACTTTTTCGTCATAAGTTGACTATTGGGCCAATAATTAGCCATTAAGTCAAAATATTATTATTTTGACCAAAATTGACTTTTTGGACAAAAGTCGATCTGTTGGGTCTGTGGGTTGGTCATTGTGACAAAGATTTACCAATTTGACCAAAGTTGACTTTTTAGTCAAAAGTTAACCAATTTGGTCAATGGGTTTGTCATTGGGTCAAGGATTGACCATTATGACCAAAGTTAAGTTTTTGGTCAGAGATTGACTTATTGGGTTAATAATTGGTCATTAGGTCAAAAATTGACTATTTTGACCAAAATTGACTTTTTATTCAAAAGTTGACTTATTGGGTCAATGTGTTGGTCATTGGGTCAAGAATTGACCATTTTGACCAAAGTTGACTTTTTGGTTAAAAATTGACCTATTGGGTTAATGGGACGGTCATTGGGTCAAAAATTAACCATTTTGACCAAAGTAGACTTTTTGGTCAAAAGTTAACTTTTTTAGTCAATGGGTTGTCATTAGGTTAAAATTTGATTATTTCCACCAAAATTGACTTTTTGGTCAAGTATTGACCTATTTGGTCAATGGGTTAGTCATTATGTTAAGGATTGACAATTTCGACCAAAGTTGACTTTTTGGACAAAATTTGACCTATTGGGTCAATGGGTTAGTCATTGGGTCAAAGATTAATCATGTTGACCAAAGTTGACTTTTTGGTAAGAGATTGACTTACTAGGTCAATAAATGGTCTTTAGGTCAAAAATTAACTATTTTGACCAAAATTGACTTTTTGTTTAAAAGTTTACCTGTTGAGTCTATGGGTTGGTCATTGGGACAAGATGGACCATTTTGACCAAAGCTAACTTTTTGATCAAATGTTGACCTATTGCGTCAATGGGTTGGTCATTGGGTCAGAAATTACCATTTTGACCAAACTGACCAAACTTGACTTTTTTGTCAAAAGTTCACCTATTGGGTCAATGTGATGGTCATTGGGTAAAAAATTGACTATTTTGACCAAAATTGATTTTTTGGTCAAAAGTTGATCTATTGAGTCAATGAGTTGGACATTGGATCAAGGATTGACCATTTTGACAAAAGATGAGTTTTTTGTCAAATGTAGACCTATTGGGTCAATGAGTTGGTTATTGGGTCAAGGATTGACTATTTTGACTAAAGTTGACTTTTGGTCAATAGGTCAGAAATTAACCATTTTGACGAAAGTTGACTTGTTGGTCAAAAGTTCATCTATTTGGTTAATAGGATGTTCATTAGATAAAAAATTGACTATTTTAACCAAAATTTCCTTTTTTATCAAAAATTCATTAGGTTAAAAGTTGATATATTTAGTCAGTGGGATTGTCCATTTTGACCAAATTTAGTCAGTTTGACCCATTAGGTCAACTGGGTGGTAATTCTGTCAAAAATTGTTTAAAAGTTGACCTATTGGGTTAATGGGTTGGTCATTGGGTCAATGATTGACCATTTTGGCTAAAGTTGACTTTTTGGTTAAACGTTGACTTATTGGGTCAATGGATTGGTCATTAGGTCAGAAATTTCCCATTTTGACCAAAGTTTGACTTTTTGGTGAAAAGTTGACATATTGGGTCAATGTGTGGTCATTAAGTCAAAAATTGACTATTTTGACAAAAATTGGCTATTTTGACCAAAATTGACTTTTTGTTCAAAAGTAGACCTTTTGGGTCAATGGGTTGGTCATAAGGTCAAGGTTTGACCATTTTGACCAAAGTTATCATTTTAGTCAAAAGTTTCCTATTAGGTCAATGGGTTGGTCATTGGGTCAAGGGTTGATCATTTTGACCAAAGTTGATTTTTTGGTCAGAGACTGACTTATTAGGACAATAATTGGTCATTAGGTCAAAAATTGACTATTTTGACCAAAATTAAATTTTTGGTCAAAAGATAACACATTGGGTCAACGGGGTGGTCATTGGGTCAGAAATTGACCATTTTGACCAAAGTTGACTTTTTTGTCAAAAGTTGACCTATTTGGTCAATGAGTTAGTAATTGGGTCAAGAATCGACCATTTTGACCAAAGATAACTTTTTGGTCAAAAGTTGACCTAATGTGTCAATGGGTTTGTCATTGGGTCAAGAATTAACTATTTTAACCTAAATTGACTTTTTGGTTAAAAGTTGACCAATTGGGTCAATGGCTTTGTCAGTGGGTCAAGGATTGACAATTTTGACCAAAGTTGACTTTTTGGTCAGTGATTGACTTATTCGGTAAATAATTGGTCATTTAGTCAATGACTATTTTGACCAAAGATGAGTTTTTGGTCAAAATTTAACCCATTGGGTCAATGAGGTGGTCATTGGGTCAAAAATTGACCATTTTTACGAAAGTTGACTTTTTGGTCAAAAGTTGACCTATTGGGACAATGGGTTAGTCATTGGGTCGAAGTTGACGAATTTTGGTCAAAGTTGAATTTTTGGTCAAAAGTTGACCCATTGGTTCAATGGGGTGGTCATTGGGTCAGAAATTGACCATTTTGACCAAAGTTGACTTTTTGGTCAAAAGTTGACATATTGGGTCAATGGGGCGGTATTAGGTAAAAAGTTGACAATATTGACCAAAATTAATGTTTTAGTCAAAAGTTAACTTATTGTGTCAATGTGTTGCCCATTGTGTCAAGGATTAACTATATTGACTAAAGTTCACTTTTCGGTCAAAAGTTGACCTATTGGGTAATTGAGTTAGTCATTGGGTCAAGGATTGACCATTATGACCAAAGTTGACCTTTTGGTCATATATTGACTTATTGGGTCATTAATTGGTCATTATGTCAAAAATTAACTATTTTACTCGAAAGTTGACTTATTGGGTCTATGGGTTGGTCATTGGGTCAAGGATTGACGATTTTGACCAAAGTTGACTTTTTGGTCAAAAGTTGACTTATTGTGTTAATGGGTTGGTCATTGGGTCAGAAATTGACCATTTTAACAAAACTTGACTTTTTGGTCAAAAGTTGACTTATTGGGTTAATGGGGAGGTCATTAGGATAAAATTTAGCAATTTTGACCAAAATTAACTTTTTGGTCAAAAGTTGACTTATTAGGTAAATGGGTTGATCATATGGTCAAGGATTGACTATTTTGAGCAAAGTTGACTTTTTGGTCAAAAGTTGACCTATTGGTCATTGAGTAAAAGATTGAAAATTTCGACTAAAGTTGACTTTTTTGTTAGAAATTGACTTATTGGGTCAATAATTGGTCATTCGGTCAAAAATGGATTATTTTGACCAAAATTTAATTTTTGGTCGAAGGTTGACCCATTGGATCAAATGGGTGGTCATTATGTAAGAAATTGACCATTTTGACCAAACTTTAGTTTTTGTCAAAATTTGACAAAAACTAAATAATTAGGTTAATGGGTCAAGGATTAACCATTTTGACCAAAGTTGACTTTTTCGTCAGAGATTGACTTATTTGGTCAATAATTAGTCATTAGGTAAAAAATTGATAAATTTGACCAAAATTGAATTTTTTGTCAAAAGTTGATCCATTGGGTCAATAAGGAAATCATTGGGTCAGAAATTGACCTTTTTTTACCAGAGTTGACTTTTTAGTTAAAAGTTGACATATTGGTTCGATGGGGTGGTCTTTAGGTAAAAAATTAACTATTTTGTCTAAAATTGATTTTTTTTGTTAAAAGTTGACCTATTGGGTCAAGGATTAGCTATGTTAACCAAAGTTGACTTTTACATCGAAAGTTGACTCATTAGTTCAATGGCTTTGTCATTGGGTCAAAGATTGACCATTTTGACTAAAGTTGACTTTTTGATCAGAGATTGACTTATTGGGTCAATAATTGGCCATTAGTTCAAAATTGACTATTTTGACCAAAATTGAATTTTTGGTCAAATTTTGTCCCGTTGGGTCAATGGGTTGGTCATTAGGTCAAATATTGATTATATTGACCAAACTTGACATTTTGGTCGAAAGATGACTTATTGGATCAATGGGTTGGTCATTGGGATTGACCATTTTTACCAAAGTTGTCTTTTTGGCTGAGATTGACTTATGGGGTCGATGGGGTGGTCAATAGGTCAAAAATTAACTATTTTGACCAAAATTGACTTTTTAGTCAAAAGTTGACCTATTTAGTCAACGGTTTTGTCATTGGGTCAAGGATTGACCATTTTGACAGAAGTTGTCTTTTTGTTCAGAGATTAACTTATTGGGTCAATAATTGTTCATTAAGTTTAAATTGTCTATTTTGACTCATATTGAATTTTCAGTCAAAAGTTGACCCATTGGGTAATGGGGTGGTCATTATGTCAAAAATTAACTATATTGACCAAAATTGACTTTTTGGTCAAAAGTTCACCTATTGGTTTAATGGGTTAGTCATAGGGTCAAGGATTGATCATTTGACCAAAGTTAACATTATGGTCAAAAGTTGACCTATTAGGTCAATGGGTTGGTCATTGGGTCAAGTATTAATTATTTTGACCAAAGTTGACTTTCTGGTCAGAGATTGACTTGTTGGGTCAATAATTGGTCATTAGGTCAAAAATTAACTATTTTGACCAAAATTGACTTTTTGGACAAAAGTTAACCTATTTGTCAAAAGGTTGGTCATTGAGTCAAGGATTGATCATTCTGACCAAAGTTGACTTTTTGGTCAAAAGTTGATCTATTGGTTCAATGGGTTGGTCGTTGGGTCAGAAATTGACAATTTTAAGCAAAGTTAACCCATTAGGTTAATGGGTGGTCATTAGTTAAAAAATTGACTATTTTAACCAAAATTGACTTTTTGGTTAAAAGTTGACTAGATCAGATCGATGAGTTGGTCATTCGGTCGAGAATTGACCATTTTAACAAAAGTAACTTTTGGTCAAAGTTGACATATTGGGTCAATGGGTTTGGCATTTGGTCAGGGATTGACCATTTTGACAAAAGTTGACTTTTTGGTCAGAGATTGACTTATTGGGTCATAAATTGGTCATTAGGTCAAAATTAACTATTTTGACCGAATTTAATTTTTTGGTCAAAAGTTGACGCATTGGGTTAATGGGGTGGTCACTAGGTCACAAATTGGCTATATTGATCAAAATTGACTTTTTGGTCAAAAGTTGACCTATTGGGTTAATGAGTTGGTCAAAAGTTGACCTATTGGGTTAATGAGTTGGTCATTGGGTCAAGGATTGACCATTTTGACCAAAGTTAACTTTTTGGTCAAAAGTTGACATATTAGGTCAATGGGTTGGTCATTGGGTCAAGGATTGACCATTTTCACCAAAGTTAACTTTTTGGTCTGAGATTGACTTATTAGGTCAATAATTGGTCATTATGTCAAAAATTGACTATTGTGACTAAAATTGACTTTTTAATCAAAAGTTGACCTATTGGGTCCAAAGGGTTGGTCATTGAATTAGAAATTGACCACCTTAACCAAAGTTGACTTTTGGGTCAAGAGCTGACCCATTGGTCAATGGGTTGGTCATTGAGTCAAGGATTGACCATTTTTATCAAAGTTGCCTTTTTGGTCAAAAGTTGACATATTGAGTCATTGGGTTGGTCATTTGGTCAAAGATTCACAATTTTGACCAAAGTTGACTCAATGGGTAGAGATTGACTGATTTGATCAATAATTGGTCATTAAGAAAAAAATTGACTATTTTGACCAAAGTTAAAATTTTGGTCAAAAGTTGACGCTTTGGGTCAATGGGGTGGTCATTCGGTCAGAAATTAACCAATTCGACCAAAGTTGACTTTTTGGTCAAAAGTTGACCTATTGGGTCAATGGGGTGGTCATTAGGTCAAAAATTTATTATTTTGACCAAAATTGACTTTTTGCACAAAAGTTAACCTTTTGGGTCAATGAGTTGGTTATTGGGTCAAGGATTAAACATTTTGACCAAAGTTGACTTTTTGTCGAAAGTTGACTGTTGGGTCGATGAGATGGTCATTGGGTCAAGGATTGACCATCTTGACCAAAGTTAACTTTTTTTCAAAGATTTACTTAATGGGTCAATAATTGGTCATTTTGTCGAAAATTGAATTTTTTTCCCAAAATTGTCTTTTTGGTCAAAAGTTAACTTATTGGATCAACGGGTTGGTCATTGGGTCAAGGATTGATATTTTTGACCAAAGTTGACTTTTTGGTCAAAAGTTGACTTATTAGGTCGATGGGTTGGTCATTGGGTCGAGGATTGACGATTTTAACCAAAGTTCACATTTTGGTCGGGAGATTGACTTATTGGGTCGATAAATGATCATTAGGTCGAAAATTGACCATTTTGACCAAAATTGACTTTTTGGTCGAAAGTTGACCTATTGGGTCATTAGGTCTAAGATTAACCATTTTGACCGATGTTGACCTTTCAGTTAAAATTTAACATATTAGGTCGATGGGTTGGTCATTGGGTCGGAAATTGACCATTTTAACCAAAGTTAACATTTTGGTCAAAAGTTGACCTATTGTGTCGATGGGTGGTTATTAGGTTAAAAATTGACTTCTTTGACCAAAATTGACTTTTTGGTCAAAAGTTGACTTGTAAAGTCAATGTGTATGTCTTTGGTTCAAGGATTAACCATTTTGACCAAAGTCGACTTTTGGTCAAAAGTCGACCTCTTGGGTCGATTAGTTGGTCATTATTGTGTCAAGGATCGACCATTTTAACCAAAGTTGACTTTTTGTTCAAACTTTGACTCATTGGGTCACCGGTTGGTCATTAGCTAAAGGATTGACCATTTTGACCAACGTTGACTTTTTGGTCAGAGATTGACTTATTGGGTCAATAATTGGTCATGAGGTCAACAATTGACTATTTTAAGCAAAATTAACTTTTTGGTCAAAGTTGACCTATTGGATCAATGGGTTGTTCATTGGGTCTAGGATTGACCATTTCGACCAAAGTTAACTTTTTGGTCAGAAGTTGACCTGTTGGGTCAATGGGTTGGTCATTGGGTCAAGGATTGACGAATTTGATGAAAGTTGACTTTCTGGTCAGAGATTGACTTTTTTGGTCAATAATTGGTCATTAATTCAAAAGTTGACTAGTTTAACCAAAATTAACATTTTGATCGAAAGTTGACCTGATGGTCAATGGGTATGTCGTTGGGTCAAGGATTAACCATTTTGGCAAAAGTTGACTTTTTAGTCAAAGATTGACTTATTGGGTCAATAATCGGTCATTAGGTCAAAAATTGATTATTTTGACAAAAAATGACTTTTTGGTGAAAAGTTAACCCATTGCATCAATGGGAATGTCATTATGTTTGAAATTGAGCATTTTGACCAAATTTGACTTTTTGGTCGAAAGTTGGCCTTTTCGGTCAATTACGCGATCATTAGGTTAAAATCGACAATTTTGACTAAAATTGACTTTTTCATCAAAAGTTGTCCTTTTGGGTAAATGAGTTGGTCATTAGATCAAGGATTGACCATTTCGACAAAGTTAACTTTTACATCAAAGGTTGTCCTATTGGGTCAATGGGTTGGTCATTGAGTTAAGGATTGACCATTTTGACAAAAGTTGACTTTTTCGTCATAAGTTGACTATTGGGCCAATAATTAGCCATTAAGTCAAAATATTATTATTTTGACCAAAATTGACCACCTCATCGACCCAATAGGTTAACTTTTGACCAAAATTCATTTTTTTGTCAAAATAAGTCAACTTTTGACCCAAAAAGTTATCTTTGCTCAAAATGGTCAGTTTCTGACCCAATGACCACCCAGTAGACCCAATGGTTTAAATTTTGACCAAAAATTCAATTTTTGTCAAAATAGTTAATTTTTAACCTAATCATCAATTTTTGACCCAATAAGTTAATCTCTGACTAAATAATCATCTTTGGTCAAAATGATCAATCCTTGATACGATATCAAACCCATAGATCCAATTGGTCAACTTTTGACCAAAAAGTCAATTTTGGTCAAGAATTGTTAATTTTTGCTTTAATGACCACTCATTGACCCAATAGGTCAACCTTTGAAGAAAAAGTCAATTTTGGTCAAAATAGTCAATTTTAACCTACTCACAAATTATTGAACCAGTAAGCCAATTTCTGACCAAAAAATCAACTTCGGTCAAAATGGTCAATCCTTGACCCCAATGACCAACCCATTGACCCAATAGGTCAACTTTTGACATAAAATTCAACTTTGGTCAAAATGATCAATTTCTAGCACAATGACTAACCCATTGACCCAATAGATCAACTTTTGACCAAAAAGTCAACTTCGATTAAACTGGTCAATTCTTGACGTAATTACCAACTCATCGAATTAAATAAGTCAACTTTCGACCGAAAGTAAACTTTGATTAAAATGGTCAATTTCGACCAAATGATTTAACTGACCAATTGACCAATGGGTCGACTTTTGACAAAAAATTTAGTTTTGATCAAAATAGACATATTTTTGACACAATGGCAAATTATTGATCTAATAAGTCAATCTCGACTCAAAAGGTCAACTTCGGTCGATATAGTTAATCCCGACTCAATGACCAACCCATTAACCGGATAGGTCAACTTTTGACCAAAAGTGAACTTTGGTTAAAATAGTCAATCCTTGACACAATGACCAACCCATTGACACAATAGGTCAAATTTTGATTAAAAAGTTAATTTTCATCAACATAGTCAATTTTTGACCTAATGGCCACCAATTTACCCAATATGTCAACTTTTGACCAAAATGTCAACTTTGGTCAAAATGGTCACTTTCTAACCTAATGACCACCCCATTGACCCATTGGGTCAACTTTCAAGAAACTCAATTTCGGTCAAAATAGTCAATTTTTTACCTAATGACCAATTATTTACCCAATAAGTCAATCTCTGACCAAAAAGTCAACTTTGGTCATAATGGTCGATCCTTGGCCTAATGACCAACACATTGACCCAATCAGTCAACTTTTGACCAAAAAGTCAGACCATATTAACAAAAGATGACATTTTGGTCAAAATTTGACCTATTGGGTCAACGGGTCATTGGGTTAAAAATTAACCATTTTGACCAAAGTTGACTTCATGGTCAAAAGTTAACCTATTTAGGTCAGTGTGTAGAGATTAAGTAAAAATTGACTATTTTGACCAAAAGTGACTTTTTGGTCAAAAGTTTACCTATTGGGTCAATGGATTTGTCATTAATTCAAGGATTGATCATTTTGACCAAAGTTGACTTTTTGGTCAAAAGTTGACACTTTGGGTCAAAGGGTTGGTCATTGGGTCAAGGATTGGCCATTTTAACTCAAAGTCGACTTTTTGGTCGAGATCGGCTTACTCGGGATAATAATTGGTCCGCAAAGTCAAAAATTATCTATTTTAACCAAAATTGATTTTTTGGTTTAAAAGTCGACATATCAGGTCAATGGGTGGTCATTAAGTAAAAAATCGACTACACTGAGTCAATGGGTCAGTCATTTTTCGGTTTAAAAGTCGGCCTAATAGGTCAATGAGCTGGTCTTGAGGTCAAGGATCGACCATTTCGACCAAAGTCGACTTTCGATCGTAGATTACCTTATCGAGTCAATAATCGGTCATTAGGTCAAGTTTCGATTATTTTCGACCAAAATTAAATTTTCGGTCACAAAGTCAATTAATCGATCAATGGGTTGGTCAATGGATCAAAAATTGACCATTTTGAACAAAACTGAATTTTTGGTCAAAAGTTGACCTATTTGGTGAATGAGTTGGTAATTGGGTCAAGAATTGACCATTTTGACCGAAGATGACTTTTTGGTCAAAATTTGATTTGTTGGGTCAATGGGTCAAAATTGACAATTTTGACCAAAGTTGACTTTTTGGTCAAAAGTTGACCTATTGGGTTAATGAGTCGTCATTAAAGTCAAAAATCGACTATTTCGACCAAAATCGACTTTTCGGTAAAAATTTGACCTATTGCGTCAATGGGTTTGTCATTAGGTCATGGATTGACCATTTTGACCAAAGTTGTCTTTTTGGTCAGAGATTTACTTTTTGGGTCAATAACAGGTCATTTGGTCAAAAATTGTCTATTAAAAGTTAACCATTTGGGTGAACGGGGACGTTATTGGGTCAAAAATTGACCATTTTCACGAAAGTTTACTTTTTGGTCAAAAGTTGACCAATTTGTTCAATGAGTTGTTAATTCGATGAAGAATTGACTATTTTGACCAAAGATTGACTTTTTTGGTCAAAAGTCGACTCTATTAGGTAAATGGGTCAGTCATTGGGTAAAAATTTGACCATTTTGACCAAAGTCGACTTTTTGGTCAAAAGTCAATCTATTAGGTCAAAGGTGAGTCGATAGGTCAAAACTTGTCTATTTTAACCAAAATTGACATTTTGCTTCAAAAGTCGACCTATTGGATCAATGGGTTTGTTATGGGTCAAGAATCGACCATTTTGACTCAAAGTTGACTTTTTGGTCGAAGATCGACTTATCGAGTCAATATATGGTCATTAATTAAAAATTAGCAGTTTTAATCAAAATCGACTTTTTAGTCAAAAGTTTACCTATTAGGCCTATGGGTCGGTCATTGGTTCGAGGATCGATCATTTTGACCAAAGTCGACTTTGGTCAAAATTCGACCTGTCAGTCAATGAGTCGGTGATCGGGTCGAGGATCGACTCATTTCGAACAAAGTCGACTTTTGGTCAGAGATCGACTTACTCGGGTTAATAATTGGTCATTAGGTCAAAAATCGTATATTTTGGCCAAAATCGATTTTTGGTCAAAAGTTGACCTATTCGATCAATGGGTTGGTCATCGGGTCGAGGATCGACCATTTTGACCAAAGTTGTCTTTTTGGTCAAAAGTCGACTATTTAAGTCAATGAGGCGATCATTAGGTTAAATATTGACAATTTTGATCAAAATTAACTTTTTGGTCAAAAGTCTACCTATTGGGTAAATGAGTTGGTCATTGGGTCAAGGATTAACCTTTTTGGCCAAAGTTGACTTTTTAGTCAAAAGTTGATAAATTGCGTCATATGGTTGGTCATTGGATCAAGGATTAACTATTTTCACCTAAGTTGACATTTAGGTCATTGTGTCATAAATTGACCATTTTGACTAAATTTGACTTTTCGGTCAAAAGTTGACCTTTTGGGTCAATGAAGTGGTGATTAGGTAAAAAATTGACTATTTTGACCGAACATAACTTTTTGGTAAAAATTTGATCTATTGGGTCACGGTGTTGGTCATTGTGTCAAAAATTGACCATTGTGACCAAAGTTGAATTTTTTTTCAAAAGTTGACCTATACGGTCAATGTGTGCTCATTTGGTGAAAAATTGGTTATTTTGACCAAAATTGACTTTTTGGTCAAAAGTTGACCGATTGGGCCAATGGATTTGTCATTGGTCAAAAATTGACTTATTGGGTCAATAATTGGTCATTAGGTCAAAAATTAAATATTTTGACAAAAATTGAATGTTTGGTGAAAAGTTAACCCATCTGGTGAACGGGGTGGTCATTGGGTGAGAAATTGACCATTTTGACCAAAGTTAACTTTTTGGTCAAAAGTTGACCTATTTGGTCAATGAGTTGGTAATTGTGTCAAGAATTGACCATGTTTACCAGTAATGACTTTTTAGTCAAAATTTGACCTATTGGGTCAATGGTTGGTCATTGGGTAAAAAATTGATCATTTTGACTAAAGGTGACTTTTTGGTCAAAAGTTGACCTATTGGGTCAATGGGTGGTCATTAGGTCAAAAATTGAGTATTTTGACCAAAATTTACTTTTTGGTCAAAAGTTGACCTTTTGGGTCAATGGGTTTGTTATTGGGTCAAGGATTGACCATTTTGACTAAAGTTGACTTTTTGGTCATATATTGACCTATTGGGTCAATAATTGGTCATTAATTCAAAAATTGATTATTTTAACCAAAATTGACTTTTTGGCCAAAAGTTAACCTATTTTGCCAATGGGTTGGTCATTGGGTAAAGGATTGATCATTTTGACCAAAGTTAACTTTTTGGTGTCAAGGTCGACTTATTAGGTCAATAGGTTGGTCATTGAGTCAAGGATCGATCATTTTGACCAAAGTTTACTTTTTAGATCGAGATCGACTTCATGGGTCAATAATTGGTCATTAGGTCAAAAATATACAATTTTGACCAAAATTGACTTTTTGGTCAAACGTTGACCTATTTGGTAATGAGTGGTCACTAAGTCAAAAATTATCTTTTCCGACCAAAATTGACTTTTTGGTCAAAATTTGAACGATTGGGGCAATCGATTTTTCATTGGGTCAAGGATTGACAATTTTAACCAAAGTTGACTTTTTGGTCAGAGATTGACTTATTGGGTCAATAATTAGTTATTAGGTTAAAAATTGACTATTTTGGCCAAAATTTAACTTTTGGTCAATAGTTAACCCATTGAGTTAATGAGGTGGAGATTGGATCAAAATTGACCATTTAGACTAAAGATGACATTCTAGTCGAAAAGTTGACTTATTTTGACCTGATTTAATTTTTGGTCAAAAGTTAACACATCAGATCGATGGGGTGGTCATAGGTCGAAATTGACCATTTTGAGGAAAGTTGACATTTTGGTCAAAAGTTGATCTATTTAGTCAATGAGTTGGTAATCGGGTCAAGAATTGACAATTTTGTAGAAAGATGACTTTGGTCAAAAGTTGACCTATTGGGTCAATGGGTTGATCATTGGGTCAAAAATTGACCATTTTGACTAAATTTGACTTTTTGCTCAAAAGTTGACCCATTGGGTCAATGGGTGGTCATTAGGTCAAAAATTGTCTATTTTGACCAAAATTGACTTTTTGTTCAAAAGTTGACCTATTTGGTCAATGGGTTTGTCATTGGGTCAAGGATTGGCCATTTTGTCCAAAGTTGACTTTTTGGTCAGAGAATAACTTATTGGGTCAATAATTGGTCATTAATTCAAAAATTGATTATTTTGGTCATTTGGTCAAAAATTGACTATTTTGATCAAAAATAAATTTTCGTTCAAAATTTGACCCTTTTGGGTCAACTAGGTCGTCATTGGATCAGAAATTGACCATTTTGACAAAAGTTGACTTTTTAGTTAAAATTTAATCTAATCGGTCAAGGAGTTTGTAATTGGGTCAAAAATTGACGATTTTGACCAAAGATGACTTTTTTTGTCAAAAGTTGATCTATTGGGTCAATGTGTTGGTCATAGGGTCAAAAATTGACCATTTTGACCAAAGTTGACTTTTTGTTCAAAAAGTTGACTTTTTTTTATCAAAAGTTGACCTATTGGGTCATTGGGTGGACATTCAGTAAAAAATTAACTATTTTGACCAAAATTGACTATTTGGTCAAAAGTTTACCAATTGGGTCAATGGGTTTGTCATTTGGTTAAGGATTGACTAATTTGACCAAAGTTGACTTTTTGGTCAGAGATTGACTTATTAGGTCAATAGTTGGTCATGAGGTAAAAATTTGACTATTTTGACAAAAATTGACTTTTTGGTCAAAAGTTGACCTATTGGGTCAATGGGGTGATCATTATGTTAGAAATTGACCATTCTGACCAAAGTTGACATATTGGGTAAATGGGTAGCCATTAGGTAAAAATTGACAATGTTGATAAAAATTAACTTTTTAGTCAAAAGTTGACCTATTGTGTCAATGGGTTAGTCATTGTGTCAAGGATTGACTATTTTAACTAAAGTTCACTTTTGGTCAAAAGTTGACCTATTGGGTTAATGGGTTGGTCATTGGGTCAAGGATTAACTATATTGACCAAAGTTGACCTTTTGGTCAGAGATTGACTTATTAGGTCAATAATTTGTCATTATGTCAAAAATTGACTATTTTGACCAAAACTAAATTTTTAGTTGAAAGTTGACCTATTAGGTCAATCTGGCGAGTTATTTGGTCAGAAATTGACCATTTTGATCAAAGTTGACTTTTGGTCAAAAGTTGACCTATTTGGTTAATGAATTGGTAATTGGGTCAAGAATTGACCATTTTAACCGACGTTGACTTTTTGGTTAAAATTTGATCTATTGGGTCAATGGGTTGGGCATTGGGCTAGAAATTGATCATTTTGACCAAAGTTGACTTTTTGGTCAAAAGTTGAACTATTGGGTTAATGGGTTGGCCATTGGGGTTATGGATTGACCATTCTTACCAAAGTTGACTTTTTGGTCAGAGATTGGCTTACTGGTTCAATAATTGGTCATTATGTCAAAATTGACTATTTTGACCAAAATTACCTTTTTGGTCAAAGGTTGACCTATTGGGTCAATTAGTGGTCATTAAGTCAAAAATTGACAATTTTGACCAAAATTGTCTTTTAGGTCAAATGTTAACCTATTGGGTCTTTGGGTTTGATATCGGGTCAAGGATTGATCATTTTGACCAAAGATGATTATTTGATCAGAGATTAACTTATTGGGTCAAAAATTGGTGATTAGGTTAAAAATTAACTATTTTGACAAAAATTGAATTTTTGGTCAAAATTTAACCCATTGGGTCCACTGGGTGGTCATTCGGTCAGAAATTAACCATTTTGAGCAAAGATAACTTTTTGTCAAAAGTTGACTTATTTTGACAAAAATTGAATTTTGGTCAAAAGTTAACCTATTGGGTCAACGAGGTGGTCATTGGGTCAGAAATTGACCATTTTGACCAAAGTTATTTTTTTTGTCAAAAGTTGACCTATTTAGACAATGAGTTGGTAATTGGGTCAAGAATTGACCCTTTTGACAAAAGATGACTTTTTGGTCAAAAGTTGACCTATTGGGTCAACGGGTTGGTCATTGGGTTAAAAATTAACCATTTTGACCAAAGTTGACTTTATGGTTAAAAGTTGACTTATTTAGGTCGATGGGTAGTCATTAAGTAAGAATTGGTTATTTTGACCAAAAGTGGCTTTTGGTGAAGTTGACTGTTAGGGTCGATGGGTTTGTCATTAATTCAGGATTGGTCTTTTTGACCAAAGTTGACTTTTGGTCGAAGGGTTGAGTCATTAGATTCGACAGCAATACGTAACTA
>CM040428.1:90640286-90862825 GCA_022702705.1 Papilionanthe hookeriana x Papilionanthe teres | reverse complement strand
TTGGACATTAGGTCGAAAATTGACCATTTTGACCAATGTTGACTTTTTGGTCGAAAGTTGACTTATTGAGTTAATAGGTGGTCGATTAGAGTCGAAAGTTGATTACTTTGACAAAAGTTGAATTTTGGTCGAAATGTTGATTTATTAGGTCGATGAGTGGTCATTAAGTAAAAAATTGACCACTTTGTCCATTTTGACGGAGTTGACTTTTTGGTTAGAAGATTGACTTATTAGGTCAATAATTGGTCAATAGGTTAAAAATTGATTATTTTGATCAAAATTAATTTTTTTGTCAAAAGTTGACCCATTGGGTAATCGGGGTGGTCTTTGAAATTGACCATTTTGACCAAAGTTCACTTATTGGTCAAAAGTTGATCTATTTTGTCAATGAGTTGGTAATTGGGTTAAGAATTGACTATTTTGACCAAAGATAACTTTTTGGTCAAAAGTTGATCTGATTAGATCGAAAGGGATGTCATTACGTTAAAAATTGCTATTTTGACCAAAATTGACTTTTTGGTCAAAAGTTGACTGTTAGGTCAATGGGTTTGTCATTGGGTCGAGATTGACTATTTTGACCAAAGTTGACTTTTTGGTCGAGAGATTGACTTATATGGTCGATAATTGGTCATTAGGTCGAAAATTTGATTATTTTGACCAAAATTGAATTTTTGGTGAAAGTTGACCCGTTAGTTGAACGGGGTAGTCATTTGGGTTAGAAATTGACCATTTTGACAAAAGTTGACTTTTTGATCAAAAGTTGACCTTTTTGGTGAATGAGTTGGTAATTGGGTCAAGAATTGACCATTTTGACGGAAAATGACTTTTTGCTCAAAAGTTGATTTATAGGGTCAATGGGTTGGTCAGTGGGTCAAAATTTGACCATTTTGACCAAAGTTGACTTTTTGGTCGAAATGTTGATCTATTCGGATCAATGGTTGGTCATTAGGAAAAAAATTAATTATTTTGATCAAAATTGACTTTTTGGTCAAATATTGACCTATTGGGTCAATGGGTTTGTCATTGGGTCAAATCTTGACAATTTTGACCAAAGTTGACTTTTTGGTCAAAGATTGACTTATTGGGTCAATAATAGGTCATTAGGTTAAAAATTGACTATTTTGACCGAAATTGAGTTTTTGGTCGAAAGTTAACCCATCGAGTCAGCGGGGTGGTCATTGGGTCAGAAATTGACCATTTTGACAAAAGTTGACTTTTTGGTTAAAAGTTAACCAATTTGGTCGTTGAGTTGATAATTGGGTCAAGAATTGACCATTTGGACCAAAGATGTCTTTTAGTCAAAAGCTGACTTATTGAGTCAATGGGTTGGTCATTGGGTCAAAAATTGACCATTTTGACCAAAGTTTACTTTTTGGTCATAAGTTGACCTATTAGGTCAATGGGTTGGTCATTAGGTCAAAAATTGACTATTTTGACAAAAATTGACTTTTTGGTCAAAAGTTGACCTATAGGGTTAAGGGGTTTGTCATTGGGTTAAGGTTTGACCATTTTGACTAACGTTCACTTCTCGATCAGAGATTAACTTATTGTGTCAATAAATGGTCATTAATTCAAAAATCAATTATTTTGACCAAAATTGACTTTTTGGTCAAAAGTTGAGCTATTAGGCCAATGGGTTGGTCATTGGGTCGAGGATTAATCATTTTGACCGAAATTGACTTTTTGGTCAAAAGTTGATCTATTGGGTCAACGGGTTGGTCATTGGGTCAAGGTTCAACCATTTTGACAAAAGTTGGCTTTTTGGTCAGTGATTCGCTTACTTGATAATTGGTCGTTAGAATTCGAAAATTGACTTTTTGGTCAAAGTTGACTATTGGGTCAATTGGTGGTCATTAAATAAAAAATTTACTATTTTGACCAAAATTAACTTTTTGGTCACAAGTTGAACTGATTGGGTCGATGGGTTTTTCATTAGGTCGAAGATTGACCTTTTTGACGAAAGTTGACTTTTTGTTCGGAGATTGACTTATTAGGTCGATAATTGATCATTAGGTCGAAAATTGATTATTTTGACCAAAATTTACTTTTTGGTCGAAAGTTGACCTATTGGGTCGACGGGGTGGTCATTAGGTCGAGAAATTGACCATTTTGACCAAAGTTGATTTTTGGTCGAATGTTGACTGTTTGGTCGTTGAGTTGGTAATTGAGTCGAGACTTGACCATTTTGACCAAAGATCACTTTTTGGTCGAAAGTTGATCTATTAGGTCGATGGGTTGGTCATTAGGTTGAAATTGACCATTTTGACCAAAGTTAACATTTTGGTCGAAAGTTGACCTATTGGGTTAATGGGTGGTCATTAGATCGAAAATTGGTTATTTTGACGAAAATCACTATTTGGTCAAAAGTTGATCTATTTGGTCACTGGGTTTGTCATTGGGTCAAGGATTGACTATTTTGACCAAAGTTGACATTTTTGTCAGAGATTAACTTATTGGGTCAATAATTTGTCTTTAATTTAAAAATTGACTATTTTGACCAAAATTAACTTTTTTGTCAAAATTTGACCTTTTACGCCAATGGGTTGGTCATTAGGTTGAAGATTAGTCATTTTTACCGATGTTGACTTTTTAGTTAAAGTTGACCTATTGAGGTCGATGGGTTGGTCATTGGATTGAAGATTGATTATTTTGATAAAAGGTGACTTTTTGGTCGAGAGATTAACTTACTTGGATCGATAATTGGTCATTAGGTAAAAATTGACTATTTTCACCAAAATTTATTTTTGTGATAAGTTGACTTTATTGAGTCAAGTGGTTGGTCATTGGGTCAAGGATTTGACTATTTTGACCAAAGTTGAATTTTTGATCAGATTGAGTTATTGGGTTATTAGTTGGTCATTAGGTTAAAAATTGATTATTTTGACAAAAAATAAATTTTTGGCCAAAAGTTGACCCATGGGGTCAAAGGGGTGGTCATTGGGTCACAAAATGACCATTTTGACCAAAGTTGACTTTTTGGTCGAAAGTGTTGACAATTTTAGTCGATGAGTTGTTAGTTGGGTCAAGAATTGACTATTTTGACCGTAGATTACTTTTGGGTCAAAAGATGATCTATTGGGTCAATGGGTTAGTCATTTAGTCAAAAATTGACCATTTTGACCAAAGTTGACTTTTTAGTCAAAAGTTGACATGTTGGGTTAATGGGTGGTCATTCGGTCAAAAATTGACTATTTTGACCAAAAATTCGATTTTGGTCGAAAGTTGACTTTTAGGGTCGATGAGTTTGTCATTGGGTCGAGATTCACCGTTTTGACCAAAGTTGACTTTTTGAGTCGAAGTTAACTTAATGGGTCGATAGCTGGTCATTTGGTAAAAAATGGATATTTTGACCGAAATTGAATTCTTGGTCGAAAGTTAACCCATCGAGATCGATAGAGTGGTTATTAGATCAGAAATTGACCATTTTGTCCAAAGTTGTCTTTTTGGTCGAAAGTTGACTGTTTGGTCGAAGAGTTGGTAATGTCGGATCGAGAATTGACCATTTTGACAAAGATGACTTTTTGATCAAAAGTTGACCTTTTGGGTTAATGAGTTTGTTGTTGAGTCGAAAATTGAGCATTTTACCAAAGTAGTCTTTTTAGTCAAATGTTGACTTATTGGTTCGATGGGTGGTCATTAAATTAAAAACCGAGCATTTTGACCAAAATTGATTATTTGCTCAAAAGTTGACCTATTGGGTTAATGGGTTGGTCATTGGTTCAAGGATTAACCATTTTGACCGAAATTAACTTTTTATTCAAATGTTGACCTTTTGGGTCAATGGGTTGGTCTTTGGGTCGAAAATTGACCATTTTGACCAAAGTTTACTTTTTGGTCAAAAGTTGACCTATTGGCTTAATGGGTGGTCATTAGGTCAAAAATTGATTATTTTGTCCAAAATTGACTTTTTGGTCAAAAACTGACCTATTTGGTCAATGGGATTGTCATTGGGTAAATGATTGACAATTTTTACCAAAGTTGATTTTTAGGTCAGAGATTGACTTTTCAGGTCAATAATTGGTCATTAATTCACAAAATGATTATTTTGACCAAAATTGACTTTTTGGTCAAAACTTAACCTATTAGGCCAATGGGTTGGTCATTGGGTCAAGAATTGATCATTTTGACCCAAGTTGTCTTTTTGGTCAAAAGTTGACATATTGGTTCGATGGGTTGGTCATTAGGTTGATGATTTACCATTTTGACCAAAGTTGACTTTTTGGTCGGAAGTTGGTTTACTGGGTCAACAATTGGTCATTAGGTCAAAAATTGACTATTTTTTACCAAAAGTAACTTTTTGTTCAAAAGTTGACATATTGGGTCAATGGGTAGGTTATTAGGTCTAGGATTGACCATTTTGACCGAAGTTGACTTTTTGGTCAAAAGTTGACGAATTGGGTCAACAGGTTAGTCATTGGGTCAAAGATTGACCATTTTGACCAAAGTTGACTTTTTGTTATAGATCGACTTATTGGTTCAATAATTGGTCATTAGGTCAAAAATTGATTATTTGACCAAAATTAAAGTTTTTGTCGTAAGTTAACCCATTAGGTCGACTGGGTGGTCGTTGGATCGAAAATTGACCATTTTGACGAAGATGACTTTTAAGTCGAAAGTTGACTATTAGGTCAATGAGTTAGTCGATGGATCGAAAATTGACCATTTTGATCAAAGTTGACCTTTTGAGTCGAAGATTGACTATTAGATTCGATGGGTTGGTCATTAGGTCGAAAATTAAGCTATTTTGATCAAAATTAACTTTTTGGTCGAAAGTTAGACTGTTAGGTCGATTGGTGGTCATTAAGTAAAAAATTGGTTATTTTGACCAAAAATGACTTTTTGGTCGAAAGATCAACTATTGTGTCGATGGGTTTCTCATTAGGTCGAGATTGACTATTTTCACCAAAGTTGATTTTTGGTTAGCGATTGACTTATTTGGTCAATAATTGGTCATTATGTGAAAAATTGATTATTTTGACCAAAATTAATTTTTTTGTCAAAAGTTGACCCATTGGGTCAACGAGATGTCAATGGGTCAGAAATTGACCACTTTGACAAAAGTTAACTTTTTGGTCAAAACTTGACTATATGATCAATGAGTTGGTAATTAGGTCGAAATTTGACCATTTTGGCAAATGAATTTTTTAGTCGAAAGTTGACTTATTGGTTCGATTGGTTGGTCATTGGAGTCGAAAATTGACCATTTTAACCAAAGTTGACTTTTAGATCGAAAGTTGACCGATTAGAGTCGATGGAGTCGTCATTAGGTCGAGAATTGACCATTTTGGTGAAGTTGACTTTTTAGTCGAAGATTGACTTATTAGATTGATAAATGGTCATTAATTCAAAAATTGACTATTTTGACCAAAGTTGACTTTTTGGTCGAAAGTTGACTATTAGGCCAATGGGTTGGTCATTGTGTCAAGGATTGATCATTTTGACCAAAGTTAACTTTTTTGTCAAAAGTTGACCTAATGGCTCAATGGGTTGGTCACTGGGTTAAGGATTGACCATATTGACCAAAGTTGAGTTTTTGGTCAGAGATTTGACTTCTTTAGGTTGATAATTGGTCATTAGGTCGAAAATTGGTTATTTTGACCAAAATTGACTTTTTGGTCGAAAGTTGACCTATTGGGTAAATGGGTTGGTCATTGGGTCGAGGATTCATCATTTTGACCAAAGTTGTCTTTTGAGTCGAAAGTTGACTATTTAGAGTCGATGAGGTCGGTCATTAGGTCGAAAATTGACAATTTTAGCAAAATTGACTTTTTGGTCGAAAGTTGACTATGTTGGTCGATGAGTTTGTCATTGGGTTAAGGATTATCAATTTTGGTCAAAGTTGACTTTTTAATCGAAAGTAGACAAATCGTTGGTCTCTGCATCGAAGATTAGTACCATTTTCATCAAGAGTTGACATTTAGGTCATTGTGTCGAAATTGACCACTTTGACGAAATTGACTATTTGGTCGAAAGTTGACAATTTGGGTAAATAAGGTGGTTAGGTGAAAAATTGATAATTTTGACCAAAATTAACTTTTTTGTCAAAAGTTATCCTGTAGGTCGATGAGTTTGTCATTGGGTCGAAGTTGATCATTTTGACTGAAGTTTACTTTTTGGTCGAAAGTTGACTTATTGGGTCGAAAGAGTTAGTCATTTGGTCGAGGATTGACCATTTTGACCAATGTTGGCTTTTAGGTCGAAAGATGACCTATTAGGTCGATAATTCGTCATTAAGTCGAAAATTTACTATTTTGACCAAAATTGACTTTTTGGTCGAAAGTCGATATATTAGGTCGATTGGGTTGGTCATTGGGTCGAAGATTTGCTATTTTGACAACGATTGACTTTTTGGTCGAAAGTTAACCTATTCGGTCGATGGGTTAGTCATTGGGTCGAGAGTTGACCATTTTGACCAAAATTGACTTTTTGGTCGAAGATTGGCTTCTTTGGAGTCGATAATTGGTCAATAGTTAAAAATTGACTTATTTTGACCAAAATTGATTTTTGGTCGAAAGTTGACTATTGAATCAATGGGTTGGTCATTGGGTCAAGGATTGATCATTTTAACAAAAGATGACTTTTTGGTCAAAAGTTGACATATTGGGTAAAAGTTGGTCTTCGGGTCAAAAATTGACTATTTGGACCTATGTTTAATTTTTGGTGAAAAGTTGACCTATTAGGTTAATGAGTGGTCATTAGGTCGAAAATTGACTTTTTGGTCAGAAGTTTTTCTGATTGATGTCCGATGGTTTTATCATTGGGACGAGGGTTGACAGTTATGACCGAAGTTGACTTTTTGGTCGAGAGATTCACTTATTAGATTCGATAATTGGTCATTAGGTCAAAATTTGATTATTTTGACCAAAATTAAATTTTTTGTCAAAAGTTGACCCGTTGGGTCAACTGGGTGGTAATTAGGTCGAAAATTGACAATTTTGACCAAAGTTGACTTTTTGGTCAAAAGTTGATTTATTTGGTCAGTAAGTTGGTGATTGTGTTAAAAATTGACCATTTTGACCGAAGATGACTTTTTGGTCAGAGATTAGCTTACTTGGTCAATAATGGGTCAATAGGTCAAAAATTGACTATTTTGACCAAAATTAACTTTTTGGTCAAAGGTTGACCTATTGGGTTGATAGGTTAGTCATTGGATCAATGATTGACCATTTAGATCAAAGTTAACTTTTTAGACAAAATTGACTGTTTAATCGATGGGTTGGTCATTAGGTCGAGGATTGACCATTTTGACAAAGATGACTTTTGGTCGAAGATTGACTTATTGGGTCAATAATTGGTCAATTGGTCAAAATTTGATTATTTTGACCAAAATTAAATTTTTGTTCAAAAGTTGACCCATTGGGTCAACGGAGTGGTCATTGGGTCAGAAATTGACCATTTTTACCAAAGTTAACTTTTTGGTCGAAACTTTGACCTATTGGATTGATGGGTTGGTCATTGGGTCGAGGATTGACCATTTTGACCAAAGTTAACTTTTGTCGAAACTTTGACTATTAGGTCGATGGGTTGGTCATTAGGTTAGAGATTGACCATTTTGACCAAAGTGACTTTTTGGTCGAGAGATTGGCTCTGTTGAGTCGATAATTGGTTATTAGGTGAAAAATTAGTTATTTGACCAAAATTTATTTTTGTTAAAAGTTGACTATTAGGTCGATGGGTTTATCATTGGGTCGAGTATTGACCATTTTGAACAAAGTTGACTTTTTAGGTCGGAAGATTGACTTATTAGGTTAATAATTGGTCATTATGTCGAATAATTGTACTAATTTGGCCAAAATTGAATTTTTGGTCGAAGTTAGCTTCATTTGGTCGACGGGGTGGTCATTAGGTTACAAATTGATTATTTTGACCAAAGATGACTTTTTAGTCGAAACTTGAACTTTTTTACCAAAATTGAATTTTTTGTAAAAGTTAACACATTAGGTCGACATGGTGGTCATTGGAAATTGTCGATTTTGACCGATGTTGACTTTTTGATCAAAAGTTAACTTTATTTGGTCGATGAGTTGGTAATTGGATCGATAATTGACTATTTTGACCAAAGATGACTTTTTGGTCAAAAGTAACCGATTAGGTCGAAAATTGACAATTTTAATTAAAGTTAACTTTTTTGTAAAAAGTTGACCCGATTAGATCGATGAGTGGTCATTAGCTCAAAAATTAACTATTTTGACCAAAATTGACTTTTTCGTCGAAAGTTCACTGATTAGGTCGAAAAGTTGGTCATCGGGTCGAGGATTTGAGTATTTGGACCTAAGTTGATTTTTTAGTCAAAAGTTAACTTAGGGTTAATGGGTGGTCATTAGGTCAAAATTGACTTTTTTGTCAAAAGTTTACGAAATGGTTAAATGGTTTTATCTATGGGACAAGGATTAACCATTATGACCAAATTTGACTTTTTGGTCAGAGATTGACTTATTGGGCTGATAATTGGTAATTAGGTCGAAATTTGATTATTTTGACCAAAATTAAATTTTTGGTCGAAAAGTTGACCCATTAGATTGATGAGGTGGTAATTGGATCGAGAAATTGACCATTTTGACCAAAGTTGACTTTTTGGTCAAAAGTTGATTTATTTGGTCAACAAGTTGGTAATTGTGTTAAAGATTGACCATTTTACTAAAGATGACTTTTTGGTCAAAATTTGATCTATTTGGTCAATGGGTTGGTTATTGTGTCAAAAATTGACCATTTTGACCAAAGTTAACTTTTTGGTCATAGATTGGCTTACTTGGTCAATAATTGGTCATTAGGTCAAAAATTGACTATTTTGACAAAAATTGACTTTTTGGTCAAAAGTTGGCGTGTTGGGTTGATGGGTTGGTTATCGGATCAAAGATTGACCATTTTGGACAAAAGTTGACCTATTTAGATCGATGGGTTGGTCATTGGGTCGATGATTGACCATTTTGACCAAAGTTCACTTTTTGGTCAGGAGATTCACTAATTAGATCAATAATTGGTCATTAAATCAAAATTTGATTATTTTGACCAAAATTAAATTTTTGTTGAGAAGTTGACTATTAGGTCGATAGAGTGAGTCATTGCGTCGAGAAATTGACCTTTTTGACCAAGTTGACTTTTGGTGAATTGACGTTGACGATTGAGTCGATGGGTTGGTCTTCGGTCGAGGATTGACCATTTTGACAAAGTTGACCTTTTGTCGTAGATTGGCTTCTTTGAGTCGATAATTGGTCATTAGGTCGAAAATTGACCATTTTGACCAAAATTTATTTTTTGGTCAAAAGTTGACCTATTAGGTCAATGGGTTAGTCATTGGGTCAAGTATTAACCATTTTGAACAAAGTTGACTTTTGGGTCAGAAATTGACTTATTGGGTCAATAATTGGTCTTTATGTCGAAAATTATGCATTTTGACCGAAATAGAATTTTTGGTCAAAAGTTAACTTATTAGATCGACGAGTGGTCAATTGGGTTAGAAATTGATTATTTTGACCAAAGATGACTTTTTGATCAAAATTTGACCTTTTTGGCCAAAATTGATTTTTATAAAAGTTAACCCATTGAGTGACATGGTTGTCATTAGGTTAGAAATTGTCCATTTTGACCAAAGTTAACTTTTTGGTCGAAGATTGACTATTTGGTCGATGGGTTGGTAATTGGGTCGAGAATTGACCATTTTGACCAAAGATAACTTTTTGGTCGAAAGTTGACTGATTAGGTCAAGAAAATTGACCATTTTGACTAAAGTTGACTTTTTTGTCGAAGTTGACCTATTGGGTAAATGGGTGGTCATTTGGTAAAAATTATCTATTTTGATCAAAATTGACTTTTTCGTCGAAAGTTGACTGTTAGATCGATGGGTTGGTCATTAGGTCGAGATGACCATTTTGACAAAGTTGACTTGTTGTCGAAGATTGACTTCTTGTGTCGATAAATGATCATTAATTCGAATTGATTATTTTGGTCATTAGGTCGAAAATTCACTATTTTGACAAAATTAAACTTTTGGTCGAAAGTTAACCCATTAGGTGAATCGAGGTGGTCATTAGGTCGAGAAATTGACCATTTTGACCAAAGTTAACATTTTTGGTCGAAAAGTTGCCTTATTTGGTCGATGAGTTGGTAATTGGGTCGAGAATTGACCATTTTGATCAAAGATGACTTTTTGGTCGGATGTTGATCTTTTGGGTCGATGGGATGGTCATCGAGTCGAAAATTAACCATTTTGACCAAAGTTGACTTTTTGGTAAAGAGTTGACCTCTTGTAATCGATCGGTGCTCATTTAGTCGAAAATTGATTATTTTGACCAAAATTGACTATTTGGTCGAAAAGTTGACCTATTAGGAAATTGGGTTTGTCATTGGACGAGTTTTGACCATTTTGACCAAAGTTGAATTTTTGGTCGGACATTGACTTATTGGATTCGATAATTGGTCATTAGAGTCGAAAAATGAGTATTTTAGCAAAAATTGAATTGTTGGTCAAAAGTTAACCCGTTGGGTCAACGGGGTGGTCATTGGATCAGAAATTGACCATTTTGAACAAAGATGACTTTTTGGTCAAAAGTTGAACTATTGTGTTAATGGGTTGGTTATTGGAGTCAAAAATTGACCATTTTGACCAAAGTTAACTTTTTGAGTCGAAAGTTGACTTATTGGGTCGATGGGAGGTCATTAGGTCGAAGATTGATTATTTTGACCAAAATTAATTATTTGGGCGAAAAGTTGACTATTAGATCGATGGGTTTGTCATTAGGTCGAGATTGACCGATTTTGACCAAAGTTGACTTTTTGGTCGGAGATTGACTTATTAGGTCGATAATTGGTCATTAATTCGAAAATTGACTATTTTGACCAAAATTGACTTTTTGGTCGAAAGTTGACGTATTGGGTCGATGGGTTGGTCATTGGGTCGAGGATTGATCATTTTGTCCAAAGTTGACTTTTTGGTCGAAAGTTGACTATTGGGTTGATGGGTTGGTCTTCGAGTTGAGGATTGATCATTTTGACCAAAATTGACTTTTTGGTTAGAGCTTAACTTATCTAGGTCAATAATTGGTCATTAGCTTAAAATTTGTCTAATTTGACCAAAATTGACCTTTTGGTCAAAAGTTAACATATTGGGTCAATGGGTTAGTCATTGGGTCAAGGATAGACCATTTTGACCAAATTTGACTTTTTGGTCAAAAGTTAACCTATTGGGACAATGGGTTTGTCTTGGATCGAGATTAACCATTTTGACCAAAATTGAGTTTTTGGTCGAAGTTTGACTTATTGGGTCGATAGTTGGTCATTAGGTAAAAAATTGAGTATTTTAACCAAAATTAAATTTTTTGTCGAATGTTGACCTATTAGGTGAACGGAGTTGGTCATTAGGTCGAAAATTGACCATTTTGACCAAAGTTGACTTTTTGGTCGAAAGTTGACTTATTTGGTTAATGAGTTGGTCATTAGGTCGAGAATTGACCATTTTGACCAAAGATGACTTTTTGGTCGAAAGTTGACTGTTAGGTCGATGGGTTCGTCATTAGGTAAAAAATTGACTATTTTGACCAAAATTGACTTTTTGGTCAAATATTGACCTATTGTGTCAATGGGTTTCTCAATGGGTCAACGATTGACCATTTTCACCAAAGTTGAGTTTTCGGTCAGAGATTGACTTATTGCGTCAATATTTGGTCATTAATTCAAAAATTAACCGTTTTGGTCATTAAGTAAAAATTATTATTTTGACCAAATGTTAACCCATTAGGTCAACGGGATGGTCATTAGGTCAGAAATTGACCAATTTGACGAAGTGAATTTTTTTGTCGAAAGTTGACTGTTGTAATTGATGGGTTAGTTATTAGGTCGAGAATTGACCATTTTGACCAAAGAAGACTTTTTTGTCGAAAGTTCATTTAGTGGGTCGATGGGTTGGTCATTGTTCGAAAATTGACCATTTTGACGAAAGTTGACTTTTTGGTCGAAAGTTGACTATTGGGTCGATGTGTGGTCATTAGGTCAAAAACTAATTATTTTGACCAAAATTTATTTTTTAGTTAAAAGTTTACCATTTGGGTCGATGCTTTTGTCATTAGGTCGATGATTGACCATTTATGACCAAAGTTGACTTTTTGGTCGAGATTGACTTATTCGTGTAAATAGTATTAGGTTAAAAATATGATTATTTTGACCAAAATTAAATTTTTGATCAAAAGTTGATCGATTGGGTTAACGGGGTGCTATTAGATTGAAAAATTGACCATTTTGTCCAAAGTTGACTTTTTGGTCAAAAGTTGACCTATATGGACAATGAGTTGGTAATTGGGTCATAAATTGACCATTTTGACCAAAGATAACTTTTTGGTCAAAATTTGATCTATTGAGTCAATGGGTTGGTCATTAGGTCGAAAATTGAGCTATTTTGACCAAAGTTGACTTTTTGGTCGGAGATTGAGTTACTTAATTGATAATTTGTCATTAGATCGAAAATTGACTTTTTGAATGAAAGTTGACCTTTTGGGCGATGGGTTGGTCATTGGGTCGAGATTGACTATTTTGACGAAAAGTTGACTTTTTGAATGACGATTGATTGAATTGATGGGTTGGTCGATTGGGTCGAAGATTGATCATTTTGACCAATGTTAACATTTTGAGTCGAGAGATTGACTTATTCGGTCGATAATTGGTCATTAGGTCGATAATTGATTATTTTGACCAAAATTAAATTTTTTGATCGAAAGTTGACCTTGGGTCAATGAGATCGGTCATTGGGTCGAGAAATTGATCATTTTGACAAAGTTGACTTTTTAGTCGAAAAGTTGACCTATTAGGTCGATGAGCTTAGTCATTAGGTCGAGTTTAAGCATTTTAACAAAGTTGACTTTTTGGTCGAGAGATTGGACTTCTTGGGTGAAAATTTGTCATTAGAGTCGAAAATTGGTTATTTTGACTAAAATTGATTTTTTGTCCAAAGTTGACTTGTTAGCATCGATTGGTTTCTCATTGGGTCGAAGATTGACCCTTTTGAACAAAGTTGACTTTTTAGTCGGATATTGACTTATTGGAGTCGATGCTTGGTCATTAGGTCAAAATTTGTCAATTTGACCAAAATTGAACTTTTTGTTAAGAGTTAACACATTGGGTAAACATGGTGGTCATTAGGTCGAGGATTGACCATTTTGACCGAAGTTGACTTTTTGGTCGAAAGTTGACCTTTTTGGTCGATGAGTTGGTGATTCGGTCGAAAATTGATCATTTTGACCAAAGATGAATTTTTGACGAAAAGTTGACTGTTATTGGGTCGAAAAATAACCATTTTGACTAAAGTTGACTTTTTGAAAAGTCGAAAAGTTGGCTTATTGGGTCAATGGGTGGTCATTAGGTCAGAAATTGAATATTTTGACCAAAGTTGACTTTTTGGTCAAAAGTTAGCCTATTTGGTCAATGGGTTTGCCATTGGGTCAAAGATTAGCCATTTTGACCAAAGTTGACTTTTTGGTAAAAGATTGACTTATGAGGTTAATAATTGGTCATTATTTCGAAAATTAACTATTTTGACCAAAATTGACTTTTTGGTCGAAAGTTGATCTATTAGGTCGATGGGTTGGTCATTGGGTAAAGGATTGATCATTTTGTCCCAAGTTGACTTTTTGGTCAAAAGTTGATGGGTCAATGGGTTGGTCTTCGGGTCAAGGATTGACCATTTTAACCAAAATTGACTTTTTGGTCAGAGCTTGGCTTTCTGGATCAATAATTGGTCATTAGGTTAGAAATTAACTATTTTGACCAAAATTGACTTTTTGGTGAAATGTTAACATATTGGGCCAATAAGTTAGTCATTGGGTCAAGGATTGATCATTTTGACCAAAGTTGAATTTTTCGTCAAAAGTTAACCTTTTGGGTTTGTCTTCGGGTCGAGATTAACCATTTTGACCAAAATTGACTTTTTGGTCGAAAGATTCACTTATTAGGTCGATAATTGGTCGTTAGGTAAAAAGTTGAATATTTTGACCAAAATTAAATTTTTTGTCGAATGTTGACCTATTGTGTAAACGACATGGTCATTAGGTCAGAAATTGACCATTTTGACCAAAGTTGATTTTTTTGTCAAATGTTGACCTATTTGGTTATGAGTTCGTAATTGGGTCAAGAATTGACCATTTTGACCGAAGATGACTTTTTAGACAAAAGTTGACATATTGGGTTGATGGGTTAGTCATTAGATAAAAAATTGATTATTTTGACCAAAATTGACTTTTGGTCGATTATTGACCTATCTATTATGTCGATGAGTTTGTCATTGGGTCACGATAGACCACTTTGACCAAAGTTGAGTTTTTGGTCGAGAGATTGACTTATTAGTTCGATAATTGGTCATTAATTCGAAAATTTAACCGTTTTGGTCATTAGGTAAAAAAATTGACTGTTTTGACCAAATTTAAATTTTTGGTGAAAAGTTGACCCATTGGGTCAACGGGATGGTCATTAGGTCAGAATTTGACCCATTTAACCAAAGTTAACTTTTTTATCAAAAGTTGACCTATTTGGTCATTGAGTTGGTAATTGGGACAAGAATTGACCATTTTGACCAAAGATGACTTTTTTGTCAAAAGTTCTTCTAGTGGGTCAATGGGTTGGTCATTGGGTCAAAAATTGACCATTTTGACCAAAGTTGACTTTTTAGTCAAAATTTGACCTATTGGGTCAATGGGTGGTCATTAGGTCAAAAATTGACTATTTTGACCTAAATTTATTTTTTTAGTTAAACGTTTACCATTTGGGTCAAAGGTTTTGTCACTGGGTCAATGATTGACCATTATGACCAAAGTTGTCTTTTTGGTTAGAGATTCACTTTTTCGGTCAATAATTGGTCATTAGGTTAAAAATATATTATTTTGACCAAAATTATATTTTTGGTCAGAAGTTGATCGATTGGGTTAACGGGGTGGTAATTAGGTCAGAAATTGACCATTTTTACCAAAGTTGACTTTTTGGTCAAAAGTTGACCTATTTGGTCGATGAGTTGGTAATTGTGTCGAAGAATTGACCATTTTGACCAAAGATGACTTTTTGTCGAAAGTTGATCTTTTGGGTCGATGGGTTGGTCATTAGGTGAAAACTTGACTATTTTGACGAAAGTTGACTTTTTGGTCAGAAGATTAGCTTACTTGGGTCAATAAGTTGTTCATTAGGTCGAAGATTGTTATTTTGACTAAAATTGACTTTTTGGTCGAAAGTTGACCTTTTGGGGTCGATGGGTTGGTCATTGGGTCGAGGATTGACCATTTTGACCAAAGTTGACTTTTTGGATCGAAAGTTGACTTATTAGCTCAATCAGGTTGAGTCGATTAGGTCGAAGATTGAGCATTTTGACCAAAGTTGACTTTTTAGTCAAAAGCTGACTTATTTGGTCAATGAGTTGGTAATCGGGTTAAGATTGCCCCATGGGCTCAACGGGGTAGTCATTGGGTCACAGATTGATCATTTTGACCAAAGTTAACTTTTGGTCGAAAGTTGACCTATTTGGTCGATGAGTTGGTAATTAGGTCGAAATTGACCATTTTAACCAAAGATGACTTTTTTGTCGAAAGTTGATCTTTTAGTGTCAATGGGTTGGTCATTAGGTCGAAAATTGACCATTTTGATCAAAGTTGACTTTTTGGTACAAACGTTGACCTATTTGAGTTAATGGGTTGTCATTAGGTCAAAGAATTAACAATTTGACCAAATAGTTGACTTTTTGGTCAAAAGTTGACCTATTGGTCAATGGGTTTGTCATTGGATCAAGGATTGACCATTTTGACCAAAGTTGACTTTTTGGTCAGAGATTGACTTATTAGGTCAATAATTGGTCATTAGATTCAAAAATTGACTATTTTGACCAAAATTGACTTTTTGGTCAAAATTGATCTATTAGGTCAATGGGTTGGTCATTGGGTCAAGAATTGATCATTTTGACCAAAGTTGACTTTTTGTCAAAAGTTGACCTATTAGGTCAATGGGTTGGTCATTGGGTCAAGGATTGAGCATTTTGACCAAAGTTGACTTTTTAGTCATAAGCTGACATATTTGGTCAATGAGTTGGTAATTGGGTTAAGAATTGACCATTTTTAACGAAGATGACTTTTTGGTTCGAAAGTTGACCTATTAGGTCGAATGGGTTGGTCATTAGGTCGAAAATTGAATATTTTGACCAAAGTTGACTTTTTGGTCAAAAGTTGACATATTGGGTCGATAGGCTTGGTCATTAGGTCGAAAATTGACAATTTTGACCAAAATTGACTTTTTGGTCGAAAGTTGACTGATTGGGTCAATGGGTTTGTCATTAGGTCGAGGATTGATCATTTGACCAAAGTTGACTTTTTGGTCGAGAGATTGACTTATTGGGTTAATAATTAGTCATTAGGTCGAAAAATTGATTATTTTGATCAAAATTGAATTTTTAGTCAAAGTTGACTCATTGGGTTGACGGGGTGGTCATTGGGTCACAAATTTACCATTTTGACCAAAGTTGACTTTTTGGTCAAAAGTTGACTGTTATTGTTAATGAGTTGCTCAATTAGGTCGAAATTGTCCATTTTGACAAAGATTGACTTTTTGGTCGAAGATTGACTGCTATTGGGTCGATGGGTTGGTCATTAGGTCGAAAATTGACCATTTTGACCAAAGTTGACTTTTTGGATCGAACGTTGACTGTTTGGTTAATGGGTTGTCATTAGGTCGAAAATTAACAATTTGACCAAATAGTCGATTTTGGTCGAAGTTGACTATTGGAGTCGATGGTTTGTCATTGTGTCGAGAATTTACCATTTTGACCAAAGTTGACTTTTTGGTCAGAGATTGGCTTATTGGGTCGATGAATTGGTCATTAAGTTCATAAATTGACTATTTTGACTAAAATTGACTTTTTGGTGAAAGTTCATCTATAGGTCGATGGGTTGCTCATTAGGTCGAGGATTGATCATTTTGACCAAAGTTGACTTTTTGTCGAAAGTTGACCTATTGGGTCGATGGGTTGGTCATTGGGTCGAAGATTGAGCATTTTGACCAAAGTTGACTTTTTAGTCGTAAGTTGACATATTTGGTCGATGAGTTGGTAATTGGGTTAAGAATTGACCATTTTAACGAAGATGACTTTTTGGTGAAAGTTGATACTGTTGGATTGAATGGGTTGGTCATTGGGTCAAAAATTGAACATTTTGACCAAAGTTGACCTATTAGATAAATGAGTTGGTAATTGGGTCAAGAATTGACTATTTTGACCAAAGATGATTTTTTGGTCAATAGTTGACCTATTGGGTCAATGGGTTAGTCATTGCGTCAAAAATTGACCATTTTGACCAAAGTTGAATTTTTGTTTAAAGTTAACCAATTGGGTCGATGGGTTTGTTATTGGATTAAGGATTGATCATTTTGACAAAAGTTGACTTTTTGGTCGAGAGATTGACTTATTAGGTCGATAATTGGTCATTAAGTCGAAAATTGATATTTTGACCTAAATTAACGTTTTGGTCGAAGTTGACGTATGGGACTGATGGGTTGGTCATTGGGTCGAGGATTGATCATTTTGACCAAAGTTGACTTTTTGGTCGAAAGTTGACTGTTGGATCGATAGGTTGGTTATTGGGTCGAGATTGACCATTTTAACCTGAAGTTGACTTTTGGTCGAAAGTTGACTTATTAGGTTGATGAGTTGGTCATTAGGTCGAAAATTGACCATTTTGACCAAACTTGACATTTTGGTCGAAAGTTGACTATTGGATCGATGGGTTGGTCATTAGGTTAAATAATTGACTATTTTGACGAAATTGACTTTTTGTGAAAGTTGACCTGATTAGGTCGATGGGTTTGTCATTGGGTCGAGGATTGACCATTTTGACAAAGTTGACTTTTTGGTCGAGAGATTGACTTTTGATCAATTGGTCATTAATTGAAGAATTGGCTATTTTGACCAATATTGACTTTTTGATCAAAAGTTGACTGTATTGGGTCAATGGGTTGCTCATTGGGTCGAGATTGATCCTTTTGACCAAAGTTGACTTTTTGGTCGAAAGTTGACTGTTGGATCGATGGGTTGGTCATTGGATCGAAGATTGATCATTTTGACCAAAGTTGACTTTTTAGTCGTAGATTGGCTTGTCGGGTTAATATTTGGTCATTAGGTCGAAATTTGACTATTTTGACCAAAATTGTCTTTTTGGTCGAAAGTTGAGCTATTGGGTCGATGCGTTGGTCATTGGGTCAAGGATTGACTATCTTGGCAAAATTGACTTTTTGGTGAAAAGTTGACCTATTAGATCGATGGGTTAGTCATTGGGTCGAGGATTGACCATTTTGACCAAACTTGAATTTTTGTCGAAGATTGACATTGGATTGACGATTGTCGTTAGATTGATGATTGGTCATTAGGTTGAAAATTGATAATTTTGACCGAAATTAAATTTTTGGTCGAAAGTTGACCTATTAGGTCGATGGGGTGATCATTAGGTCAGAAAATTGACCATTTTGACCAAAGTTGACTTTTTGGTCGAAAGTTGACCTATTGGATTGATAGGTTGGTCATTAGGTCGAAAATTGACCATTTTGACCAAAGTTGACTTTTTGATCGAAAGTTGACTTATTAGGTCGATGTGTGGTCATTAGGTCGATAACTAATTATTTTGACCAAAATTTACTTTTTAGTTAAAAGTTGACTCATTTAGGTCGATGGTTTTGTCATTAGGTCGATGATTGACCATTTATGACTAAAAGTTGACTTTTTGGTCAGAGATTGACTTATTGGGTAATAGTTAGTATTAGGTTAAAAATATGATTATTTTGACCAAAATTGAATTTTGATCAAAAGTTGATCGATTAGGTCAATGGGGTGGTCATTGGGTCGAAAATTGACCATTTTGATCGAAGTTGACTTTTTGGTCGAAAAGTTGACCTATATGGACGATGAGTTGGTCAATTGGGTCATAAATTGACCATTTTGACCAAAGATAACTTTTTGGTCAAAATTTGATCTATTGAGTCAATGGGTTGGTCATTGGGTCAAAAATTGACTATTTTGACCAAAGTTGACTTTTTGGTCAGAGATTGGGTTACTTGGTCAATAATTTGTCATTAGGTCAAAAATTGACTTTTTGGACAAAAGTTGACCTTTTGGGGTCGATGGGTTGGTCATTGAGTTGAGGATTGACCATTTTGACGTAAGTTGACTTTTGGACAAAAATTGACCTATTAGATTGATGGGTTGGTCGATGGGTCGAGATTGATCATTTTGACCAATGTTAACGTTTTGGTCGGAGATTGACTTATTCGGTCGATAATAGGTCATTAGGTCGATAATTGATTATTTTGACCAAAATTAAATTTTTGGTTAAAAGTTGACCAGTTGGGTCAATGAGTTGATCATTGGGTCGAGGAATTGATCATTTTGACCAAAGTGACTTATTTATCGAAAGTTGACTGTTAGGATCGATGGGTTGGTCATTAGGTCGAGTTTAAGCATTTTAACCAGAAGTTGACTTTTTGGTCGGAAGTTGGCTTACTTAGGTCGATAATTTGTCATTAGGTCGAAAATTGACTATTTTGACCGAAATTGATTTTTTAGTCAAAAGTTGACTTGTTGGATCAATTAGGTTTCTCATTAGGTCGAGGATTGACCCTTTTGAACAAGTTGACTTTTTGGTCGGATATTGACTTATTGGGTCGATAATTGGTCATTAGATCGAAAATTTATCGATTTTGACCAAAATTGAATTTTTTTTAAGAGTTGACACATTGGGTAAACATGGTGGTCATTAGGTCGAGAATTGACGATTTGACCGAAGTTGACTTTTTGGTCGAAAGTTGACCTTTTTGGTCGATGAGTTGGTAATTAGGTCGAAGAATTGATCATTTTGACCAAAGATGAATTTTTAGTCGAAAGTTGACTGTTAGATTGAAAAATAACCATTTGTGACTAAAGTTGACTTTTGAAAAGTCGAAGTTGGCTTATTAGATTGATGGGTGGTCATTGGGTCGAAAATTGAATATTTTGACCAAAATTGACTTTTTCGTCGAGAGTTGACTTATTGGGTCGATGGGTTTGTCATTGGGTCGAGGATTAGCCATTTTGACCGAAAGTTGACTTTTGGTCGAGAGATTGACTTATTGGGTGAATAATTGGTCATTATTTGAAAATTAACTATTTTGACCAAAATTGACTTTTTGGTCAAAAGTTGACTCTATTGGGTCGATGGGTTGGTCATTGGGTCGAGGATTGATCATTTTGTCCCAAGTTGACTTTTTGGTCGAAAAGTTGATTGGGTCGATGGGTTGGTCATTCGGGTCGAAGATTGACCATTTTAACCAAAATTGACTTTTTGGTCGAAAGCTTGGCTTTTGGATCAATAATTGGTCATTAGGTTAGAAATTGACTATTTTGACCAAAATTGACTTTTTGGAGAAATGTTAACATATTGGGTCGATAAGTTAGTCATTGGGTCGAGGATTGACCATTTTGACCAAAGTTGAATTTTTCGTCGAAAGTTAACCTTTAGGTCGATGGGTTTGTCATTCGGGTCGAGGATTAACCATTTTGACCAAAATTGACTTTTTGGTCGAAGATTCACTTATTGGGTCGATAATTGGTCGTTAGGTAAAAATTGAATATTTTGACCAAAATTAAATTTTTTGTCGAATGTTGACCATTATGTGTGTAAACGACGTTGGTCATTAGGTCGAAATTGACCATTTTGACCAAAGTTGACTTTTTTGTCGAATGTTGACTGTTGGGTTGATGAGTTCGTAATTGGGTCGAGAATTGACCATTTTGACCAAAGTTGACTTTTTAGACGAAAGTTGACTGTTAGATTGATGGGTTGTCATTAGATAAAAAATTGATTATTTTGACCGAAATGGACTTTTTGGTCGATTATTGACACTATATTATGTCGATGGGTTTGTCGTTGGGTCGACGATAGACCACTTTGACCAAAGTTGAGTTTTTGGTCGAGAGATTGACTTATTGTCGATAATTGGTCATTAATTCAAGTTAGTTTTGGTCATTAGGTAAAAAAATTGATTATTTTGACCAAATTTAAATTTTTGGTCGAAAAGTTGACCCATTGGGTCAACGGGATGGTCATTAGGTCGAGAATTTGACCCATTTAACTCAAAGTTAATTTTTTTATCGAAAGTTGACTATTTGGTCATTGAGTTGGTAATTGGGACAGAATTGACCATTTTGACCAAAGATGACTTTTTTGTCAAAAGTTCTTCTAGTGTGTCAATGGGTTGGTCATTGGGTCAAAAATTGACCATTTTGACCAAATTTGACTTTTAAGTCAAAATTTGACTGTTGGGTCGATGAGTTGGTCATTGGTCGAAATTAACTATTTTGACCTAAATTTATTTTTAGTTAAACGTTACTTATTTGGGTCAATGGTTTTGTCACTGGGTCAATGATTGACCATTATGACCAAAGTTGACTTTTTGGTTAGAGATTGACTTATTCGGTCAATAATTGGTCATTAGGTTAAAAATATATTATTTTGACCAAAATTAAATTTTTGGTCAGAAGTTGATCGATTGGGTTAACGGGTGGTAATTGGGTCAGAAATTGACCATTTTTACCAAAGTTGACTTTTTGGTCAAAAGTTGACCTATTTGGTCGATGAGTTGGTAATTGTGTCGAAAATTGACCATTTTGACCAAAGATGACTTTTTGTCGAAATTTGATCTATTTGGTCGATGGGTTGGTCATTAGGTCGAAACTTGACTATTTTGACTGAAAGTTGACTTTTTGGTCGAGAGATTGGCTTACTTGGTTAATAATTGTTCATTGGAGTCGAAAATTGATTATTTTGGTTAAAATTGACTTTTTGGTCAAAAGTTGACCTTTTGGGGTGATGGGTTGGTCATTGGGTCAAGGATTGACCATTTTGACCAAAGTTGACTTTTTGGACAAAAGTTGACCTATTAGGTCAACGGGTTGGTCAATGGGTCAAGGATTGATCATTTTGACCAAAGTTGACTTTTTAGTCATAAGTTGACTTATTTGGTCAATGAGTTGGTAATCGGGTTAAGAATTGCCTGTGGGCTCAACAGAGTTACTCATTGATTAGGTCATGAAATTGATCATTTTGACGAAAGTTGACTTTTGGTCGAAAGTTGACCTATTTGGTCGATGAGTTGCTAATTAGGTCGAAAATTGACCATTTTAACCGAAGATGACTTTTTTGTCAAAAGTTGATCTTTTGTGTCAATGGGTTGGTCATTAGGTCAAAAATTGACCATTTTTATCAAAGTTGACTTTTTGGACAAACGTTGACCTATTTGGTTAATGGGTTTTCATTAGGTCAAAAATTAACAATTTGACCAAATAGCGATTTTGGTCGAAGTTTACTATTGGGTCGATGGGTTTGTCGTTGTATCGAGGATTGACCATTTTGACCAAAGTTGACTTTTTGGTCGGAGATTGGTTTATTGGGTCGATAATTGGTCATAAATTCATAAATTGTACTATTTTAGCCAAAATTGACTTTTTGGTCGAAAGTTGATCTGATAAGGTCGATGGGTTGCTCATTGGGTCGAGGATTGATCATTTTGACCAAAGTTGACTTTTTTGTCGAAAGTTGACCTGTTAGGTCGATGGGTTGGTCATTGGGTCGAAGATTGAGCATTTGGACAAAGTTGACTTTTTAGTCGATAAGTTGACTTATTTGGTCGATGAGTTGGTAATCGAGGTTAGAGAATTGACCATTTTTAATGAAGATGACTTTTTAGTCAAAAGTTAATCTATTGGGTCAAATGGGTTGGTCATAGGGTCAAAAATTGAATATTTTGACCAAAGTTGACTTTTTGGTCAAAAGTTGACCTATCTGGTCAATGAGCTTTCATTAGGTTAAAAATTGACTATTTTGACCAAAATTGACTTTTTGGTCAAAAATTTGACTGATGAGTTAATGGGTTTGTCATTGGGTCGAGGATTGACCATTTGACGAAAGTGACTTTTTGGTCGGAGATTGACTTATTGGGTCGATAATTAGTCATTAGGTCGAAGAATTGATTATTTTGATCAAAATTGAATTTTTGGTTAAAAGTTAACTCATCGGGTTAACGGGGTAGTCATTAGGTCACAAATTTACCATTTTGACCAAAGTTCACTTTTGGTCTAAAGTTGACTATTTGTTAATGAGTTGCTAATTAGGTCAAGAATTGTCATTTTAGTCGAAGATGACTTTTTGGTCGAAAGTTGATCTATTAGGGTCGATGGGTTGGTCATTAGGTCGAGAATTAACCATTTTGATCAAAGTTGACTTTTTGGACAAACGTTGACCTATTTGGTTATTGGGTTGTCATTAGGTCGAAATTAACATATTTGACGAAAGTTGATTTTGGTCGAAAGTTTACTATGGGTCGATGGGTTTGTCATTGTGTCGAGGATTTACCATTTTGACCGAAGTTAACTTTTTGGTCGAGAGATTGACTTATTGGGTCAATAATTGGTCATTAAATTCATAAATTGACTATTTTGACTAAAATTGACTTTTTGGTCGAAAGTTGACCTATGAGGTCGATGGGTTGCTCATTAGGTCGAGAATTGATCATCTTGACCAAAGTTGACTTTTTGTCGAAAGTTGACTGATGAGTCGATGGGTTGGTCATTAGATCGAAGATTGAGCATTTTGACCAAAGTTGACTTTTTAGTCGTAAGGTTGACATATTTAATTGATGAGTTGGTAATTGGGTTAAGAATTGACCATTTTTAACGAAGATGACTTTTTGGTCAAAAGTTGATCTATTGGGACAAAGGGTTGGTCATTGGGTCAAAAATTGAACATTTTAACCAAAGTTGACCTATTAGGTAAATGAGTTGATAATTGGGTCAAGAATTGACTATTTCGACCAAAGATGATTTTTTGGTCAATAGTTGACCTATTGGGTCAATGGGTTAGTCATTGCGTCAAAAATTGACCATTTTGACCAAAGTTGAATATTTTGTTAAAAGTTGACCGATTAGGTCGATGGGTTTGTTATTGGATTAAGATTGATCATTTTGACAAAAGTTGACTTTTTAGTCGAAAGATTGACTTATTAGGTCAATAATTGGTCATTAATTCAAAAATTGACTATTTTGTCCTAAATTAACTTTTTGGTCAGAAGTTGACGTATGGGGCCAATGGGTTGGTCATTGGGTCAAGGATTGATCATTTTGACCAAAACTGACTTTTTGGTCAAAAGTTGATCTATTGGGTCAATAGGTTGGTTATTGGGTCAAGGATTGACCATTTTAACCAAAGTTGACTTTTAGTCAAAAGTTGACCTATTGGGTCAATGAGTTGGTCATTAGGTCGAAAATTGACCATTTTGACCAAACTTGACATTTTAGTCAAAAGTTGACCTATTGGATCAATGGGTGGTCATTAATTAAATAATTGACTATTTTGACCAAAATTGACTTTTTAGTCGAAAGTTGACCTAGTTGGTCAATGGGTTTGTCATTGGGTCAAGGATTGACCATTTTGACGAAAGTTGACTTTTTGGTCGAGTGATTGACTTTCGAGTCAATTGGTCATTAATTCGAAAAATTGATTATTTTGACCAATATCGACTTTTTGGACAAAAGTTGACTTATTAGGTCAATGGGTTGCTCATTGGGTCGAGGATTAATCCTTTTGACCAAAGTTGACCTTTTGGTCAAAAGGTCACTGTTAGATTGATGTGTTGATCATTGGATCGAGGATTGATCATTTTGACGAATGTTGACTTTTTGGTCATAGATTGGCTTATCGGGTTAATATTTGGTCATTAGAGTCGAAATTTGACTATTTTGACCAAAATTGACTTTTGGTCAAAGGTGGACCTATTGGGTCAATGGGTTGGTCAATGGGTTAAGGATTGACTATCTTAGCCAAAATTGACTTTTTGGTGAAAAGTTAACCTATTGGGTCAACGGGTTGGTCATTGGGTCAAGGATTGACCATTTTGACCAAACTTGAATTTTTGTCAGAGATTGACTTATTGGGTCAACAATTCGTCATTAGGTCAACAATTGGTCATTAGGTCAAAAATTGATAATTTTGACCAAAATTAAATTTTTTGTCAAAAGTTGACCCATTGGGTCGATGGGGTGATCATTGGGTCGAAAATTGACCATTTTGACCAAAGATGACTTTTTAACCAAAAGTTGACTGTTAGGTCAATGGGTTAGTCATTAGGTAAAAATTGACCATTTTGACCGATGTTGACTTTTTGGTCGAAAGTTGACTTATTAGGTTAATAGGTTGGTCGATTGAGTCGAAAATTGATTACTTTGACGAAATTGAATTTTTGGTCGAATGTTGACTTATTGGATCGATGAGTGGTCATTAAGTCAAAATTGACTACTTTGTCATTTTGACCGAAGTTGACTTTTTAGTTAGAGATTGACTTATTAGGTCGATAATTGGTCATAGGTTAAAAATTGATTATTTTGATCAAAATTAATTTTTTTGTTAAAAGTTGACTCGATTAGGTAATCGGAGTGGTCTTTGAAATTGACCATTTTGACGAAAGTTCACTTATTGGTCGAAAGTTGAGTCTATTTGAGTCAATGAGTTGGTCATTGGGTTAAGAATTGACCATTTTGACCAAAGATGACTTTTTGGTCAAAAGTTGATCTATTGGGTCAAAGGGAGGTCATTACGTTAAAAATTGATTATTTTGACCAAAATTGACTTTTTGGTAAAAAATTGAACTGTTGGGTCAATGGGTTTGTCATTGGGTCAGGGATTGACCATTTTGACCAAAGTTGACTTTTTGGTCAGAGATTGACTTATATGGTCAATAATTGGTCATTAGGTCAAAATTTGATTATTTTGACCAAAATTGAATTTTTGGTCAAAAGTTGACCCATTGGTTGAACGGGGTGGTCATTGGGTTAGAAATTGACCATTTTGACAAAAGTTGACTTTTTGATCAAAAGTTGACCTTTTTGGTGAATGAGTTGGTAATTGGGTCAAGAATTGACCATTTTGACGGAAAATGACTTTTTGCTCAAAAGTTGATTTATAGGGTCAATGGGTTGGTCATTGGGTCAAAATTTGACCATTTTGACCAAAGTTGACTTTTTGGCCAAATGTTGACCTATTCGGTCAACGGTGGTCATTAGGAAAAAAATTAATTATTTTGATCAAAATTGACTTTTTGGTCAAAAGATTGACTTATTAGGTCGAATCATTGACAATTTGACGAAGTTGACTTTTTGGTCAAAGATTGACTTTATTGGATTCGATAACGATGGTCATTAGGTTAAAATTGACTATTTTGATCAAAGTTGAGTTTTTGATCGAAAGTTAACCCATCAGATCAATGGAGTTGGTCATTAGGTCGAGAAATTGACCATTTTGACAAAAGTTGACTTTTTGAGTCGAAAGTTATACCGATTTGATCGTTGAGTTGGTAATTAGGTCGAGAATTGACCATTTGGACCAAAAATGTCTTTTAATGAGTTGACTATTGAGTCAATGGGTTAGTCATTAGATCGAAAATTGATCCATTTTGACCGAAGTTTATTTTTGGTCATAAGTTGACTTATTAGATTGATGGGTGGTCATTAGGTCAAAAATTGACTATTTTGACCAAAATTGACTTTTTGGTCAAAAGTTGACCTATAGCGTTAAGGGGTTTTTCATTGGGTTAAGGTTTGACCATTTTGACTAACGTTCACTTTTTGATCAGAGATTAACTTATTGTGTCAATAAATGGTCATTAATTCAAAAATCAATTATTTTGACCAAAATTGACTTTTTGGTCAAAAGTTGAGCTATTAGGCCAATGGGTTGGTCATTGGGTCAAGGATTAATCATTTTGGCCGAAATTGACTTTTGGTCAAAAGTTGACTTTATGGATCAACGGGTTGATCATTAGATTCGAGATTGACCATTTTGACCAAAGTTGGCTTTTTAGTCGATGGATTCGACTACTTGGTCGATAATTTGTCATTAGGTCGAAATTGACTTTTTGGTCGAAAGTGTATCTATTAGATCGATTGAGTGGTCATTAAATAAAAATTTCTTATTTTGACTAAAATTAACTTTTTGGTCGCAAGTTGAACTATTGGTTCGATGGGTTTTCATTAGATCGAAGATTGGTATTTTGACGAAAGTTGACTTTTGTTTAGAGATTGAGTTATTGGGTCGATAATTGATCATTAGATCGAAATTGATTATTTTGACCAAAATTTACTTTTTGGTCAGAAGTTGACCTATTGGGTCGACAGGGTGGTCATTGGGTCAGAAATTGACCATTTTGACCAAAGTTGATTTTTTGGTCAAATGTTGACCTATTTGGTCACTGAGTTGGTAATTGGGTCAAGACTTGACCATTTTGACCAAAGATCACTTTTTGGTCAAAAGTTGACCTATTAGGTCGATGGGTTAGTCATTGGGTCGAAAATTGACCATTTTGACCAAAGTTAACATTTTTGGTCGAAAAGTTGACCTCTTTGGGTTAATGGGTGGTCATTAGGTCGAAAATTGATTATTTTGACCAAATCGATTATTGGTCAAGAGTTGACCTGTTGGTCATTGGGTTTGTCATTGGGTCGAGGATTGACTATTTTGACCAAAGTTGACTTTTTGTCGATGATTAACTTATTGGGTCGATAATTTGTCATTAATTTCAAAATTGACCTTTGACCAAAATTAACTTTTTGTCGAAAGTTGACCTATTGAGGCGATGGGTTGGTCATTGGGTCAAGGATTGATCATTTCTACCGATGTTGACTTTTTAGTTAAAAGTTGACCTATGGGGTCAATGGGTTGGTCATTGGGTCAAAGATTGATTATTTTGATAAAAGGTGACTTTTTGGTCAGAGAATAGCTTACTGGGTCAATAATTCGTCATTAGGTAAAAAATTGACTATTTTTACCAAAATTTATTTTTGGTCAAAAGTTGACTCTATTAGATCGAGTGGTTGGTCATTAGATCGAGGATTATTATTTTGACGAAGTTCACTTTTGATCAGATTGAGTTATTGGGTTCTTAGTTGGTCATTAGGTTAAAATTGATTATTTTGTCAAAAAATAAATTTTTGGTCGAAAGTTGACCCATGGGGTCGAAGGGGTGGTCATTTGGTCACAAATTGACCATTTTGACCAAAGTTGACTTTTTGGTCAAAAGTGTTGACATTTTTGGTCAATGAGTTGTTAGTTGGGTCGAGAATTGACTATTTTGACCGTAGATTACTTTTGGATCGAAAAGATGATATATTGGGTCGATAGGTTAGTCATTTAGTCAAATTGACCATTTTGACCAAAGTTGACTTTTTAGTCGAAGTTGACATGTTGGGTTAATGGGTGGTCATTCGGTCGAAAATTGACTATTTTGACCAAAAATTGATTTTGGTCGAAAGTTTACTTTTAGAGATTCGATGAGGTTTGTCATTGGGTCGAGGATTTACGATTTTGACCAAAGTTGACTTTTTGGTCGAGAGATTAACTTAATTAGGTCGATAACTGGTCATTTGGTAAAAAATTGACTATTTTGACCAAAATTGAATTCTTGGTCGAAAGTTAACCCATCGAGTCGATAGAGTTGTTATTAGGTCGGAAATTGACCATTTTGTCCGAAGTTGTCTTTTTGGTCGAAAGTTGACTGTTGAGTCGAAGAGTTGATGATCGGGTCGAGAATTGACCATTTTGACTAAAGATGACTTTTTTGATCGAAAGTTGACCTTTTGGGTTAATGAGTTTGTTGTTGAGTAAAAAATTGAGCATTTTGCCCAAAGTAATCTTTTAGATCAAATGTTGACTTATTGGTTGATAGGTGGTCATTAAGTTCAAAAATGAGCATTTTGACCAAAATTGATTATTTGGTCAAAGTTGACTATTGGGTTAATGGGTTGGTCATTGGTTCGAGGATTGACCATTTTGACCGAAATTAACTTTTTAGTCAAAAGTTGACCTTTTAGATCGATGGGTTGGTCTTTGGGTCGAAAATTGACCATTTTGACCAAAGTTTACTTTTTGGTCGAAAGTTGACTTATTGGGTCAATGGGTGGTCATTAGGTCGAAAATTGATCTATTTTGTCAAAATTGACTTTTTGGTCGGCTGAGCTATTGTAGTCGATGGGATTGTCATTGGGTAAATGATTGACAATTTTTACCAAAGTTGATTTTTTGGTCGAGAGATTGACTTTTTGGGTCAATAATTGGTCATTAATTGCAGAAATGACTATTTTGACCAAAATTGACTTTTTGGTCGAAACTTAACCTATTAGGCCAATGGGTTGGTCATTGGGTCAAGAATTGATCATTTTGACCCAAGTTGTCTTTTTGGTCAAAAGTTGACATATTGGTTCAATGGGTTGGTCATTGGGTCAATGATTTACCATTTTGACCAAAGTTGACTTTTGGTCGGAGATTGGTTCTTGAGATTGACAATTTGTCATTAGGTCAAAAATTGACTATTTTATACCAAAATTAACTTTTTGTTCAAAAGTTGACCTATTGGGTCAATGGGTAGGTTATTAGGTCTAGGATTGACCATTTTGACCTAAGTTGACTTTTTGGTCAAAAGTTGACGAATTGGGTCAACACGTTAGTCATTGGGTCAAAGATTGACCATTTTGACCAAAGTTGACTTTTTGTTATAGATCGACTTATTGGTTCAATAATTGGTCATTAGGTAAAAAATTGATTATTTGACCAAAATTAAAGTTTTTTTCATAAGTTAACCCATTGGGTAAACCGGGTGGTCGTTGGGTCAAAAATTGATCATTTTGACCAAAGATGACTTTTAAGTCAAAAGTTAACCTATTAGGTCAATGAGTTGGTCATTGGGTCAAAAATTGTCCATTTTTACTAAAGTTGACCTTTTGGTCAAAAGTTGACCTATTAGATTAATAGGTGAGTCATTAGATCAAAAATTAACTATTTTGACCAAAATTAACTCTTTAGTCGAAATTAGACCTGTTGGGTCGATTCAGTTGGTCATTAAGTAAAAAATTGACTATTTTGACCAAAAATGACTTTTTGGTCAAAAGTTGAACTATTGTGTCAATGGGTTTCTCATTGGGTCAAGGATTGACCATTTTCACCAAAGTTGATTTTTTGGTTAGCGATTGACTTATTTGGTCAATAATTGGTCATTATGTCAAAAATTGATTATTTTGACCAAAATTAATTTTTTTGTCAAAAGTTGACCCATTGGGTCAACGGGATGTCAATGGGTCGAGAAATTGACCACTTTGACCGAAAGTTAACTTTTGGTCGAAACTTGACTATATGATCGATGAGTTGGTAATTGGGTCGAGAATTTACCATTTTGACGAATGACTTTTTGGTCGAAAGTTGACTATTGGTTCGATTGGTTGGTCATTGGGTCAAAAATTAACCATTTTGACCAAAGTTGACTTTTAGATCAAAAGTTGACTAATTAGGTAATTGGGTCGTCATTAGGTCAAAACTTGACCATTTTGACTGAAGTTGACTTTTTAGTCAAAGATTGACTTATTGGGTCGATAAATGGTCATTAATTCGAAAATTAACTATTTTTACCAAAGTTGACTTTTTGGTCGAAAGTTGACTATTAGGCGATTGGTTTGGTCATTGTGTCGAGATTGATCATTTTGACAAAGTTAACTTTCTTGTCAAAAGTTGACCTAATGGCTCAATGGGTTGGTCACTGGGTTAAGGATTGACCATATTGACCAAAGTTGAGTTTTTGGTCAGAGATTTGCTTACTGGGTCAATAATTGGTCATTAGGTCAAAAATTGACTATTTTGACCAAAATTGACTTTTTGGTCAAAAGTTGACCTATTGGGTAAATGGGTTGGTCATTGGGTCAAGGATTCACCATTTTGACCAAAGTTGTCTTTTGGGTCGAAAGTTGACTATTTAGGTCGATGAGGCGGTCATTAGACTAAAAATTGACAATTTTAGCAAAATTGACTTTTTGGTCGAAGTTGATCTATTTGGTCGATGAGTTTGTCATTGGGTTAAGGATTATCAATTTTGGCCAAAGTTGACTTTTAATCGAAAGTAGACGAATCGTTGGTCTCGCATCGAAGTTGACCATTTTCATCGAAGGTGACATTTAGATCATTGTGTCGGAAATTGACCATTTGACGAAGTTGACTTTTTGGTCAAAAGTTGACAATTTGGGTAAATAAGGTGGTTAGGTGAAAAATTGACAATTTTAACCAAAATTAACTTTTTTTGCAAAGTTATCCATTAAGATTCGATGAGTTTGTCATTGGGTCGAGATTGACCATTTTGACGAAGTTTACTTTTTGGTCGAAAGTTGACTGATTGGGTCGAAAAGTTGGTCATTTGGTCGAGGATTGACCATTTTGACCAATGTTGGCTTTTTGGTCGAAAGTTGACCTGTTAGATTCGATAATTCGTCATTAAGTCGAAAATTACTTATTTTGACCAAAATTGACTTTTTGGTCGAAAGTCGATATATTAGGTCGATTGGGTTGGTCATTAGAGTCGAGGATTTACCATTTGATGACGAGTTGACTTTTTGGTCGAAAGTTAACTTATTCGGTCGATGGGTTAGTCATTGGGTCGAGTTGACTATTTTGACCAAATTTGACATTTTGGTGAAGTTGGCTTCGTTGAGTCGATAATTGGTCAATAGGTAAAAAATTGACTATTTTGACCAAAATTGATTTTTTGGTCAAAAGTTGTCCTATTGTGTCAATGGGGTGGTCATTGTGTCTAGGATTGATAATTTTAACAAAAGATGACTTTTTGGTAAAAATTTGACATATTCGATAAAGTTGGTCTTGAGTCGAAAATTGACTATTTGGACCTATGTTGAATTTTTGGTCGAAAGTTGACTTTATTAGGTTAATGAGTGGTCATTAGATCGAAATTGACTTTTTGGTCGAAGTTTTCTTTATGGTCGAATGATTTTATCATTGGGACAAGGGTTGACCATTATGACGAAAGTTGACTTTTTAGTCGAGAGATTCACTTATTGGATTGATAATTGGTCATTAGGTCGAAATTTGATTATTTTGACCAAAATTAAATTTTTTGTCGAAAGTTGACCCGTTAGATTAATTGGTCAATTAGAGTCGGAAATTGACAATTTTGACCAAAGTTGACTTTTTGGACGAAAGTTGATTTATTTGGTCAATAAGTTGGTGATTGTGTTAAAAGTTGACCATTTTGACCGAAGATGACTTTTTGGTCAGAGATTAGCTTACTTGGTCAATAATGGATTCGATAGCTCAAAAATTGACTATTTTGACCAAAATTAACTTTTTGGTCAAAAGTTGACCTATTGGGTTGATAGGTTAGTCATTGGATCAATGATTGACCATTTAGATCAAAGTTGACTTTTTGGACAAAATTTGACCTATTTAATCAATGGGCTGGTCATTGGGTCAAGGATTGACCATTTTGACCAAAGATGACTTTTTGGTCAGAGAGTTGACTTATTAGATCAATAATTGGTCAATTAGGTCGAAATTTGATTATTTTGACCAAAATTAAATTTTTGTTGAAAAGTTGACCTATTGGGTCGACGGAGTGGTCATTAGATCGAAATTGACCATTTTTACCAAAGTTAACTTTTTGGTCGAACTTTGACCTATTAGATCGATGGGTTAGTCATTAGGTCGAGGATTGACCATTTTGACCAAAGTTAACTTTTGGCTGAACTTTGACCTATTGGGTCAATGGGTTGGTCATTGGGTCAAGGATTGACCATTTTGACCAAAGTGACTTTTTGGTCAGAGATTGGCTTACTGAGTCAATAATTGGTTATTAGGTGAAAAATTGACTATTTTGACCAAAATTTATTTTTTTGTTAAAACTTGACAAATTGGGTCAATGGGTTTATCATTGGGTCAAGTATTGACCATTTTGAACAAAGTTGACTTTTGGGTCAGAGATTGACTTATTAGGTTAATAATTGGTCATTATGTCAATAATTGTCTAATTTGGCCAAAATTGAATTTTTAGTCGAACGTTAACCCATTTGGTCAATGGGGTGGTCATTGGGTTACAAATTGATTATTTTGACCAAAGATGACTTTTTGGTCAAAACTTGACCTTTTTTTTACCAAAATTGAATTTTTTGTAAAAGTTAACACAGGGTCAACATGGTGGTCATTGGAAATTCTCCATTTTGACCAATGTTGACTTTTTGGTCAAAAGTTAACATATTTGGTCAATGAGTTGGTAATTGGGTCAATAATTGACTATTTTGACCAAAGATGACTTTTTGGTCAAAAGTAACCTAGTGTAGGTCGAAAATTGACAATTTTAATTAAAGTTAACTTTTTTGTAAAAAGTTGACGATTAGATTGATGAGTGGTCATTAGCTAAAAATTAACTATTTTGACCAAAATTGACTTTTTCGTCGAGAGTTGATCTATTGGGTCGAAAGTTGGTCATCGAGTCGAAAGTTGACTATTTGGACCTAAATTGATTTTTTAGTCAAAAGTTAACTTATTGGGTTAATGGGTGGTCATTAGGTCAAAATTGACTTTTTTGTCAAAAGTTTACCAAATGGTTAAATGGTTTTATCTATGGGACAAGGATTAACCATTATGACCAAAGTTGACTTTTTGGTCAGAGATTGACTTATTGGGCCAATAATTGGTAATTAGGTCGAAATTTGATTATTTTGACCAAAATTAAATTTTTGGTCGAAAGTTGACCCATTAGGTCGATGGGGTGGTCATTGGGTCGGAAATTGACCATTTTGACCAAAGTTGACTTTTTGGTCGAAAGTTGATTTATTTGGTCGATAAGTTGGTAATTGTGTTAAAGATTGACCATTCTACTAAAGATGACTTTTGGTCGAAAGTTGATCTATTAGGTCGATGGGTTGGTTATTGTGTCAAAAATTGACCATTTTGACCAAAGTTAACTTTTTGGTCAGAGATTGGCTTACTTGGTCAATAATTGGTCATTAGGTCAAAAATTGACTTTTTGGTCAAAAATTGGCGTCTTGGGTTGAGGGGTTGGTTATCGGATAAAAGATTGACCATTTTGGACAAAAGTTGACTTATTTAGTCAATGGGTTGGTCATTGGGTCAATGATTGACCATTTTGACCAAAGTTCACTTTTTTGTCAGAGATTCACTTATTGGGTCAACAATTGGTCATTAAATCAAAATTTGATTATTTTGACCAAAATTAAATTTTTGTTCAAAAGTTAACCCATTGGGTCAACGGAGTGGTCATTGCGTCAGAAATTGACCTTTTTGACCAAGTTGACTTTTTAGTCAAACGTTGACCTATTGGGTCAATGGGTTGGTCTTTCGGTCAAGGATTGACCATTTTGACAAAAGTTGACCTTTTTGTCAGAGATTGGCTTACTGGGTCAATAATTGGTCATTAGGTCAAAAATTGACTATTTTGACCAAAATTTATTTTTTGGTCAAAAGTTGACCTATTAGGTCAATGGGTTAGTCATTGGATCGATATTAACCATTTTGAACAAAGTTGACTTTTTAGGTTGAAATTGACTTATTGGGTCGATAATTGGTCTTTATGTCGAAAATTGTACTATTTTGACCAAAATAGAATTTTTGGTCAAAAGTTAGCCTATTGGGTCAACCGAGTGGTCAATTGGGTTAGAAATTGATTATTTTGACCAAAGATGACTTTTTGATCAAAATTTGACCTTTTTGGCCAAAATTGAATTTTTTTATAAAAGTTAACCCATTGGGTCAACATGGTGGTCATTAGGTTAGAAATTGTCCATTTTGACCAAAGTTAACTTTTTGGTCAAAAGTTGACCTATTTGGTCAATGAGTTGGTAATTGGGTCAAGAATTGACCATTTTGACCAAAGATAACTTTTTGGTCAAAAGTTGACCTATTAGGTCAAAAATTGACCATTTTGACTAAAGTTGACTTTTTTGTCAAAAGTTGACCTATTGGGTAAATGGGTGGTCATTTGGTAAAAAATTATCTATTTTGTTCAAAATTGACTTTTTCGTCAAAAGTTGACCTATTAGATCGATGGGTTTGTCATTGGGTCGAGGATGACCATTTTGACCGAAGTTGACTTTTTGTCAGAGATTGACTTACGTGTCGATAAATGATCATTAATTCAAGTTAATTATTTTGAGTCATCATGTCGAAAATTCATTATTTTGACAAAAATTAAATTTTTGAGTCAAAAGTTAACCCATTGGGTGAACGGGGTGGTCATTGGGTCAGAAATTGACCATTTTGACCAAAGTTAACATTTTTGTCAAAAGTTGCACTATTTGGTCAATGAGTTGGTAATTGGGTCAAGAATTGACCATTTTGATCAAAGATGACTTTTTGGTCAGATGTTGATCTACTGGGTCAATGGGATGGTCATCGAGTCAAAAATTAACCATTTTGACCAAATTTGACTTTTTGGTAAAAAGTTGACCTATTGTGTCAATCGGTGCTCATTTAGTCAAAAATTGACTATTTTGACCAAAATTGACTATTTGGTCAAAAGTTGACCTATAGGAAATTGGGTTTGTCATTGGGCGAGGTTTGACCATTTTGACCAAAGTTGAATTTTTAGTCGACATTGAATTATTAGGTCGATAATTGGTCATTAGGTCAAAAATGAGTATTTTAGCGAAATTGAATTGTTGGTCAAAAGTTAACCCGTTGGGTCAACGGGGTGGTCATTTGATCAGAAATTGACCATTTTGAACAAAGATGACTTTTTGGTCGAAAGTTGACCAATCAGCGTCAATGGGTTGGTCATTGGGTCGAAATTTGACCATTTGGACCAAAGTTAACTTTTGATCGAAATGTTGATTTATTCGGTCGATTGATTAATCATTAGGTCGAGGATTGACCATTTTAACCAAAGTTGACTTTTTGGTCGAAGATTGGCATACTAGATCAATAGCTAGTCATTAGGTCGAAAATATATTATTTTGACCAAAATTGATTTTTTGCTCGAAAGTTGACCTTTAGTGTCGATGGGTTGGTCTTTAGGCCGAGGATTGATCATTTTGACTAAAGTTGACTTTTTGGTCGAAAAGTTGACTCTATTGGGTCGAAAGAGTTGGTCATTGGGTTAAAAATTGACCACTTTGACCCATGTTGCATTTTTGGACAAAAGTTTACCTATTGGGTCAATGGTTTTGTCAATGGGTCAATGATCGACCATTATGACCAAAGTTGACTTTTTGGTCAGAGATTGACTTATTGGGTCAATAATTGATCATTAGGTCAAAAATATATTATTTTGACCAAAATTAAATTTTGGCCAAAAGTTGATCGATTGGGATAACTGGGTGGTAATTGGGTCAGAAATTGACCATTTTGACCAAAGTTGACTTTTTTGTCAAAAGTTGACCTCTTTGGTCAATGAGTTGGTAATTGTGTCAAAAATTAACCATTTTGACCGAAGATGACTTTTCAGTCAAAATTTGATCTGTTGGGTCAATGGGTTGGTCATTGGGTCAAAATTGACCATTTTGACCAAAGTTGACTTTTCGATCAAAGATTAGCTTACTTGGTCAATAATTGGTCATTAGGTCAAAAATTGACTATTTTGACCAAAATTGACTTTTTGGTCAAAAGTTGACCTTTTGGGTCAATGGGTTAGTCATTGGATTCGATGATTGACCATTTTGGCCGAAGTTGACTTTTCGGACGAAAAGTTGATCTATTAGATTCGATGGGATGGTCCATGGGTCGAAGGATTGACGATTTTGACCAAAGTTGACTTTTTGGTCGAGAGTTCACTTATTGGATCAATAATTGGTCATTAGGTCGAAATTGATTATTTTGACCAAAATTAATTTTTTGTCGAAGAGTCATTGGGTAAAAAATTGACCATTTTGACCAAAGTTGATGTTTTAGTTAAAAGTTGACCTTTTGGATCAATGAGTTGGCTTTGGGTCAAGGATTGAGCATTTTGACCAAAGTTGAGTTTTGGTCAAAGATTGGCTTACTGGGTCAATAATTGGCCATTAGGTCAAAAATTGACTATTTTGACCAAAATTAATTTTTTGGTCAAAAGTTAACTTATTGGGTCAATTGGTTTGCCATTAGGTCAAGGATGGACCATTTTGAAAAAAGTTGACTTTTTGGTCAGAGATTGACTTATTGGGTCGATAATTGGTCATTAGGTCAAAATTTGTCTATTTTGACTAAAAGTGAATTTTGGTCAAAAGTTAACTAATTGGGTCAACCGGGTGGTCCTTCAGTTAGAAATTGTTCATTTTGACCAAAGATGACTTTTTGATCAAACATTGACCAATTTTGACCAAAATTGAATTTTTTATAAAAGTTAACACATTGGGTCAACATGGTGGTCATTGGGTCAGAAATTGATCATTTGGCCAGAAGTTGACTTTTTGGTCAAAGTTGATCTTTTTGGTCTATGAGGTTGTAATTGGGCCGAGAATTGACCATATTCACCAAAGATGACTTTTTGATCAAAGGTCGACCTATTAGGTCGAAAATTGACCATTTTGACCAAAGTTGACTTTTTGGTCGAAAGTTGACCTATTAGATCGATGGGTGGTCACTAAGTAAAAAATTAACTATTTTGACCAACATTGACTTTTTCGTTAAAAGTTGACTTTATTGGGTAAATGGGTTTTTCATTGGGTCGAGGATTGATCATTTTCACTAAAGTTGACTTTTTGGTTAGAGATTGACTTATTAGGTCGATAATTGATCATTGAATTCAAATATTGATTATTTTGGTCATTAAGTCGAAGAATTGATCTATTTTGACAAAATTAAATTTTTGGTCGAAAGTTAACCCATTGAATTGAGCGGGATCATTAGGTCAGAAATTGACCATTTTGACCAAAGTTGACTTTTTGTCGAAAGTTGACCTGTTAGGTCGATGAGTTTCATTTGGGTCAAGAATTGTCTAATCTGACCAAAGATGACTTTTTTGTCAAAGGTGATCTATTTGGTCAATGTGTTGGTCATTAGGTCAAAAATTATGCATTTTGACCAGATTTGAATTTTTGGTCGAAAGTTGACTGTTGGCGTCAATCGGGTAGGACATTTAGTCAAAAATTGACTATTTTGAACAAAATTGACATTTTAGTCAAAAGTTAACTTATTAGGTGAATGGGTTTGTCATTGGGTTAAAGATTGACCATTTTGACCAAAGTTGAATCTTTGGTCAGAGATTATCTTATTAGGTCAATAATTGGTCATTAGGTCAAAAATGAGTATTTTAACCAAAAATGAATTTTTGGCCATAAGTTAATCCGTTGGGTCAACGGGGTGGTCATTGGGTCGGAGAATTGACCATTTTGACCAAAGATAACTTTTTGGTCAAAATTTTATCTATTAGGTCAATGGATTGGACATTGGGTCAAAAATTGACCATTTGACCAAAGTTAACTTTTTTGTCAAAAGTTGGCCTATTGGGTCAATGGGTATTCATTCGTCAAAATTTGACTATTTTGACCAAAATTAATTATTTGGTCAAAAGTTGACCTATTGGGTGTCATTGGGTCAAGGATTGACCATTTTGACCAAAGTTGACTTTTCGGTCATAGATTGACTTATTAGGTCAATAATTGGTCATTAATTCGAAAATTGACTATTTTGACCAAAATTGACTTTTTGGTCAAAAGTTGATGTATTTGGTCAATGGGTTGGTCATTGGGTCAAGGATCGATCATTTTGTCCCGAGTTGACTTTTTGGTCAAAAGTTGACCTATTAGGTCAATGGGTTGGTCTTCGGGTTAAGGATTGACCATTTTGACCAAAATTGACTTTTTTGTTAGAGCTTAGCTTTTGGAGTCGATAATTGGTCATTAGCTCGAAATTTGTCTAATTTGACCAAAATTGACTTTTTGGTCAAAAGTTAACATATTGGGTCAATGGGTTAGTCATTGGGTCAAGGATAGACCATTTTGACCAAATTTGACTTTTTGGTCAAAAGTTAACCTATTGGGACAATGGGTTTGTCTTCGGGTCAAGGAATAACCATTTTGACCAAAATTGAGTTTTTGGTCAAAGATTGACTTATTGGGTCAATAATTGGTCATTAGGTAAAAAATTGAGTATTTTAACCAAAATTAAATTTTTTGTCAAATGTTAACCTATTAGGTGAACGTGAGTGGTCATTGGGTCGGAAATTGACCATTTTGACCAAAGTTGACTTTTTAGTCAAAAGTTGACTTATTTGGTTAATGAGTTGGAAATTAGGTCAAGAATTGACCATTTTGACCGAAGATGACTTTTTGGTCAAAAGTTGACCTATTGGGTCAATGGGTTCTCATTAGGTAAAAAATGTTATTTGGACCTATGTCGAATTTTTGGTCAAAAGTTGACCTATTAGGTTAATGAGTGGTCATTAGGTCAAAATTGACTTTTTGGTCAGAAGTTTTCCTATTGGTCCAATGGTTTTATCATTGGGACGAGGATTGACCATTATGACCAAAGTTGACTTTTTGGTCGAGAGATTCGACTTATTGGGTCGATAATTGGTCATTAGGTCGAAATTTGATTATTTTGACCAAAATTAAATTTTTGTCGAAAGTTGACCCGTTAGATCAATGGGTGTGTTAATTAGGTCGGAAATTGACAATTTTGACCAAAGTTGACTTTTTGGTCAAAAGTTGATTTATTTGGTCAATAAGTTGGTGATTGTGTTAAAAATTGACCATTTTGACCGAAGATGACTTTTTGGTCAGAGATTAGCTTACTTGGTCAATAATGGGTCAATAGGTCAAAAATGATTATTTTGACCAAAATTAACTTTTTGGTCGAAAGTTGACTGTTGGGTCGATAGGTTAGTCATTGGATCAATGATTGACCATTTAGATCAAAGTTGACTTTTTGGACAAAATTTGACCTATTTAGATCGATGGGTGCAGTCATTAGGTGAGGATTGACCATTTTGACCAAAGATGACTTTTTGGTCAGAGATTAACTTATTTGGTCAATAATTGGTCAATTGGTCAAAATTTGATTATTTTGACCAAAATTAAATTTTTGTTCAAAAGTTGACCCATTGGGTCAACGGAGTGGTCATTGGGTCAGAAATTGACCATTTTTACCAAAGTTAACTTTTTGGTCAAACTTTGACCTATTGGGTCAATGGGTTGGTCATTGGGTCAAGGATTGACCATTTTGACCAAAGTTAACTTTTTGGCCAAACTTTGACCTATTGGGTCAATGGGTTGGTCATTGGGTCAAGGATTGACCATTTTGACCAAAGTGACTTTTTGGTCAGAGATTGGCTTACTGAGTCAATAATTGGTTATTAGGTGAAAAATTGACTATTTTGACCAAAATTTATTTTTTTTGTTAAAAGTTGACATATTGGGTCAATGGGTTTATCATTGGGTCAAGTATTGACCATTTTGAACAAAGTTGACTTTTGGGTCAGAGATTGACTTATTAGGTTAATAATTGGTCATTATGTCAATAATTGTCTAATTTGGCCAAAATTGAATTTTTGGTCAAAAGTTAGCCCATTTGGTCAACGGGGTGGTCATTGGGTTACAAATTGATTATTTTGACCAAAGATGACTTTTTGGTCAAAACTTGACCTTTTTTTTACCAAAATTGAATTTTTTGTAAAAGTTAACACATTGGGTCAACATGGTGGTCATTGGAAATTTTCCATTTTGACCAATGTTGACTTTTTGGTCAAAAGTTAACATATTTGGTCAATGAGTTGGTAATTGGGTCAATAATTGACTATTTTGACCAAAGATGACTTTTTGGTCAAAAGTAACCTATTAGGTCAAAAATTGACAATTTTAATTAAAGTTGATTTTTTTGTGAAAAGTTGACCAATTGGGTCAATGAGTGGTCATTAGCTAAAAAATTAACTATTTTGACCAAAATTGACTTTTTCGTCAGAAGTTGACCTATTGGGTCAAAAGTTGGTCATCGGGTCAAAATTTGACTATTTGGACCTAAATTGATTTTTTAGTCAAAAGTTAACTTATTGGGTTAATGGGTGGTCATTAGCTCAAAATTGACTTTTTTGTCAAAAGTTTACCAAATGGTTAAATGGTTTTATCTATGGGACAAGGATTAACCATTATGACCAAAGTTGACTTTTTGGTCAGAGATTGACTTATTGGGCCAATAATTGGTAATTAGGTCAAAATTTGATTATTTTGACCAAAATTAAATTTTTGGTCAAAAGTTGACCCATTGGGTCAATGGGGGTGGTAATTGGGTCGGAAATCAACCATTTTGACCAATGTTAACTTTTTGGTCAAAAGTTGATTTATTTAGTCAATTAGTTGGTAATTGTGTTAAAGATTGACCATTCTACTAAAGATGACTTTTTGGTCAAAATTTGATCTATTGGGTCAATGGGTTGGTTATTGTGTCAAAAATTGACCATTTTGACAAAAGTTAACTTTTTGGTCAGAGATTGGCTTACTTGGTCAATAATTGGTCATTAGGTCAAAAATTGACTATTTTGACAAAAATTGACATTTTGGTCAAAAGTTGGCGTCTTGGGTTGATGGGTTGCTTATCAGATCAAAGATTGACCATTTTGGACAAAAGTTGACCTATTTAGTCAATGGGTTGGTCATTGGGTCAATGATTGACCATTTTGACCAAAGTTCACTTTTTAGTCAGAGATTCACTTATTGGGTTAATAATTGGTCATTAAATCAAAATTTGATTATTTTGACCAAAATTAAATTTTTGTTCAAAAGTTGACCCATTGGGTCAACGGAGTGGTCATTGCGTCAGAAATTGTCCTTTTTGACCAAGTTGACTTTTTGGTCAAACGTTGACCTATTGGGTCAATGGGTTGGTCTTTCGGTCAAGGATTGACCATTTTGACAAAAGTTGACCTTTTTGTCAGAGATTGGCTTACTGGGTCAATAATTGGTCATTAGGTCAAACATTATTATTTTTGACCAAAATTTATTTTTTGGTCAAAAGTTGACCTATTAGGTCAATGGGTTAGTCATTGGGTCAAGTATTAACCATTTTGAACAAAGTTGACTTTTGGGTCAGAAATTGACTTATTGGGTCAATAATTGGTCTTTATGTCAAAAATTGTCTATTTTGACCAAAATAGAATTTTTGGTCAAAAGTTAGCCCATTGGGTCAACCGAGTGGTCAATTGGGTTAGAAATTGATTATTTTGACCAAAGATGACTTTTTGATCAAAATTTGACCTTTTTGGCCAAAATTGAATTTTTTTATAAAAGTTAACCCATTGGGTCAACATGGTGGTCATTAGGTTAGAAATTGTCCATTTTGACCAAAGTTAACTATTAGTCAAAAGTTGATCTATTGGTCAATGAGTTGGTAATTGGGTCAAGAATTGACCATTTTGACCAAAGATAACTTTTTGGTCAAAAGTTGACCTATTAGGTCAAAAATTGACCATTTTGACTAAAGTTGACTTTTTGGTAAAAAATTATCTATTTTGTTCAAAATTGACTTTTTCGTCAAAAGTTGACCTATTGGGTCAATGGGTTTGTCATTGGGTCAAGGATGACCATTTTGACCGAAGTTGACTTTTTGTCAGAGATTGACTTACTGTGTCAATAAATGATCATTAATTCAAGAATTGACTATTTTGGTCATTATGTCAAAAATTCACTATTTTGACAAAAATTAAATTTTTGGTCAAAAGTTAACCCATTGGGTGAACAGGGTGGTCATTGGGTCAGAAATTGACCATTTTGACCAAAGTTAACATTTTTGTCAAAAGTTGCACTATTTGGTCAATGAGTTGGTAATTGGGTCAAGAATTGACCATTTTGATCAAAGATGATTTTTTGGTCTGATGTTGATCTACTGGGTCAATGGGATGTTCATCGAGCCAAAAATTAACCATTTTGACCAAATTTGACTTTTTGGTAAAAAGTTGACCTATTGTGTCAATCGGTGCTCATTTAGTCAAAAATTGACTATTTTGACCAAAATTGACTATTTGGTCAAAAGTTGACCTATTGGGAAATTGGGTTTGTCATTGGGCCAAGGTTTGACCATTTTGACCAAAGTTGAATTTTTGGTCAGACATTGAATTATTGGGTCAATAATTGGTCATTGGGTCAAAAATGAGTATTTTAGCCAAAATTGAATTGTTGGCAAAAGTTAGCCCGTTGGGTCAACGGGGTGGTCATTGGGTCAGAAATTGACCATTTTGAACAAAGAAGACTTTTTGGTCAAAAGTTGACCAATCGCGTCAATGGGTTGGTCATTGGGTCAAAATTTGACCATTTGGACCAAAGTTAACTTTTTGGTCAAATGTTGATTTATTCGGTCAATTGATTAATCATTAGGTCAAGGATTGACCATTTTAACCAAAGTTGACTTTTTGGTCAAAGATTGGCATACTAGGTCAATAATTAGTCATTAGGTCAAAAATATATTATTTTGACCAAAATTGATTTTTTGCTCAAAAGTTGACCTTTAGTGTCAATGGGTTGGTCTTTAGGCCAAGGATTGATCATTTTGACTAAAGTTGACTTTTTGGTCAAAAGTTGACCTATTGGGTCAAAGAGTTGGTCATTGGGTTAAAAATTGACCACTTTGACCCATGTTGCATTTTTGGACAAAAGTTTACTTATTAGATTGATGGTTTTGTCAATAGGTCGATGATCGACCATTATGACCAAAGTTGACTTTTTGGTCAGAGATTGACTTATTGGGTCAATAATTGATCATTAGGTCAAAAATATATTATTTTGACCAAAATTAAATTTTGGCCAAAAGTTGACTGATTGGGATAACTGGGTGGTAATTGGGTCAGAAATTGACCATTTTGACCAAAGTTGACTTTTTAGTCAAAAGTTGACCTCTTTGGTCAATGAGTTGGTAATTGTGTCAAAAATTGACCATTTTGACCGAAGATAACTTTTCAGTCAAAATTTGATCTGATTAGATTAATGGGTTGGTCATTGGGTCGAAATTGACCATTTTGACCAAAGTTGACTTTTCGATCAAAGATTAGCTTACTTGGTCAATAATTGGTCATTAGGTCAAAAATTGACTATTTTGACCAAAATTGACTTTTTGGTCAAAAGTTAACCTTTTGGGTCGATGGGTTGGTCATTGGGTCAATGATTGACCATTTTGGCCAAAGTTGACTTTTTAGACAAAAGTTGATCTATTGGGTCAATGGGATGGTCCATGGGTCAAGGATTGACGATTTTGACCAAAGTTGACTTTTGGTCGAAGATTCACTTATTGGGTCGATAATTGGTCATTAGGTCGAAATTTGATTATTTTGACCAAAATTAATTTTTTGTCGAAGGTCATTGGGTAAAAAATTGACCATTTTGACCAAAGTTGATGTTTTAGTTAAAAGTTGACCTTTTGGATCAATGAGTTGGTCTTTAGGTCAAGGATTGAGCATTTTGACCAAAGTTGAGTTTTGGTCGAAGATTGGCTTACTTGGGTCGATAATTGGTCATTAGGTCAAAAGTTGATCATTTTGACCAAAATTAATTTTTGGTCAAAAGTTGAACTTATTAGATCAATTGGTTTGCCATTAGGTCGAGGATGGACCATTTTGAAAAAGTTGACTTTTTGGTCAGAAGATTGACTTATTGGGTCGATAATTGGTCATTAGGTCAAAATTTGTCTATTTTGATTAAAAGTGAATTTTTGGTCAAAAGTTAACTAATTAGAGTCAATCGGGTGGTCCTTCAGTTAGAAATTGTTCATTTTGACCAAAGATGACTTTTTGATCAAACATTGACCAATTTTGACCAAAATTGAATTTTTTATAAAAGTTAACACATTGGGTCAACATGGTGGTCATTGGGTCAGAAATTGACCATTTGGCCAAAGTTGACTTTTTGGTCAAAATTTGATCTTTTTGGTCTATGAGGTTGTAATTGGGCCAAGAATTGACCATATTCACCAAAGATGACTTTTTGATCAAAAGTCGACCTATTAGATCGAAAAATTGACCATTTTGACCAAAGTTGACTTTTTGGTCAAAAGTTGACCTATTGGGTCAATGAGTGGTCACTAAGTAAAAAATTAACTATTTTGACCAACATTGACTTTTTCGTTAAAAGTTGACCTATTGGGTAAATGGGTTTTTCATTGGGTCAAGGATTGACCATTTTCACTAAAGTTGACTTTTTGGTTAGAGATTGACTTATTAGGTCAATAATTGATCATTAATTCAAATATTGATTATTTTGGTCATTAAGTCAAAAATGACTATTTTGACAAAAATTAAATTTTTAGTCGAAAAGTTAACCTAGTGGGTGAACGGGGTCATTGGGTCAGAAATTGACCATTTCACCAAAGTTGACTTTTTGTCAAAAGTTGACCTATGGGTCAATGAGTTGCTATTTGGGTCAAGAATTGACCATTTTAACCAAAGATGACTTTTTGGTCTAAAGTTTATCTCATTGAGTCAATGCGTTGGTCATTGGGTCAAAAATTATGCATTTTGACCAAATTTGAATTTTTGGTCAAAAGTTGACCTATTGGGTCAATCAGAGGACATTTAGTCAAAAATTGACTATTTTGAACAAAATTGACATTTTAGTCAAAAGTTAACTTATTGGGTGAATGGGTTTGTCATTGGGTTAAGGATTGACCATTTTGACCAAAGTTGAATCTTTGGTCAGACATTATCTTATTAGGTCAATAATTGGTCATTAGGTCAAAAATGAGTATTTTAACCAAAAATGAATTTTTGGCCACAAGTTAATCCGTTGGGTCAACGGGGTGGTCAATGGGTCAGAAAATGAGCATTATGAACAAAGATGACTTTTTGGTCAAAAGTTGACTTATTGGGTTAATGGGAGGTCATTCAGCCAAAATTGACTATTTTGACCAAAATTAATTATTTGGGCAAAAGTTGACCTATTGGGTGTCATTGGGTCAAGGATTGACCATTTTGACCAAAGTTGACTTTTTGGTCATAGATTGGCTTATTAGGTCAATAATTGGTCATTAATTCGAAAATTGACTATTTTGATCAAAATTGACTTTTTGGTCAAAAGTTGACGTATTTGGTCGATGGGTTGGTCATTGGGTCGAGGATTGATCATTTTGTCCAGAGTTGACTTTTTGGTCGAAAGTTGACTATTAGAGTCGATGGGTTTGGTCTTTGGGTTAAGGATTGACCATTTTGACCAAAATTGACTTTTTGTTAGAGACTTAGACTTTCTAGAGTCGATAATTGGTCATTAGCTCAAAATTTTTCTAATTTGACCAAAATTGACTTTTTGGTCAAAAGTTAACATATTGGGTCAATGGGTTAGTCATTAGGTCAAGGATAGACCATTTTGACCAAATTTGACTTTTTGGTCAAAAGTTAACCTATTGGGACAATGGGTTTGTCTTCGGGTCGAGGAATAGACCATTTTGACCAAAATTGAGTTTTTGGTCGAAGATTGACTTATTAGGTCGATAGTTGGTCATTAGGTAAAAATTGAGTATTTTAACCAAAATTAAATTTTTGTCGAATGTTGATCTATTGGGTGAACGGAGTGCTCATTAGGTCGAAAATTGACCATTTTGACCAAAGTTGACTTTTTGGTCGAAAGTTGACTTATTTGGTTAATGAGTTGGAAATTAGGTCAAGAATTGACCATTTTGACCGAAGATGACTTTTTGGTCAAAAGTTAACCTATTGGGTCAATGGGTTCTCATTAGGTAAAAAATTGACTATTTGGACCTATGTCGAATTTTTGGTCAAAAGTTGACCAATTAGGTTAATGAGTGGTCATTAGGTCAAAATTGACTTTTTGGTCAGAAGTTTTCTATTGGTCCGATGGTTTTATCATTGGGACGAGGGTTGACCATTATGACCAAAGTTGACTTTTTGGTCGAAGATTCACTTATTGGGTCAATAATTGGTCATTAGGTCAAAATTTGATTATTTTGACCAAAATTAAATTTTTTGTCAAAAGTTGACCCGTTGGGTCAACTGGGTGGTAATTAGGTCGAAAATTGACAATTTTGACCAAAGTTGACTTTTTGGTCAAAAGTTGATTTATTTGGTCAATAAGTTGGTGATTGTGTTAAAAATTGACCATTTTGACCGAAGATGACTTTTTGGTCGAGAGATTGAGCTTACTTGGTCGATAATGGGTCGATAGGTCAGAAATTGACTATTTTGACCAAAATTAACTTTTTGGTCGAAAAGTTGACTATTGGGTCGATAGGTTAGTCATTGGATCGATGATTGACCATTTAGATCAAAGTTGACTTTTTGGACAAAATTTGACCTATTTAATCAATGGGTTGGTCATTGGGTCAAGGATTGACCATTTTGACCAAAGATGACTTTTTGGTCAGAGATTGACTTATTGGGTCAATAATTGGTCAATTGGTCAAAATTTGATTATTTTGACCAAAATTAAATTTTTGTTCAAAAGTTGACCCATTGGGTCAACGGAATGGTCATTGGGTCAGAAATTGACCATTTTTACCAAAGTTAACTTTTTGGTCAAACTATGACTATTAGGTCGATGGGTTGGTCCTTGGGTCGAGGATTGACCATTTTGACCAAAGTTAACTTTTTGACCAAACTTTGACTGTTGAGGTCGATGGGTTGGTCATTGGGTCAAGGATTGACCATTTTGACCAAAGTGACTTTTTGGTCAGAGAATTGCTTACTGAGTCAATAATTGGTTATTAGGTGAAAAATTGACTATTTTGACCAAAATTTATTTTTTTGTTAAAAGTTGACCTATTGGGTCAATGGGTTTATCATTGGGTCAAGTATTGACCATTTTGAACAAAGTTGACTTTTGGGTCAGAGATTGACTTATTAGGTTAATAATTGGTCATTATGTCAATAATTGTCTAATTTGGCCAAAATTGAATTTTTGGTCAAAAGTTAGCCCATTTGGTCAACGGGGTGGTCATTGGGTTACAAATTGATTATTTTGACCAAAGATGACTTTTTGGTCAAAACTTGACCTTTTTTTTACAAAAATTGATTTTTTTGTAAAAGTTAACACATTGGGTCAACATGGCGGTCATTGGAAATTGTCCATTTTGACCGATGTTGACTTTTGGTCAAAAGTTAACATATTTGGTCGATGAGTTGGTAATTGGGTCGATAATTGACTATTTTGACCAAAGATGACTTTTGGTCAAAAGTAACTGATTAGGTCAAAAATTGACAATTTTAATTAAAGTTGACTTTTTTGTGAAAAGTTAACCAATTGGGTCAATGAGTGGTCATTAGCTAAAAAATTAACTATTTTGACCAAAATTGACTTTTTCGTCACAAGTTGACCTATTGGGTCAAAAGTTGGTCATCGGGTCAAAATTTGACTATTTGGACCTAAGTTGATTTTTAGATCGAAAAGTTAACTTATTGGGTTAATGGGTAGTCATTAGCTCAAAATTGACTTTTTTGTCAAAAGTTTACCAAATGGTTAAATGGTTTTATCTATGGGACAAGGATTAACCATTATGACCAAAGTTGACTTTTTGGTCAGAGATTGACTTATTGGGCCAATAATTGGTAATTAGGTCAAAATTTGATTATTTTGACCAAAATTAAATTTTTGGTCAAAAGTTGACCCATTGGGTCAATGGGGTGGTAATTGGGTCGGAAATCGACCATTTTGACCAAAGTTGACTTTTTGGTCAAAAGTTGATTTATTTGGTCAATAAGTTGGTAATTGTGTTAAAGATTGACCATTTTACTAAAGATGACTTTTTGGTCAAAATTTGATCTATTGGGTCAATGGGTTGGTTATTGTGTCAAAAATTGACCATTTTGACCAAAGTTAACTTTTTGGTCAGAGATTGGCTTACTTGGTCAATAATTGGTCATTAGGTCAAAAATTGACTATTTTGACAAAAATTGACTTTTTGGTCAAAAGTTGGCGTCTTGGGTTGATGGGTTGGTTATCGGATCAAAGATTGACAATTTTGGACAAAAGTTGACCTATTTAGTCAATGGGTTGGTCATTGGGTCAATGATTGATCATTTTGACCAAAGTTCACTTTTTAATCAGAGATTCACTTATTGGGTCAATAATTGGTCATTAAATCAAAATTTGATTATTTTGACCAAAATTAAATTTTTGTTCAAATGTTGACCCATTGGGTCAAAGGAGTGGTCATTGCGTCAGAAATTGACCTTTTTGACCAAGTTGACTTTTTGGTCAAACGTTGACCTATTGGGTCAATGGGTTGGTCTTTCGGTCAAGGATTGACCATTTTGACAAAAGTTGACCTTTTTTGTTAGAGATTGGCTTACTGGGTCAATAATTGGTCATTAGGTCAAAAATTGACTATTTTGACCAAAATTTATTTTTTGGTCAAAAGTTGACCTATTAGGTCAATGGGTTAGTCATTAGATTGATATTAACCATTTTGAACAAAGTTGACTTTTGGGTCGAAATTGACTTATTGGGTCGATAATTGGTCTTTATGTCGAAAATTATCATTTTGACCAAAATAGAATTTTTGGTCGAAAGTTAGCCTATGTAGATCGACCGAGTGGTCGATTGGGTTAGAAATTGATTATTTTGACCAAAGATGACTTTTTGATCAAAATTTGACCTTTTTGGCCAAAATTGAATTTTTTTATAAAAGTTAGCCCATTGGGTCAACATGGGGGTCATTAGGTTAGATATTGTCCATTTTGACCCAAGTTAACTTTTTGGTCAAAAGTTGACCTATTTGGTCAATGAGTTGGTAATTGGGTCAAGAATTGACCATTTTGACCAAAGATAACTTTTTGGTCAAAAGTTGACTTATTAGGGTCGAAAATTGACCATTTTGACTAAAGTTGACTTTTTTGTCAAAAGTTGACCTATTGGGTAAATGGGTGGTCATTTGGTAAAAAATTATCTATTTTGTTCAAAATTGACTTTTTCGTCAAAAGTTGACCTATTGGGTCAATGGGTTTGTCATTGGGTCAAGGATGACCATTTTGACCAAAGTTGACTTTTTGTCAGAGATTGACTTACTGTGTCAATAAATGATCATTAATTCAAGAATTGACTATTTTGGTCATTATGTCAAAAATTCACTATTTTGACAAAAATTAAATTTTTAGTCAAAAGTTAACCCATTGAGTGAAAAGGGTGGTCATTAGATCGAAATTGACCATTTTGACCAAAGTTAACATTTTTATCAAAAGTCGAATTGGTCAATGAGTTGGTAATTTTGTCAAGAATTGACCATTTTGATCAAAGATGACTTTTGGGTCGGATGTTGATCTATTAGGTCGATGAGATGGTCATCGAGTCAAAAATTAACCATTTTGACTAAATTTGACTTTTTGGTAAAAGTTGACTATTGTGTCGATCGGTGCTCATTTAGTCAAAAATTGACTATTTTGACCAAAATTGACTATTTGGTCAAAAGTTGACTTATTAGGAAATCGGGTTTGTCATTGGGTCAAGGTTTGACCATTTTGACCAAAGTTGAATTTTTGGTCAGACATTGAATTATTGGGTCAATAATTGGTCATTGGGTCAAAAATGAGTATTTTAGCCAAAATTGAATTGTTGGTCAAAAGTTAACCCGTTGGGTCAACGGGGTGGTCATTGGGTCAGAAATTGACCATTTTGAACAAAGATGACTTTTTGGTCAAAAGTTGACCAATCGCGTCAATGGGTTGGTCATTGGGTCAAAATTTGACCATTTGGACCAAAGTTAACTTTTTGGTCAAATGTTGATTTATTCGGTCAATTGATTAATCATTAGGTCAAGGATTGACCATTTTAACCAAAGTTGACTTTTTGGTCAAAGATTGGCATACTATGAGTCAATAACTAGTCATTAGGTCAAAAATATATTATTTTGACCAAAATTGATTTTTTGCTCAAAAGTTGACCTTTAGTGTCAATGGGTTGGTCTTTAGGCCAAGGATTGATCATTTTGACTAAAGTTGACTTTTTGGTCAAAAGTTGACCTATTGGGTCAAAGAGTTGGTCATTGGGTTAAAAATTGACCACTTTGATCCATGTTGCATTTTTGGACAAAAGTTTACCTATTGGGTCAATGGTTTTGTCAATGGGTCAATGATCGACCATTATGACCAAAGTTGACTTTTTGGTCAGAGATTGACTTATTGGGTCAATAATTGATCATTAGGTCAAAAATATATTATTTTGACCAAAATTAAATTTTGGCCAAAAGTTGACCGATTGGGATAACTGGGTGGTAATTGGGTCAGAAATTGACCATTTTGACCAAAGTTGACTTTTTGGTCAAAAGTTGACCTCTTTGGTCAATGAGTTGGTAATTGTGTCAAAAATTAACCATTTTAACCGAAGATGACTTTTCAGTCAAAATTTGATCTGTTGGGTCAATGGGTGGTTGGTCATTGGGTCAAAATTGACCATTTTGACCAAAGTTGACTTTTTGATCAAAGATTAGCTTACTTGGTCAATAATTGGTCATTAGGTCAAAAATTGACTATTTTGACCAAAATTGACTTTTTGGTCAAAAGTTGACCTTTTAGGTCGATGGGTTGGTCATTGGGTCAATGATTGACCATTTTGGCCAAAGTTGACTTTTTAGACAAAAGTTGATCTATTGGGTCAATGGGATGGTCCATGGGTCAAGGATTGACGATTTTGACCAAAGTTGACTTTTTGGTCAGAGATTCACTTATTGGGTCAATAATTGGTCATTAGGTCAAAATTTGATTATTTTGACCAAAATTAATTTTTTTGTCAAAGGTCATTGGGTAAAAAATTGACCATTTTGACCAAAGTTGATGTTTTAGTTAAAAGTTGACCTTTTGGGTCAATGAGTTGGTCTTTGGGTCAAGGATTGAGCATTTTGACCAAAGTTGAGTTTTGGTCAAAGATTGGCTTACTGGGTCAATAATTGGTCATTAGGTCAAAAATTGACTATTTTGACCAAAATTAATTTTTTGGTCAAAAGTTGACTTATTGGGTCAATTGGTTTGCCATTAGGTCAAGGATGGACCATTTTGAAAAAAGTTGACTTTTTGGTCAGAGATTGACTTATTGGGTCAATAATTGGTCATTAGGTCAAAATTTGTCTATTTTGACTAAAAGTGAATTTTTGGTCAAAAGTTAACTAATTGGGTCAACCGGGTGGTCCTTCAGTTAGAAATTGTTCATTTTGACCAAAGATGACTTTTTGATCAAACATTGACCAATTTTGAGCAAAATTGAATTTTTTATAAAAGTTAACACATTAGATTGACATTGTGGTCATTGGGTCAGAAATTGACCATTTGGCCAAAGTTGACTTTTTGGTCAAAATTTGATCTTTTTGGTCTATGAGGTTGTAATTGGGCCAAGAATTGACCATATTCACCAAAGATGACTTTTTGATCAAAAGTCGACCTATTGGGTCAAAAATTGACCATTTTGACCAAAGTTGACTTTTTGGTCAAAAGTTGACCTATTGGGTCAATGGGTGGTCACTAAGTAAAAAATTAACTATTTTGACCAACATTGACTTTTTCGTTAAAAGTTGACCTATTGGGTAAATGGGTTTTTCATTGGGTCAAGGATTGACCATTTTCACTAAAGTTGACTTTTTGGTTAGAGATTGACTTATTAGGTCAATAATTGATCATTAATTCAAATATTGATTATTTTGGTCATTAAGTCAAAAATTGACTATTTTGACAAAAATTAAATTTTTGGTCAAAAGTTAACCCATTGGGTGAACGGGGTCATTAGGTCAGAAATTGACCATTTGACCAAAGTTGACTTTTTGTCAAAAGTTGACCTATTTTGTCAATGAGTTTCTATTTGGGTCAAGAATTGACCATTTTAACCAAAGATGACTTTTTTGTCTAAAGTTTATCTACTGGGTCAATGCGTTGGTCATTGGGTCAAAAATTATGCATTTTGACCAAATTTGAATTTTTGGTCAAAAGTTGACCTATTGGGTCAATCAGAGGACATTTAGTCAAAAATTGACTATTTTGAACAAAATTGACATTTTAGTCAAAAGTTAACTTATTGGGTGAATGGGTTTGTCATTGTCAAGGATTGACCATTTTGACCAAAGTTGAATCTTTGGTCAGACATTATCTTATTAGGTCAATAATTGGTCATTAGGTCAAAAATGAGTATTTTAACCAAAAATGAATTTTTGGCCACAAGTTAATCCGTTGGGTCAACGGGGTGGTCAATGGGTCAGAAAATGAGCATTATGAACCAAGATGACTTTTTGGTCAAAAGTTGAACTATTGTGTTAATGGGTTGGTCATTGGGTCAAAAATTGACCATTTTGACCAAAGTTAACTTTTTGGTCAAAAGTTGACTTATTGGGTCAATGGGAGGTCATTCAGCCAAAATTGACTATTTTGACCAAAATTAATTATTTGGGCAAAAGTTGACTGGTGGGTCAATGGGTTTGTCATTTGGTCAAGGATTGACCATTTTGACCAAAGTTGACTTTTTGGTCGTAGATTGACTTATTAGGTCAATAATTGGTCATTAATTCGAAAATTGACTATTTTGACCAAAATTGACTTTTTGGTCAAAAGTTGACGTATTTGGTCAATGGGTTGGTCATTGGGTCAAGGATTGATCATTTTGTCCCGAGTTGACTTTTTGGTCAAAAGTTGACCTATTGGGTCAATGGGTTGGTCTTTGGGTTAAGGATTGACCATTTTGACCAAAATTGACTTTTTTGTTAGAGCTTAGCTTTCTAGGTCAATAATTGGTCATTAGCTCAAAATTTGTCTAATTTGACCAAAATTGACTTTTTGGTCAAAAGTTAACATATTGGGTCAATGGGTTAGTCATTGGGTCAAGGATAGACCATTTTGACCAAATTTGACTTTTTGGTCAAAAGTTAACCTATTGGGACAATGGGTTTGTCTTCGGGTCAAGGAATAACCATTTTGACCAAAATTGAGTTTTTGGTCAAAGATTGACTTATTGGGTCAATAATTGGTCATTTGGTAAAAAATTGAGTATTTTAACCAAAATTAATTTTTTTGTCAAATGTTGACCCATTGGGTGAACGGAGTGGTCATTGGGTCAGAAATTGACCATTTTGACCAAAGTTGACTTTTTTGTCAAAAGTTGACTTATTTGGTTAATGAGTTGGAAATTAGGTCAAGAATTGACCATTTTGACCGAAGATGACTTTTTGGTCAAAAGTTGACCTATTGGGTCAATGGGTTCTCATTAGGTAAAAAATTGACTATTTTGACCAAAATTGACTTTTTGGTCAAATATTGACCTATTGTGTCAATGGGTTTCTCATTGGATCAACGATTGACCATTTTGACCAAAGTTGAGTTTTCGGTCAGAGATTGACTTATTGCATCAATATTTGGTCATTAACTCAAAAATTAACCGTTTAGGTCATTAAGTAAAAAATTGACTGTTTTGACCAAATTTAACCCATTGGGTCAACGGGATGGCCATTGGGTCAGAAATTGACCAATTTGACCAAAGTTAATTTTTTTGTCAAATGTTGACCTATTTGGTCATGGAGTTGGTTATTGGGTCAAGAATTGACCATTTTGACCAAAGAAGACTTTTTTGTCAAAAGTTCATTTAGTGGGTCAATGGGTTGGTCATTGTTCAAAAATTGACCATTTTGACCAAAGTTGACTTTTTGGTCAAAAGTTGACCTATTGGGTCAATGGGTGGTCATTAGGTCAAAAACTAATTATTTTGACCAAAATTTATTTTTTTAGTTAAAAGTTTACCATTTGGGTCAATGGTTTTGTCATTAGGTCGATGATTGACCATTATGACCAAAGTTGACTTTTTGGTCACGTGATTGACTTATTCGGTAAATAATTAGGTTAAAAATATATTATTTTGACCAAAATTAAATTTTTGATCAAAAGTTGATCGATTGGGTTAACGGGGTGATAATTGGGTCAAAAATTGACCATTTTGACCAAAGTTGACTTTTTGGTCAAAAGTTGACCTATATGGACAATGAGTTGGTAATTGTGTCATAAATTGACCATTTTGACCAAAGATAACTTTTTGGTCAAAATTTGATCTATTGAGTCAATGGGTTGGTCATTGGGTCAAAAATTGACTATTTTGACCAAAGTTGACTTTTTGGTCAGAGATTGGGTTACTTCGTCAATAATTTGTCATTAGGTCAAAAATTGACTTTTTGGACAAAATTTGACCTTTTGGGGCCATGGGTTGGTCATTGGGTCAAGGATTGACCATTTTGACCAAAGTTGACTTTTTGGACAAAAATTGACCTATTGGGTCAATGGGTTGGTCAATGGGTCAAGGATTGATCATTTTGACCAATGTTAACGTTTTGGTCAGAGATTGACTTATTCGGTCAATAATAGGTCATTAGGTCAATAATTGATTATTTTGACCAAATTAAATTTTTTGTCAAAAGTTGACCATTCGGGTCAACGTGAGCGGTCATTGGGTCAGAAATTGATCATTTTGACCAAAGCTGACTTTTTTATCAAAAGTTGACCTATTGGGTCAATGGGTTGGTCATTAGGTCAAGTTTAAGCATTTTAACCAAAGTTGACTTTTTGGTCAGAGATTGGCTTACTGGGTCAATAATTTGTCATTAGGTCAAAAATTGACTATTTTGACCAAAATTAATTTTTTTGTCCAAAGTTGACTTGTTGGCTCAATTAGTTTCTCATTGGGTCAAGGATTGACCCTTTTGAACAAAGTTGACTTTTTGGCCAGATATTGACGTATTGGGTCAATAACTGGTCATTAGGTCAAAATTTGTCAATTTGACCAAAATTGAATTTTTTTTAAGAGTTAACACATTGGGTAAACATGGTGGTCATTAGGTCAGAATTGACCAATTTGACCAAAGTTGACTTTTTGGTCAAAAGTTGACCTTTTTGGTCAATGAGTTGGTAATTCGGTCAAGAATTGATCATTTTGACCAAAGATGAATTTTTGGTCAAAAGTTGACCTATTGGGTCAAAAAATAACCATTTTGACTAAAGTTGACTTTTTGAAAAGTCAAAAGTTGGCCTATTGGGTCAATGGGTGGTCATTAGGTCAAAAATTGAATATTTTGACCAAAATTAACTTTTTTTGTCAAAAGTTGACTATTTCGACCAAAGTTGACTTTTTGGTCAGAGATTGACTTATTGGGTGAATAATTGGTCATTAATTCAAAAATTAACTATTTTGACCAAAATTGACTTTTTGGTCAAAAGTTGATCTATTAGGTCAATGGGTTGGTCATTGGGTCAAGGATTGATCATTTTGTCCCAAGTTGACTTTTTGGTCAAAAGTTGACCTATTGGGTCAATGGGTTGGTCTTCGGGTCAAGGATTGACCATTTTAACCAAAATTGACTTTTTGGTCAGAGCTTGGCTTTCTGGATCAATAATTGGTCATTAGGTTAGAAATTAACTATTTTGACCAAAATTGACTTTTTGGTGAAATGTTAACATATTGGGCCAATAAGTTAGTCATTGGGTCAAGGATTGACCATTTTGACCAAAGTTGAATTTTTCGTCAAAAGTTAACCTATTGGGTTTGTCTTCGGGTCAAGGATTAACCATTTTGACCAAAATTGACTTTTTGGTCAAAGATTCACTTATTAGGTCAATAATTGGTCGTTAGGTAAAAAATTGAATATTTTGACCAAAATTAAATTTTTTGTCAAATGTTGACTATTATTGTAAACGATGTGGTCATTAGGTCAGAAATTGACCATTTTGACCAAAGTTGACTTTTTTGTCAAATGTTGACCTATTTGGTTATGAGTTCGTAATTGGGTCAAGAATTGACCATTTTGACCGAAGTTGACTTTTTAGACAAAAGTTGACCTATTGGGTCAATGGGTTGTCATTAGATAAAAAATTGACTATTTTGACCAAATTGACTTTTTGGTCAATTATTGACCTATCTATTATGTCAATGAGTTTGTCATTGGGTCCACGATAGACCACTTTGACCAAAGTTGAGTTTTTGGTCAGAGATTGACTTATTGTCAATAATTGGTCATTAATTCAAAAATTAACCGTTTTGGTCATTAGGTAAAAAAATTGACTGTTTTGACCAAATTTAAATTTTTGGTGAAAAGTTGACCCATAGGGTCAACGTGATGGTCATTAGGTCAGAATTTGACCCATTTAACCAAAGTTAACTTTTTTATCAAAAGTTGACCTATTTGGTCATTGAGTTGGTAATTAGGACAAGAATTGACCATTTTGACCAAAGATGACTTTTTTGTCAAAAGTTCTTCTAGTGGGTCAATGGGTTGGTCATTGGGTCAAAAATTGACCATTTTGACCAAAGTTGACTTTTTAGTCAAAATTTGACCTATTGGGTCAATGAGTGGTCATTAGGTCAAAAATTGACTATTTCGACCTAAATTTATTTTTTTAGTTAAACGTTTACTATTTGGGTCAATGGTTTTGTCACTGGGTCAATGATTGACCATTATGACCAAAGTTGACTTTTTGGTTAGAGATTGACTTATTCGGTCAATAATTGGTCATTAGGTTAAAAATATATTATTTTGACCAAAATTAAATTTTTGGTCAGAAGTTGATCGATTGGGTTAACGGGGTGGTAATTGGGTCAGAAATTGACCATTTTTACCAAAGTTGACTTTTTGGTCAAAAGTTGACCTATTTGGTCAATGAGTTGGTAATTGTGTCAAAAATTGACCATTTTGACCAAAGATGACTTTTTTGTCAAAATTTGATCTTTTTGGTCAATGGGTTGGTCATTAGGTCAAAACTTGACTATTTTGACCAAAGTTGACTTTTTGGTCAGAGATTGGCTTACTTGGTTAATAATTGTTCATTCGGTCAAAAATTGACTATTTTGACTAAAATTGACTTTTTGGTCAAAAGTTGACCTTTGGGGTGATGGGTTGGTCATTGGGTGAAGGATTGACCATTTTGACCAAAGTTGACTTTTTGGAGGTCAACGGGTTGGTCAATGGGTCAAGGATTGAGCATTTTGACCAAAGTTGACTTTTTAGTCATAAGTTGACTTATTTGGTCAATGAGTTGGTAATCGGGTTAAGAATTGCCCCATGGGCTCAACGGGGTAGTCATTAGGTCACAAATTGATCATTTTGACCAAAGTTGACTTTTTGGTCAAAAGTTGACCTATTTGGTCAATGAGTTGCTAATTAGGTCAAGAATTGACCATTTTAACCGAAGATGACTTTTTTGTCAAAAGTTGATCTTTTGGGTCAATGGGTTGGTCATTAGGTCAAAAATTGACCATTTTGATCAAAGTTGACTTTTGGACAAACGTTGACCTATTTGGTTAATGGGTTGTCATTAGGTCAAAAATTAACTATTTGACCAAATAGTCAATTTTGGCCAAAAGTTTACCTATTGGGTCAATGGGTTTGTCATTGTATCAAGGATTGACCATTTTGACCAAAGTTGACTTTTTGGTCAGAGATTGGCTTATTGGGTCAATAATTGGTCATAAATTCATAAATTGTCTATTTTAACCAAAATTGACTTTTTGGTCAAAAGTTGATCTATAAGGTCAATGGGTTGCTCATTGGGTCAAGGATTGATCATTTTGACCAAAGTTGACTTTTTGTCAAAAGTTGACCTATTGGGTCAATGGGTTGGTCATTGGGTCAAGGATTGAGCATTTTGACCAAAGTTGACTTTTTAGTCATAAGTTGACTTATTTGGTCAATGAGTTGGTAATCGGGTTAAGAATTGACCATTTTTAATGAAGATGACTTTTTGGTCAAAGTTGATCTATTGGGTCAAAGGGTTGGTCATTAGGTAAAAAATTGAATATTTTGACCAAAGTTGATTTTTTGGTCAAAAGTTGACATATCGGGTCAATGGGCTTTCATTAGGTTAAAAATTGACTATTTTGACCAAAATTGACTTTTTGGTCAAAAATTGAACTGTTGGGTTAATGGGTTTGTCATTGGGTCAAGGATTGACCATTTGACCAAAGTTGACTTTTTGGTCAGAGATTGACTTATTGGGTCAATAATTAGTCATTAGGTCAAAAATTGACTATTTTGATCAAAATTGAATTTTTGGTCAAAAGTTAACTCATCGGGTTAACGGGGTAGTCATTGGGTCACAAATTTACCATTTTGACCAAAGTTCACTTTTTGGTCTAAAGTTGACCTATTTTGTTAATGAGTTGCTAATTAGGTCAAGAATTGTCCATTTTAACTGAAGATGACTTTTTGGTCAAAAGTTGATCTATTGGGGTCAATGGGTTGGTCATTAGGTCAAAAATTAACCATTTTGATCAAAGTTGACTTTTTGGACAAACGTTGACCTATTTGGTTAATGGGTTGTCATTAGGTCAAAAATTAACTATTTGACCAAATAGTCAATTTTGGTCAAAAGTTTACCTATTGGGTCAAGGGTTTGTCATTGTGTCAAGGATTTACCATTTTGACCAAAGTTGACTTTTTGGTCAGAGATTGGCTTATTGGGTCAATAATTGGTCATAAATTCATAAATTGCCTATTTTGACTAAAATTGACTTTTTGGTCAAAAGTTCATCTATGAGGTCAATGGGTTGCTCATTGGGTCAAGGATTGATCATTTTGACCAAAGTTGACTTTTTGTCAAAAGTTGACCTATTGGGTCAAGGATTGAGCATTTTGACCAAAGTTGACTTTTTAGTCATAAGTTGACATATTTGGTCAATGAGTTGGTAATTGGGTTAAGAATTGACCATTTTTAACGAAGATGACTTTTTGGTCAAAAGTTGATCTATTGGGTCAAAGGGCTGGTCATTGGGTTAAAAATTGAACATTTTGACCAAAGTTGACTTTTTGGTCAAACTTTGATCCATCGGGTCAATAGGCTTTCATTTGGTTAAAAATTGACTATTTTGACCAAAAATAACTTTTGGGTCAAAAATTGAACTGTTGGGTTAATGGGTTTGTCATTGGGTCAATGATTGATTATTTTGACTAAACTTGACTTTTTGGTCAGAGATTGGCTTACTGGGTCAATAATTGGTCATTAGATCGAAAATTGATTATTTTGACCAAAATTGAATTTTTGGTCAAAAGTTAACACATCGGGTCAAAGGAGGGTCGTTAGGTCAGAAATTGATGATTTTGACCAAAATTGACTTTTTGGTTAAAAGTTGACCTATTAGGTAAATGAGTTGGTAATGGGTCAAGAATTGACTATTTTGACCAAAGATGATTTTTTGGTCAATAGTTGACCTATTGGGTCAATGGGTTAGTCATTGCGTCAAAAATTGACCATTTTGACCAAAGTTGAATTTTTTTTTTTAAAAGTTGACCAATTGGGTCAATGGGTTTGTTATTGGATTAAGGATTGATCATTTTGACAAAAGTTGCTTTTTGGTCAGAGATTGACTTATTAGGTCAATAATTGGTCATTAATTCAAAAATTGACTATTTTGACCAAAATTAACTTTTTGGTCAGAAGTTGACGTATGGGGCCAATGGGTTGGTCATTGGGTCAAGGATTGATCATTTTGACCAAAACTGACTTTTTGGTCAAAAGTTGACCTATTGGGTCAATAGGTTGGTTATTGGGTCAAGGATTGACCATTTTAACCAAAGTTGACTTTTTGGTCAGAGATTGACTTTCAGTAATTGGTCATTAATTGAAAAATTGACTATTTTGACCAATATCAACTTTTTGGACAAAAGTTGACCTATTAGGCCAATGGGTTGGTCATTGGGTCAAGGATTAATCCTTTTGACCAAAGTTGACCTTTTGGTCAAAAGGTCACCTGTTGGGTCAATGTGTTGATCATTGGATCAAGGATTGATCATTTTGACCAATGTTGACTTTTTGGTCATAGATTGGCTTGTCGGGTTAATATTTGGTCATTAGGTCAAAATTTGACTATTTTGACCAAAATTGACTTTTTGGTCAAAGGTGGACCTATTGGGTCAATGGGTTGGTCATTGGGTTAAGGATTGACTATCTTGGCCAAAATTGACTTTTTGGTGAAAAGTTAACCTATTGGGTCAAGGATTGACCATTTTGACCAAACTTGAATTTTTGTCAGAGATTGACTTATTGGGTCAACAATTCGTCATTAGGTCAACAATTGGTCATTAGGTCAAAAATTGATAATTTTGACCAAAATTAAATTTTTTGTCAAAAGTTGACCCATTGGGTCAATGGGGTGATCATTGGGTCAAAAATTGACCATTTTGACCAAAGATGACTTTTTAACCAAAAGTTGACCTATTGGGTCAATGCGTTGGTCATTAGGTAAAAAATTGACCATTTTGACCAAAGTTGACTTTTTGGTCAAAAGTTGACCTATTGGGTCAATGTGTGGTCATTAGGTCAAAAACTAATTATTTTGACCAAAATTTATTTTTTTAGTTAAAAGTTTACCATTTGGGTCAATGGTTTTGTCATTAGGTCAATGATTGACCATTATGACCAAAGTTGACTTTTTGGTCACAGATTGACTTATTCGGTAAATAATTAGGTTAAAAATATATTATTTTGACCAAAATTAAATTTTTGATCAAAAGTTGATCGATTGGGTCAATGGGTTGGTCAATGGGGTGATCATTGGGTCAATGGGTTGGTCATTAGGTAAAAAATTGACCATTTTGACCAATGTTGACTTTTTGGTCAAAAGTTGACCTATTGGGTTAATAGGTGGTCAGTAGGTCAAAAATTGATTACTTTGACAAAAATTGAATTTTTGGTCAAATGTTGACCTATTGGGTCAATGAGTGGTCATTAAGTCAAAAATTGACTACTTTGTCCATTTTGACCAAAGTTGACTTTTTGGTTAGAGATTGACTTATTAGGTCAATAATTGGTCAATAGGTTAAAAATTGATTATTTTGATCAAAATTAATTTTTTTGTCAAAAGTTGACCCATTGGGTAATCGGGGTGGTCTTTGAAATTGACCATTTTGACCAAAGTTGACTTATTGGTCAAAAGTTGACCTATTTGGTCAATGAGTTGGTAATTGGGTTAAGAATTGACCATTTTGACCAAAGATGACTTTTTGGTCAAAAGTTGATCTATTGGGTCAAAGGGAGGTCATTACGTTAAAAATTGACTATTTTGACCAAAATTGACTTTTTGGTCAAAAATTGAACTGTTGGGTCAATGGGTTTGTCATTGGGTCAAGGATTGACCATTTTGACCAAAGTTGACTTTTTGGTCAGAGATTGACTTATTGGGTCAATAATTAGTCATTAGGTCAAAAATTGACTATTTTGATCAAAATTGAATTTTTGGTCAAAAGTTAACTCATCGGGTTAACGGGGTAGTCATTGGGTCACAAATTTACCATTTTGACCAAAGTTCACTTTTTGGTCTAAAGTTGACCTGTTTGGTCAATGAGTTGGTAATTGGGTCAAGAATTGACCATTTTGACGGAAAATGACTTTTTGCTCAAAAGTTGATTTATAGGGTCAAGGGGTTGGTCATTGGGTCAAAATTTGACCATTTTGACCAAAGTTGACTTTTTGGCCAAATGTTGACCTATTCGGTCAACGGTGGTCATTAGGAAAAAAATTAATTATTTTGACCAAAATTGACTTTTTGGTCAAAAGTTGACCAATTGGGTCAATGAGTTTGTCATTGGGTCAAATCTTGACAATTTTGACCAAAGTTGACTTTTTGGTCAAAGATTGACTTATTGGGTCAATAATAGGTCATTAGGTTAAAAATTGACTATTTTGACCAAAATTGAGTTTTTGGTCAAAAGTTAACCCATCAGGTCAACGGGGTGGTCATTGGGTCAGAAATTGACCATTTTGACAAAAGTTGACTTTTTGGTCAAAAGTTAACCAATTTGGTCGTTGAGTTGGTAATTGGGTCAAGAATTGACCATTTGGACCAAAGATGTCTTTTAGTCAAAAGCTGACCTATTGAGTCAATGGGTTGGTCATTGGGTCAAAAATTGACCATTTTGACCAAAGTTTATTTTTTGGTCATAAGTTGACCTATTGGGTCAATGGGTGGTCATTAGGTCAAAAATTGACTATTTTGACCTAAATTGACTTTTTGCTCAAAAGTTGACCTATAGGGTTAATGGGTTTGTCATTGGGTTAAGGGTTGACCATTTTGACTAACGTTCACTTTTCGATCAGAGATTAACTTATTGTGTCAATAATTGGTCATTAATTCAAAAATCAAATATTTTGACCAAAATTGACTTTTTGGTTAAAAGTTGACCTATTAGGCCAATGGGTTGGTCATTGGGTCAAGGATTAATTATTTTGACCGAAATTGACTTTTTGGTCAAAAGTTGACCTATTGGGTCAATGGGTTGGTCATTGGGTCAAGGTTCAACCATTTTGACCAAAGTTGGCTTTTTGGTCAGTGATTCGCTTACTTGGTCGATAATTGGTCATTAGGTCAAAAATTGACTTTTTGGTCAAAGTTGACCTATTGGGTCAATTGGTGGTCATTAAATAAAAAATTTACTATTTTGACCAAAATTAACTTTTTGGTCACAAGTTGAACTATTGGGTCAATGGGTTTTTCATTAGGTCAAAGATTGACTATTTTGACCAAAGTTGACTTTTTGTTCAGAGATTGACTTATTGGGTCAATAATTGGTCATTAGGTCAAAAATTGACTATTTTGACCAAAATTTATTTTTTGGTCAAAAGTTGACCTATTGGGTCAAGAGGGTGGTCATTGGGTGAGAAATTAACCATTTTGACCAAAGCTGATTTTTTGGTCAAAAGTTAGCCGATTTGGTCACTGAGTTGGTAATTGGGTCAAGACTTCACCATTTTGACCAAAGATCACTTTTTGGTCAAAAGTTGACCTATTGGGTCAATGGGTTGGTCATTGGGTCAAAAATTGACCATTTTGACCAAAGTTAACATTTGGTCAAAAGTTGACCTAATGGGTTAATGGGTGGTCATTAGGTCAAAAATTGACTATTTTGACCAAAATCAACTATTTGGTCAAAAGTTGACCTATTTGGTCACTGGGTTTGTCATTGGGTCAAGGATTGACTATTTTGACCAAAGTTGACTTTTTTGTCAGTGATTAACTTATTGGGTCAATAATTTGTCATTAATTTAAAAATTGACTATTTTGACCAAAATTAACTTTTTTTGTCAAAAGTTGACCTATTAGGCCAATGGGTTGGTCATTGGGTCAAGGATTGATCATTTCTACCGATGTTGACTTTTTAGTTAAAAGTTGACCTATGGGGTCAATGGGTTGGTCATTGGGTCAAAGATTGATTATTTTGATAAAAGGTGACTTTTTGGTCAGAGATTAGCTTACTGGGTCAATAATTCGTCATTAGGTAAAAAATTGACTATTTTCACCAAAATTTATTTTTGGTCAAAAGTTGACCTATTGGGTCAAGTGGTTGGTCATTGGGTCAAGGATTGACTATTTTGACCAAAGTTGACTTTTTGATCAGATTGAGTTATTGGGTTATTAGTTGGTCATTAGGTTAAAAATTGATTATTTTGACAAAAAATAAATTTTTGGCCAAAAGTTGACCCATGGGGTCAAAGGGGTGGTCATTGGGTCACAAAATGACCATTTTGACCAAAGTTGACTTTTTGGTCAAAAGTGTTGACATTTTTGGTCAATGAGTTGTTAGTTGGGTCAATAATTGACTATTTTGACCGTAGATTACTTTTGGGTCAAAAGATGATCTATTGGGTCAATGGGTTAGTCATTTAGTCAAAAATTGACCATTTTGACCAAAGTTGACTTTTTAGTCAAAAGTTGACATGTTGGGTTAATGGGTGGTCATTCGGTCAAAAATTGACTATTTTGACCAAAAATTCAATTTTGGTCAAAAGTTTACTTTTAGGGTCAATGAGTTTGTCATTGGGTCAAGGATTTACCTTTTTGACCAAAGTTGACTTTTTGGTCAGAGATTAACTTAATGGGTCAATAACTGGTCATTTGGTAAAAAATGGACTATTTTGACCAAAATTGAATTCTTGGTCAAAAGTTAACCCATCGGGTCAATAGGGTGGTTATTGGGTCAGAAATTGACCTTTTTGTCCAAAGTTGTCTTTTTGGTCAAAGTTGACCTATTTGGTCAAAGAGTTGGTAATCGGGTCAAGAATTGACCATTTTGACCAAAGATGACTTTTTTGATCAAAAGTTGACCTTTTGGGTTAATGAGTTTGTTGTTGAGTCAAAAATTGAGCATTTTGCCCAAAGTTGTCTTTTTAGTCAAATGTTGACTTATTGGTTCGATGGGTGGTCATTAAGTCAAAAACTGAGCATTTTGACCAAAATTGATTATTTGGTCAAAAGTTGACCTATTGGGTTAATGGGTTGGTCATTGGGTCAAGGATTGACCATTTTGACCGAAATTAACTTTTTAGTCAAAAGTTGACCTTTTGGGTCAATGGGTTGGTCTTTGGGTCGAAAATTGACCATTTTGACCAAAGTTTACTTTTTGGTCAAAAGTTGACCTATTGGCTTAATGGGTGGTCATTAGGTCAAAAATTGACTATTTTGTCCAAAATTGACTTTTGGTCAAAAACTGACCTATTTGGTCAATGGAATTGTCATTGGGTAAATGATTGACAATTTTTACCAAAGTTGATTTTTTGGTCAGAGATTGACTTTTTGGGTCAATAATTGGTCATTAATTCACAAAATGACTATTTTGACCAAAATTGACTTTTTGGTCAAAACTTGACCTATTAGGCCAATGGGTTGGTCATTGGGTCAAGAATTGATCATTTTGACCCAAGTTGTCTTTTTGGTCAAAAGTTGACATATTGGTTCAATGGGTTGGTCATTGGGTCAATGATTTACCATTTTGACCAAAGTTGACTTTTTGGTCAGAGATTGGTTTACTGGGTCAACAATTGGTCATTAGGTCAAAAATTGACTATTTTTTACTAAAATTAACTTTTTGTTCAAAAGTTGACCTATTGGGTCAATGGGTAGGTTATTAGGTCTAGGATTGACCATTTTGATTGAAGTTGACTTTTTGGTCAAAAGTTGACGAATTGGGTCAACGGTTAGTCATTGGGTCAAAGATTGACCATTTTGACCAAAGTTGACTTTTTGTTATAGATCGACTTATTGGTTCAATAATTGGTCATTAGGTAAAAAATTGATTATTTGACCAAAATTAAAGTTTTTGTCATAAGTTAACCCATTGGGTCAACCGGGTGGTCGTTGGGTCAAAAATTGACCATTTTGACCAAAGATGACTTTTAAGTCAAAAGTTGACCTATTAGGTCAATGAGTTGGTCATTGGGTCAAAAATTGACCATTTTGACCAAAGTTGACCTTTTGGTCAAAAGTTGACCTATTGGGTCAACGGGTGGTCATTAGGTCAAAAATTAACTATTTTGACCAAAATTAACTTTTTGGTCAAAATTAGACCTATTGGGTCAATTGGTGGTCATTAAGTAAAAAATTGACTATTTTGACCAAAAATGACTTTTTGGTCAAAAGTTGAACTATTGTGTCAATGGGTTTCTCATTGGGTCAAGGATTGACCATTTTCACCAAAGTTGATTTTTTGGTTAGCCATTGACTTATTTGGTCAATAATTGGTCATTATGTCAAAAATTGATTATTTTGACCAAAATTAATTTTTTTGTCAAAAGTTGACCCAATGGGTCAACGGGATGTCAATGGGTCAGAAATTGACCACTTTGACCAAAGTTAACTTTTTGGTCAAAACTTGACCTATATGATCAATGAGTTGGTAATTGGGTCAAGAATTTACCATTTTGGCCAATGACTTTTTTGGTCAAAAGTTGACCTATTGGTTCAATTGGTTGGTCATTGGGTCAAAAATTGACCATTTTGACCAAAGTTGACTTTTAGATCAAAAGTTGACCAATTAGGTCAATGGGTCGTCATTAGGTCAAAAATTGACCATTTTGACTGAAGTTGACTTTTTAGTCAAAGATTGACTTATTGGGTCAATAAATGGTCATTAATTCAAAAATTAACTATTTTTACCAAAGTTGACTTTTTGGTCAAAAGTTGACCTATTAGGCCAATGGGTTGGTCATTGTGTCAAGGATTGATCATTTTGACCAAAGTTAACTTTTTTGTCAAAAGTTGACCTAATGGCTCAATGGGTTGGTCACTGGGTTAAGGATTGACCATATTGACCAAAGTTGAGTTTTTGGTCAGAGATTTGCTTACTGGGTCAATAATTGGTCATTAGGTCAAAAATTGACTATTTTGACCAAAATTGACTTTTTAGTCAAAAGTTGACCTATTGGGTCAATGGGTTGGTCATTGGGTCAAGGATTCACCATTTTGACCAAAGTTGTCTTTTGGGTCAAAAGTTGACCTATTTAGGTCAATGAGGCGGTCATTAGACCAAAAATTGACAATTTTTAGCAAAATTGACTTTTTGGTCAAAAGTTGACCTATTTGGTCAATGAGTTTGTCATTGGGTTAAGGATTATCAATTTTGGCCAAAGTTGACTTTTTAATCAAAAGTTGACAAATCGTTGGTCACTGCATCAAGGATTGACCATTTTCACCAAAGTTGACATTTAGGTCATTGTGTCAGAAATTGACCACTTTGACCAAATTTGACTTTTTGGTCAAAAGTTGACAATTTGGGTAAATAAGGTGGTTAGGTGAAAAATTGACAATTTTGACCAAAATTAACTTTTTTTTGCAAAAGTTATCCTTCTGGGTCAATGAGTTTGTCATTGGGTCAAGGATTGACCATTTTGACCAAAGTTTACTTTTTGGTCAAAAGTTGACCTATTGGGTCAAAGGATTGGTCATTTGGTCAAGGATTGACCATTTTGACCAATGTTGGCTTTTTGGTCAAAAGTTGACCTATTGGGTCAATAATTGGTCATTAAGTCAAAAATTTACTATTTTGACCAAAATTGACTTTTTGGTCAAAAGTCGATATATTAGGTCAGTGGGTTGGTCATTGGGTCAAGGATTTACCATTTTAACAAAAGTTGACTTTTTGGTCAAAAGTTAACCTATTCGGTCAATGGGTTAGTCATTGGGTCAAGGATTGACCATTTGACTTTTTGGTCAAAGATTGGCTTATTGGGTCAATAATTGGTCATTAGGTAAAAAATTGACTATTTTGACCAAAATTGATTTTTTGGTCAAAAGTTGACCTATTGTGTCAATGGGTTGGTCATTGGGTCAAGGATTGATCATTTTAACCAAAGTTGACTTTTTGGTCAAAAGTTGACATATTAGGTAAAAGTTGGTCATCGGGTCAAAAATTGACTATTTGGACCTATGTTGAATTTTTGGTCAAAAGTTGACCTATTAGGTTAATGAGTGGTCATTAGGTCAAAATTGACTTTTTGGTCAGAAGTTTTCCTATTGGTCCAATGGTTTTATCATTGGGACAAGGATTGACCATTATGACCAAAGTTGACTTTTTGGTCAGAGATTCACTTATTGGGTCAATAATTGGTCATTAGGTCAAAATTTGATTATTTTGACCAAAATTAAATTTTTTGTCAAAAGTTGACCCGTTGGGTCATCTGGGTGGTAATTAGGTCGGAAATTGACAATTTTGACTAATGTTGACTTTTTGGTCAAAAGTTGATTTATTTGGTCAATAAGTTGGTGATTTTGTTAAAAATTGACCATTTTGACCGAAGATGACTTTTTGGTCAGAGATTAGCTTACTTGGTCAATAATGGGTCAATAGGTCAAAAATTGACTATTTTGACCAAAATTAACTTTTTGGTCAAAAGTTGACCTATTGGGTTGATAGGTTAGTCATTGGATCAATGATTGACCATTTAGATCAAAGTTGACTTTTTGGACAAAATTTGACCTATTTAATCAATGGGTTGGTCATTGGGTCAAGGATTGACCATTTTGACCAAAGATGACTTTTTGGTCAGAGATTGACTTATTGGGTCAATAATTGGTCAATTGGTCAAAATAATCATTTTTTGACCAAAATTAAATTTTTGTTCAAAAGTTGTTTCATTGGGTCAATGGAGTGGTCATTGGGTCAGAAATTGACCATTTTTACCAAAGTTAACTTTTTGGTCAAACTTTGACCTACTGGGTCAATGGGTTGGCCATTGGGTCAAGGATTGACCATTTTGACCAAAGTTAACTTTTTGGCCAAACTTTGACCTATTGGGTCAATGGGTTGGTCATTGGGTCAAGGATTGACCATTTTGACCAAAGTGACTTTTTGGTCAGAGATTGGCTTACTGAGTCAATAATTGGTTATTAGGTGAAAAATTGACTATTTTGACCAAAATTTATTTTTTTGTTAAAAGTTGACCTATTGGGTCAATGGGTTTATCATTGGGTCAAGTATTGACCATTTTGAACAAAGTTGACTTTTGGGTCAGAGATTGACTTATTAGGTCAATAATTGGTCATTAGGTCAATAATTGTCTAATTTGGCCAAAATTGAATTTTTGGTCAAAAGTTAGCCCATTTGGTCAACGGGGTGGTCATTAGGTTACAAATTGATTATTTTGACCAAAGATGACTTTTTGGTCAACTTGACCTTTTTTTTACAAAAATTGAATTTTTTGTAAAAGTTAACACATTGGGTCAACATGGTGGTCATTGGAAATTGTCCATTTTGACCAATGTTGACTTTTTGGTCAAAAGTTGACCTATTTGGTCAATGAGTTGGTAATTGGGTCAATAATTGACCATTTTGACCAAAGATGACTTTTTGGTCAAAAGTTAACCTATTAGGTCAAAAATTGACAATTTTAATTAAAGTTGACTTTTTTTGTGAAAAGTTGACCAATTGGGTCAATGAGTGGTCATTAGGTAAAAAATTAACTTTTTTGACCAAAATTGACTTTTTCGTCAAAAGTTGACCTATTGGGTCAAAAGTTGGTCATCGGGTCAAAATTTGACTATTTGGACCTAAGTTGATTTTTTAGTCAAAAGTTAACTTATTGGGTTAATGGGTGGTCATTAGGTCAAAATTGACTTTTTTGTCAAAAGTTTACTAAATGGTTAAATGGTTTTATCTATGGGACAAGGATTGACCATTATGACCAAACTTGACTTTTTGATCATAGATTGACTTATTGGGCTAATAATTGGTCATTAGGTTAAAATTTGATTATTTTGACCAAAATTAAATTTTTGGTCAAAAGTTGACCCATTGGGTCAATGGGGTGGTAATTGGGTCAGAAATTGACCATTTTGACCAAAGTTGACTTTTTGGTCAAAAGTTGATTTATTTGGTCAATAAGTTGGTAATTGTGTTAAAGATTGGCCATTTTACTAAAGATGACTTTTTGGTCAAAATTTGATCTATTGGGTCAATGGGTTGATTATTGTGTCAAAAATTGACCATTTTGACCAAAGTTAACTTTTTGGTCAGAGATTGGCTTACTTGGTCAATAATTGGTCATTAGGTCAAAAATTGACTATTTTGACAAAAATTAACTTTTTGGTCAAAAGTTGATTTCTTGGGTTGATGGGTTGTTTATTGGATCAAAGATTGACCATTTTGGACAAAAGTTGACCTATTTAGTCAATGGGTTGGTCATTGGGTCAAGGATTGACCATTTTGACCAAAGTTCACTTTTTGGTCAGAGATTCACTTATTGGGTCAATAATTGGTCATTAAATCAAAATTTGATTATGTTGACCGAAATTAAATTTTTGTTCAAAAGTTGACCCATTGGGTCAACGGAGTGGTCATTGCGTCAGAAATTGACCTTTTGACCAAGTTGACTTTTTGGTCAAATGTTGACCTATTGGGTCAATGGGTTGGTCTTTCGATCAAGGATTGACCATTTTGACAAAAGTTGACCTTTTTGTCAGACATTGGCTTACTGGGTCAATAATTGGTCATTAGGTCAAAAATTGACTATTTTGACCAAAAGTTATTTTTTGGTCAAAAGTTGACCTATTAGGTCAATGGGTTAGTCATTGGGTCAAGTATTAACCATTTTGAACAAAGTTGACTTTTGGGTCAGAGATTGACTTATTGGGTCAATAATTGGTCTTTATGTCAAAAATTGTCTATTTTGACCAAAATAGAATTTTTGGTCAAAAGTTAGCCCATTGGGTCAACCGAGTGGTCAATTGGGTTAGAAATTGATTATTTTGACAAAAGATGACTTTTTGGTCAAAATTTGATCTTTTTTGGCCAAAATTGAATTTTTTTATAAAAGTTAACCCATTTGGTTAACATGGTGGTCATTAGGTTAGAAATTGTCCATTTTGACCAAAGTTAACTTTTTGGTCAAAAGTTGACCTATTTGGTCAATGAGTTGGTAATTGGGTCAAGAATTGACCATTTTGACCAAAGATAACTTTTTGGTCAAAAGTTGACCTATTAGGTCAAAAATTGACCATTTTGACTAAAGTTGACTTTTTTGTCAAAAGTTGACCTATTGGGTAAATGGGTGGTCATTAGGTAAAAAATTATCTATTTTGATCAAAATTGACTTTTTCGTCAAAAGTTGACCTATTGGGTCAATGGGTTTGTCATTGGGTCAAGGATGACCATTTTGACCAAAGTTGACTTTTGTCAGAGATTGACTTACTGTGTCAATAAATGATCATTAATTCAAGAATTGACTATTTTGGTCATTATGTCAAAAATTCACTATTTTGACAAAAGTTAAATTTTTGGTCAAAAGTTAACCCATTGGGTGAACAGGGTGGTCATTGGGTCAGAAATTGACCATTTTGACCAAAGTTAACATTTTTGTCAAAAGTTGCACTATTTGGTCGATGAGTTGGTAATTGGGTCGAGAATCGACCATTTTGATCAAAGATGATTTTTTGGTCTGATGTTGATCTATCAGGTCAATGGGATGTTCATCGAGCCAAAAATTAACCATTTTGACCAAATTTGACTTTTTGGTAAAAAGTTGACCTATTGTGTCAATCGGTGCTCATTTAGTCAAAAATTGACTATTTTGACCAAAATTGACTATTTGGTCAAAAGTTGACCTATTGGGAAATTGGGTTTGTCATTGGGTCAAGGATTGACCATTTTGACCAAAGTTGAATTTTTGGTCAGACATTGAATTATTGGGTCAATAATTGGTCATTGGGTCAAAAATGAGTATTTTAGCCAAAATTGAATTGTTGGTCAAAAGTTATTGGGTCAACGGGGTGGTCATTGGGTCAGAAATTGACTATTTTGAACAAAGATGACTTTTTGGTCAAAAGTTGACCTATCGCGTCAATGGGTTGGTCATTGGGTCAAAATTTGACCATTTGGACCAAAGTTAACTTTTTGGTCAAATGTTGATTTATTCGGTCGATTGATTAATCATTAGGTCAAGGATTGACCATTTTAACCAAAGTTGACTTTTTGGTCAAAGATTGGCTTACTAGGTCAATAATTAGTCATTAGGTAAAAATATACTATTTTGACCAAATTTGATTTTTTGCTCAAAAGTTGACCTTTAGTGTCAATGGGTTGGTCTTTAGGCCAAGGATTGATCATTTTGACCAAAGTTGACTTTTTGGTCAAAAGTTGACCTATTGGGTCAAAGAGTTGGTCATTGGGTTAAAAATTGACCACTTTGACCCATGTTGCATTTTTGGACAAAAGTTTTCCTATTGGGTCAATGGTTTTGTCAATGGGTTAATGATTGACCATTATGACAAAAGTTGACTTTTTGGTCAGAGATTGACTTATTGGGTCAATAATTGATCATTAGGTCAAAAATATATTATTTTGACCAAAATTAAATTTTGGCCAAAAGTTGACCGATGTAATTGGGTCAGAAATTGACCATTTTGACCAAAGTTGACTTTTTGGTCAAAAGTTGACCTCTTTGATCAATGAGTTGGTAATTGTGTCAAAAATTAACCATTTTAACCGAAGATGACTTTTCAGTCAAATTTTGATATGTTGGGTCAATGGGTTGGTCATTGGGTCAAAATTGACCATTTTGACCAAAGTTGACTTTTTGATCAAAGATTAGCTTACTTGGTCAATAATTGGTCATTAGGTCAAAAATTGACTATTTTGACCAAAATTGACTTTTTGGTCAAAAGTTGACCTTTTGGGTCGATGGGTTGGTCATTGGGTCAATGATTGACCATTTTGGCCAAAGTTGACTTTTTGGACAAAAGTTGACCTATTGGGTCAATGGGATGGCCAATGGGTCAAGAATTGATGATTTTGAACAAAGTTGACTTTTTGTTCAGAGATTCACTTATTGGGTCAATAATTGGTCATTAGGTAAAAATTTGATTATTTTGACCAAAATTAATTTTTTTGTCAAAGGTCATTGGGTAAAAAATTGACCATTTTGACCAAAGTTGACGTTTTAGTTAAAGTTAACCTTTTGGGTCAATGAGTTGTTCTTTGGGCCAAGGATTGAGAATTTTGACCAAAGTTGAGTTTTGGTCAAAGATTGGCTTACTGGGTCAATAATTGGTCATTTGGTCAAAAATTGACTATTTTGACCAAAATTAATTTTTTGGTCAAAAGTTGACTTATTGGGTCAATTGGTTTGCCATTGGGTCAAGGATTGACCATTTTGAAAAAGTTGACTTTTTGGTCGGGAGATTGACTTATTGGATCGATAATTGGTCATTAGGTTAAAATTTGTCTATTTTGACTAAAAGTGAATTTTTGGTCGAAAGTTAACTAATTGGATCGACCAAGGTGGTCCTTCAGTTAGAAATTGTTCATTTTGACCAAAGATGACTTTTTGATCAAACATTGACCAATTTTGACCAAAATTGAATTTTTTTATAAAAGTTAACACATTGGGTCAACATGGTGGTCATTGGGTCAGAAATTGACCATTTGGCAAAGTTGACTTTTTGGTCGAAATTTGATCTTTTTGGTCTATGAGGTTGTAATTGGGCCAAGAATTGACCATATTCACCAAAGATGACTTTTTGATCAAAAGTCGACTATTAGGTCAAAAATTGTCCATTTTGACCAAAGTTGACTTTTGGTCAAAAGTTGACTTATTAGGTCGATGGGTGGTCACTAAGTAAAAAATTAACTATTTTGACCAACATTGACTTTTTCGTTAAAAGTTGACTCTATTAGGTAAATGGGTTTGTCATTGGGTCAAGGATTGACCATTTTCACTAAAGTTGACTTTTTGGTTAGAGATTGACTTATTAGGTCAATAATTGATCATTAATTCAAATATTGATTATTTTGGTCATTAAGTCAAAAATTGACTATTTTGACAAAAATTAAATTTTTGGTCAAAAGTTAGCCCATTGGGTGAACGGGGTCATTGGGTCACAAATTGACCTTTTGACCAAAGTTGACTTTTTATCAAAAGTTGACCTATTTGGTCAATGAGTTTCTATTTGGGTCAAGAATTGACCATTTTAACCAAAGATGACTTTTTGGTCTAAAGTTTATCTACTGGGTCAATGCGTTGGTCATTGGGTCAAAAATTATGCATTTTGACCAAATTTGAATTTTTGGTCAAAAGTTGACCTATTGGGTCAATCAGAGGACATTTAGTCAAAAATTGACTATTTTGAACAAAATTGACATTTTAGTCAAAAGTTAACTTATTAGGTGAATGGGTTTGTCATTGGGTCAAGGATTGACCATTTTGACCAAAGTTGAATCTTTGGTCTGACATTATCTTATTAGATCAATAATTGGTCATTAGGTCGAAAATGAGTATTTTAACAAAAATGAATTTTTGGCCACAAGTTAATCCGTTGGGTCAACGGGTTGGTCAATGGGTCAGAAAATAAGCATTATGAACAAAGATGACTTTTTGGTCAAAAGTTGAACTATTTTGTTAATGGGTTGGTCATTGGGTCAAAAATTGACCATTTTGACCAAAGTTAACTTTTTGGTCAAAAGTTGACTTATTGGGTCAATGGGAGGTCATTCAGCCAAAATTGACTATTTTGACCAAAATTAATTATTTGGGCAAAAGTTGACCTATTGGGTCAATGGGTTTGTCATTGGGTCAAGGATTGACCATTTTGACCAAAGTTGACTTTTTGGTCAGAGATTGACTTAATTAGGTCAATAATTGGTCATTAATTCGAAAATTGACTATTTTGACCAAAATTGACTTTTTGGTCAAAAGTTGACGTATTTGGTCAATGGGTTGGTCATTGGGTCAAGGATTGATCATTTTGTCCTGAGTTGACTTTTTGGTCAAAAGTTGACCTATTGGGTCAATGGGTTGGTCTTCGGGTTAAGGATTGACCATTTTGACCAAAATTGACTTTTTTGTTAGAGCTTAGCTTTCTAGGTCAATAATTGGTCATTAGCTCAAAATTTGTCTAATTTGACCAAAATTGACTTTTTGGTCAAAAGTTAACATATTGGGTCAATGGGTTAGTCATTGGGTCAAGGATAGACCATTTTGACCAAATTTGACTTTTTGGTCAAAAGTTAACCTAATGGGACAATGGGTTTGTCTTCGGGTCAAGGAATAACCATTTTGACCAAAATTGAGCTTTTGGTCAAAGATTGACTTATTGGGTCAATAATTGGTCATTAGGTAAAAAATTGAGTATTTTAACCAAAATTAAATTTTTTGTCAAATGTTGACCCATTGGGTGAACGGAGTGGTCATTGGGTCAGAAATTGATCATTTTTACCAAAGTTGACTTTTTTGTCAAAAGTTGACTTATTTGGTTAATGAGTTGGAAATTAGGTCAAGAATTGACCATTTTGACCGAAGATGACTTTTTGTCAAAAGTTGACCTATTGGGTCAATGGGTTCTCATTAGGTGAAAAATTGACTATTTTGACCAAAATTGACTTTTTGGTCAAATATTGACCTATTGTGTCAATGAGTTTCTCATTGGGTCAACGATTGACCATTTTGACCAAAGTTGAGTTTTCGGTCAGAGATTGACTTATTGCGTCAATATTTGGTCATTAATTCAAAAATTAATCGTTTTGGTCATTAAGTAAAAAATTGACTGTTTTGACCAAATTTAACCCATTGGGTCAACGGGATGGTCATTGGGTCAGAAATTGACCAATTTGACCAAAGTTAATTTTTTTGTCAAAAGTTGACCTATTTGGTCATGGAGTTGGTTATTGGGTCAAGAATTGACCATTTTGACCAAAGAAGAGTTTTTTGTCAAAAGTTCATCTAGTGGGTCAATGGGTTGGTCATTGTTCAAAAATTGACAATTTTGACCAAAGTTGACTTTTTGGTCAAAAGTTGACCTATTGGGTCAATGGGTGGTCATTAGGTCAAAAACTAACAATTTTGACCAAAATTTATTTTTTTAGTTAAAAGTTTACCATCTGGGTCAATGGTTTTGTCATTAGGTCAATGATTGACCATTATGACCAAAGTTGACTTTTTGGTCACAGATTGACTTATTCGGTAAATAATTAGGTTAAAAATATATTATTTTGACCAAAATTAAATTTTTGATCAAAAGTTGATCGATTGGGTTAACGGGGTGATAATTGGGTCAAAAATTGACCATTTTGACCAAAGTTGACTTTTTGGTCAAAAGTTGACCTATATGGACAATGAGTTGGTAATTGTGTCATAAATTGACCATTTTGACCGAAGATAACTTTTTGGTCAAAATTTGATCTATTGGGTCAATGGGTTGGTCATTGGGTCAAAAATTGACTATTTTGACCAAAGTTGACTTTTTGGTCAGAGATTGGGTTACTTGGTCAATAATTTGTCATTAGGTCAAAAATTGACTTTTTGGACAAAAGTTGACCTTTTGGGGCGATGGGTTGGTCATTGGGTCAAGGATTGACCATTTTGACCAAAGTTGACTTTTTGGACAAAAATTGACCTATTGGGTCAATGGGTTGGTCAATGGGTCAAGGATTGATCATTTTGACTAAAGTTAACGTTTTGGTCAGAGATTGACTTATTCGGTCAATAATAGGTCATTAGGTCAATAATTGATTATTTTGACCAAAATTAAATTTTTTGTCAAAAGTTGACCCACTGGGTCAACAGAGCGGTCATTGGGTCAGAAATTGATCATTTTGACCAAAGCTGACTTTTTTATCAAAAGTTGACCTATTGGGTCAATGGGTTGGTCATTAGGTCAAGTTTAAGCATTTTAACCAAAGTTGACTTTTTGGTCAGAGATTGGCTTACTGGGTCAATAATTTGTCATTAGGTCAAAAATTGACTATTTTGACCAAAATTGATTTTTTTGTCCAAAGTTGACTTGTTGGCTCAATTAGTTTCTCATTGGGTCAAGGATTGACCCTTTTGAACAAAGTTGACTTTTTGGCCAGATATTGACTTATTGGGTCAATAACTGGTCATTAGGTCAAAATTTGTCAATTTGACCAAAATTGAATTTTTTTTAAGAGTTAACACATTGGGTAAACATGGTGGTCATTAGGTCCGAAATTGACCAATTTGACTAAAGTTGACTTTTTGGTCAAAAGTTGACCTTTTTGGTCAATGAGTAGGTAATTCGGTCAAGAATTGATCATTTTGACCAAAGATGAATTTTTGGTCAAAAGTTGACCTATTGGGTCAAAAAATAACCATTTTGACCAAAGTTGACTTTTTGAAAAGTCAAAAGTTGTCCTATTGGGTCAATGGGTGGTCATTAGGTCAAAAATTGAATATTTTGACCAAAATTGACTTTTTTCGTCAAAAGTTGACCTATTTGGTCAAGGGGTTTGTCATTGAGTCAAGGATTGGCCATTTGACCAAAGTTGACTTTTTGGTCAGAGATTGACTTATTAGGTGAATAATTGGTCATTAATTCGAAAATTAACTATTTTGACCAAAATTGACTTTTTGGTCAAAAGTTGATCTATTAGGTCAATGGGTTGGTCATTGGGTCAAGGATTGATCATTTTGTCCCAAGTTGACTTTTTGGTCAAAAGTTGACCTATTGGGTCAATGGGTTGGTCTTCGGGTCAAGGATTGACCATTTTAACCAAAATTGACTTTTTGGTCAGAGCTTGGCTTTCTGGATCAATAATTGGTCATTAGGTTAGAAATTAACTATTTTGACCAAAATTGACTTTTTGGTGAAATGTTAACATATTGGGCCAATAAGTTAGTCATTGGGTCAAGGATTGACCATTTTGACCAAAGTTGACTTTTTCGTCAAAGTTGACCTATTGGGTTTGTCTTCGGGTCAAGGATTAACCATTTTGACCAAAATTGACTTTTTGGTCAAAGATTCACTTATTAGGTTAATAATTGGTCGTTAGGTAAAAAATTGAATATTTTGACCAAAATTAAATTTTTTGTCAAATGTTGACCTATTGTGTAAACGACGTGGTCATTAGGTCAGAAATTGACCATTTTGACCAAAGTTGACTTTTTTGTCAAATGTTGACCTATTTGGTTATGAGTTCGTAATTGGGTCAAGAATTGACCATTTTGACCGAAGATGACTTTTTGGACAAAAGTTGACCTATTGGGTCAATGGGTTGTCATTAGATAAAAAATTGACTATTTTGACCAAAATTGACTTTTTGGTCAATTATTGACCTATCTATTATGTCAATGAGTTTGTCATTGGGTCCATGATGGACCACTTTGACCAAAGTTGAGTTTTTGGTCAGAGATTGACTTATTATCAATAATTGGTCATTAATTCAAAAATTAACCGTTTTGGTCATTAGGTAAAAAAATTGACTGTTTTGACCAAATTTAAATTTTTGGTGAAAAGTTGACCCATTGGGTCAACGGGATGGTCATTCGGTCAGAATTTGACCCATTTGACCAAAGTTAACTTTTTTATCAAAAGTTGACCTATTTGGTCATTGAGTTGGTAATTGGGACAAGAATTGACCATTTTGACCAACGATGACTTTTTTGTCAAAAGTTCTTCTAGTGGGTCAATGGGTTGGTCATTGGGTCAAAAATTGACCATTTTGACTAAAGTTGACTTTTTAGTCAAAATTTGACCTATTGGGCAATGGGTGGTCATTAGGTCAAAAATTGACTATTTTGACCTAAATTTATTTTTTTAGTTAAACGTTTACTATTTGGGTCAATGGTTTTGTCACTGGGTCAATGATTGACCATTATGACCAAAGTTGACTTTTTGGTTAGAGATTGACTTATTCGGTCAATAATTGGTCATTAGGTTAAAAATATATTATTTTGACCAAAATTAAATTTTTGGTCGAAGTTGATCTATTGGGTCAACGGGTTGGTCATTGGGTCAAAAATTGACCATTTTTTACTAAAGTTGACTTTTTGGTCAAAAGTTGACCTATTTGGTCAATGAGTTGGTAATTGTGTCAAAAATTGACCATTTTGACAAAAGATGACTTTTTAGTCAAAATTTGATCTTTTTGGTCAATGGGTTGGTCATTAGGTCAAAACTTGACTATTTTGACCAAAGTTGACTATTTGGTCAGAGATTGGCTTACTTGGTTAATAATTGTTCATTAGGTCAAAAATTGACTATTTTGACTAAAATTGACTTTTGGTCAAAAGTTGACCTTTTGGGATGATGAGTTGGTCATTGGGTCAAGGATTGACCATTTTGACCAAAGTTGACTTTTTGGACAAAAGTTGACCTATTGGGTCAACGGGTTGGTCAATGGGTCAAGGATTGACCATTTTGACCAAAGTTAACTTTTTGGTCAGAGATTAACTTATTGGGTCAATAATTGGTTATTAGGTCAAAAATTAATTATTTTGACCAAAAATAAATTTTTGTTCAGAAGTTGACTCAATGGGTCAGAAATTGACCATTTTGACCAAAGTTGACTTTTTGGTTAAAAGTTGACCTATTGGGTCAATGGGTTGGTCATTAGGTCAAGGATTAAACATTTTGACCAAAGCTGACTTTTTGGTCAAAGATTGGCTTAGTGGGTCAATAATTTGTCATTAGGTCAAAAATTAACTATTTTGACCAAAATTAGTTTTTGGGTCAAAAGTTGACTTAATGGGTCAATTGGTTTCTCAATGGGTGAAGGATTGACCATTTTGAACAAAGTTGACTTTTTGGCCAGAGATTGACTTATTGGGTCAATAATTGGTCATTAGGTCAAAATTTGTGACTTATTGGGTCAATAATTGGTCATTAGGTCAAAATTTGTCAATTTGACCAAAATTAATTTTTTTGTAAAAGTTAACACATTGGGTCAACATGGTGATCATTGGGTCAGAAATTTACTAATTTGACCAAATTTGACTTTTTGGTCAAAAGTTGACCTTTTGGGTCAATGAGTTGGAAATTGGGTCAAGAATTCACCATTTTGACCAAATATGACTTTTTGGTCAAATGTTGACCTATTGGGTCAAAAATTAACCATTTTAACCAAAGTTGACTTTTTAGACAAAAGTTGGCCTATTGGGTCAAAGGGGGGTAATTAGGCAAAAAATAACTATTTTGACCAAAATTAACTTTTTCATCAAAAGTTGACCTATTGGGTTAATGGGTTTATCATTGAGTCAAGGATTGAGCATTTTGACCAAAGTTGACTTTTTGATCTGAGATTGACTTATTGGGTCAATAATTAACCATTAATTCAAAAATTGACTATTTTGGTCATTAGGTCAAAAATTGACCTTTTTGACAAAAATTAAATTTTTGGTCAAAAGTTAACACATTGGGTCAACGGGGTGGTTATTGGGTCAGAAATTGACCATTTTGACCAAAGGTGACTTTTTGTCAAAAGTTGACCAATTTGGTCAATGAGTTGGTAATTGGGTCAAGAATTGACCTTTTTGACCAAAGATGACTTTTTAGTCACATGTTGATCTATTGGGTCAATGGGTTGGTCATCGTGTCAAAAATTGATCATTTTCACCAAATTTAACTTTTTGGTCAAAAGTTGATTAATTGTGTCAATCGGTGGTCATTGTGTCAAAAATTGACTATTTTGACCAAAATTGACTATTTGGTCAAAAGTTAACCTATTGGGAAATTGGGTTTATCATTGGGTCAAGAATTGACCATTTTGACCAAAGTTGAATTTTTGGTCAGACAATGAATAATTGTGTCAATAATTGGTCATTGGGTCAAAAATGAGTATTTTAGCCAAAATTCAATTTTTGGTCAAAAGTTAATCGGTTGGGTCAACGGGGTGGTCATTGGGTCAGAAATTGACCATTTTGAACAAAGATGACATTTTGGTCAAAAGTTGACCTATTGTGTCATGGGTTGGTCATTGGGTCAAAAATTGACAATTTTGACCTAAGTTGACTTTTTGGTCAAAAGTTGTAATCATTAAGCCAAAATTGACTATTTTGATCAAAATTGATTATTTGGTCAAAAGTTGACCTATTGGGGCAATAGGTTTGTCATTGGGTCAATGATTGACCATTTTGACTAAAGTTGACTTTTTGGTCAGTGATTGACTTATTAGGTCAATAATTGGTCATTAATTCAAAAATTTTCTATTTTGACGAAAATTGACTTTTTGGTCAAAAGTTAACCTCAATGGGTTGGTCATTGGGTCATGGATTGATCATTTTGTCTCAAGTTGACTTTTTGGTGAAAAGTTGACCTATTGGGTCAATGGGTTGGTCTTCGAGTCAAGGATTGACCATTTTGACCAAAATTGATTTTTTGGTTAGAGATTGGCTTACATGGTCAATAATTGGTCATTAGGTCAAAAATTGACTATTTTCACCAAAATTGACTTTTTGGTCAAAAGTTAAACTATTGGGTCAATTGGTTAGTCAGGTCAAGGATCGATCATTTTGACCAAAGTTAACCTTTTGGTCATAACTTAATCTATTGGGACAATGGGTTGGTCTTTGGGTCAAGGATTGACCATTTTGACCAAAATTGACTTTTTGGTCAAAGATTGACTTATTGGGTCAATAATTGGTCATTAGGTCAAAAATTGAATATTTTAACCAAAATTAAATGTTTTGTTAAAAGTTGACCCATTGGGTTAACGGGGTGGTCATTGGGTCAGAAATTGACCATTTTGACCAAAGTTGATTTTTTGGTCAAATGTTGACCTAATTGGTTAATGATTTGGTAATTGGGTCAAGAATTGACCATTTTGACCGAAGATGACTTTTCGGTCAAAAGTTGACCTATTGGGTCAATGAGTTGTCATTAGATAAAAAATTGACTATTTTGACCAAAATTGATTTTTTGGTCAAATATTGACCTATTGCGTCAATGGGTTTGTCATCGGGTCAACGATTGACCATTTTGACCAAAGTTGACTTTTTGGTCAGAGATTGACTTATTGGGTCAATAATTAGTCATTAATTCAAAAATTAACCGTATTGGTCATTAGGTCAAAAATTGACTGTTTTGACCAAAATTAAATTTTTGGTCAAATGTTGACCCCATTGGGTCAACGGGATGGTCAATGGGTCAGAAATTGACCATTTTAACCAAAGTTAACTTTTTGGTCAAAAGTTGACCTATTTGGTCATTGTGTTTGTAATTGGGTCAAGAATTGACCATTTTGACCAAAGATGACTTTTTGGTCAAAAGTTGATCTAGTGGGTCAATGGGTTGGTCATTGGGTCAAAAATTGACCATTTTGACCAAAGTTGAATTTTTGTTCAAAAGTTGACCTATTGGGTCAATGGGTGGTCATTCAGTCAAATATTGACTATATTGACCAAAATTAATTATTTGGTCAAAAGTTAACCCATTGGGTCAATGGGTTTGTCATTAGGTCAAGGATTTACCATTTTGACCAAAGTTGAATTTTTTGTCAAAGATTGACTTATTGGGTCAATAATTGGTCATCAGGTCAAAACTGACTATTTGACCAAAATTAAATTTTTTGTCAAAAGTTAACCCATCGGGTCAACGGGGTGGTCATTGGGTCAGAAATTGACCATTTTGACCAAAGATGACTTTTGGGTCAAAAGTTGACCTATTGGGTCAAAAACACCATTTTGACAAAAGATGATTTTTTTGATTAAAAGTTGACTAATTGGGTCAATGGGTGGTCATTATGTCAAAAATTAACTATTTTGACCAAAATTGACTATTTGGTCAAAAGTTGACCTATTGGGTCATTGGGTCAAGGATTAACCAATTCGACCAAAGTTGACTTTTTGGTCAGAGATTGACTTATTGGGTCAGAAATTGGTCATTAATTCGAAAATTGACTATTTTGATTAAAAATGACTTTTTGGTCAAAAGTTGACCTATTAGGCCAATGAATTGGTTATTGGGTTAAGGATTGATCAATTTGTCGAAAGTTGACTTTTTGATTAAAAGTTGACTAATTGGGTCAATGGGTTGGTCATTGGGTCAAGGATTGACCATTTTGATCAAAGTTGACTTTGTGGCCAGAGATTGGCTTACTAGGTCAACAATGAACTATTTTGACCAAAATTGATTTTTGGTCAAAAGCTTACCTATTGGGTCAACAGGTTGGACTTTGGGTCAAGGATTGATGATTTTGACCATACTTTACTTTTTGGTCAAAAGTTGTATTTGGTCAATGGGTTGGTCATTGGGTCAAGGATTGACCATTTTGACCAAAGTTGGCATTTTTGTCAAAGTTGACCCATTGGGTCAAAAGAGTGTTCATTGGGTCAGAAATTGACCATTTTGACCAAAGTTCACTTTTTGGTGAAAGTTGATTTATTTGGTCAATGAGTTGGTAATTGGGTTAAGAATTGACCATTTTGACGGAAGATCACTTTTTAGTCAAAATTTGATCTATTGGGTCAATGGGTTGGTCATTGGGTCAAAGATTGACCATTTTGACCAAAGTTGAATTTTTGGTCAAAAGTTGACCTATTGGGTTAAAGGGTGGTTGTTAGGTAAAAAATTGACTATTTTGACCAAAATTGACTATTTTGGTCAAAAGTTGACAAATTGGGTCAATGGGTTGGTCATTGGATCAAAGATTAACCATTTTCACCAAAAGCTTGATTTAGGTCATTGTGTCAGAAATTGATCATTTTGACCAAATTTAACTTTTTGGTCAAAAGTTGACCTTTCTGGTCAATGAGGTGGTCATTAGGTCAAAAATTTAAAATTTTGACCAAAATTGACTTTTTGGTCAAAAGTTGTCCTTCTGCTCAATGAGTTGGTCATTGGGTCAAGGATTAATCATTTTAACTAAAGTTGACTTTTTGGTCAAAAGTTGACCTATTGGGTCAATGTGTTGGTCATTGGGTCAAGGATTGATCATTTTGACCAAAGTTGACTTTTTGGTTAAAAGAAGACCTATTGGGTCAATTAGTTTGTAATTGGGTCAAGAATTGACCATTTTGACCAGAGATGACTTTTTGGTCGAAAGTTGACATATTGGGTCAACGGGTTGGTAAATGGGTCAAGAATTAACCATTTTGACCAAAGATGACCTTTTGGTCAAAAGTTGACCTAATGGGTTAATGGGTTGGTCATTGGGTCAAGGATTGACCATGTTGAGAAAGTTGACTTTTTGGGCAGAGATTGACTTATTGGGTCAATAATTGGTCATTACATTAAAAATTGATTATTTTGACCAAAATTGAATTGTTGGTCAAAATCTAACCGAATGGGTAAACGAGGTGGTCATTAGGTCAGAAATTGACCATTTTCACCAAATTTAATTTTTTGGTCAAAAGTTGACCTATTTGGCCAATGAGTTGGAAATTTAGTCAAGAATTGACCATTTTTACCAAAGATGACTTTTTTGTCGAAAGTTGACCTATCAGGTCAATGGGTTGGGCATTGGGTCAAAAATTGACCATTTTAACTAAAGTTGACTTTTTGGTCAAAAGTTGACCTTTTGGGTTAATGGGTGGTCATTAGGTTAAAAATTAACTATTATGACCAAAATTGACTTTTTGGTCAAAAGTTAACCTGTTGGTTCAATGATTTTGTGATTGGGTCAAGGATTGACCGTTTCAGCCAAAGTTGACTTTTGGTCAGAGATTGGCTTACTGGGTCAATAATTGGTCATTAGATCAAAAATTGATTATTTTGACCAAAATTAAATTTTTTGTCAAAAGTTGACCCATTGGGTCAACGGGGTGGTCTTTGGGTCCGAAATTGACAATTTTGACCAAAGTTGATATTTTGGTCAAAAGTTGACCTATTTGCTCATTGAGTTCGTAATTAGGTCAAGAACTGATCTTTTTGACCAAAGATGACTTTCTGGTCAAAAGTTGACCTACTGGGTCAATGAGTGGTCATGAGGTCAAAAATTGAAAATTTTGACAAAAGTTGACTTTTTGGTCAAAAGTTGACCTATTGGGTCAATGGGTTCGTCATTGGGTGAAGGATTGACCATTTTGACCAAAGTTGACTTTTTGGTCAGAGATTGACTTATTGGGCCAATAATTGGTCAATTCAAAAATTGACTATCTTGGTCATTAGGACAAAATTTGACTATTTTGACCAAAATTAAATTTTTTGTTAAAACTTGACCAATTGGTTAACGGGGTGGTCATTGGGTCAGAAATTAACCATTTTGACCAAAGTTGACTTTTTGGTTAAAAGTTGACCTATTTGGTCATTGAGTTGGTAATTGGGTCAAGAATTAACCATTTTGATAGAAGATTGAATTTTTGGTCAAAAGTTAACCTATTAGGCCAATGGGTTGGTCCTTGGGCCAATGATTGATCATTTTGACCAAAGTTGACTTTTAATTAAAAGTTGACCTATTGGGTCAATGGTTTGGTCATTGGGTCAAGGATTGGTCATTGGGTCAAGGATTGACCATTTTGAACAAAGTTGACTTTTTGTCAGAGATTGGCTTACTGGTTCAATAATTGGTCATTAGGTCTAAAATTGACTATTTTGACCAAAATTGACTTTTTCATCAAAAGTTGACCTATTAGGTCAATGGGTGGTCATTAAGTCAAAAATTGAATATTTTGGCCAAAATTGACTTGTGGGTCAAAATTTGACCTATCGGGCCAATAAGTTTATCATTGGGTCAAGGATTCACCATTTTGGCCAAGGTTGACTTTTTGATATGAGATTGACTTATTGGGTCAATAGTTGGTCATTAGGAAAAAAATTGACTATATTGACTGAAATTGAATTTTTTGTCAAAAATTAACCCATTTGGTCAATGAAGTGGTCATTGTGTCAGAAATTGACTATTTTGACCAAGAATGACTTTTTGGTCAAAAGTTAACCTATTTTGACCAAAATTGAATTTTTTGTTAAAAGTTGACCTATTTGGTCAATAAGTTGGTAATTAGGTCAAAAATTGACCATTTTGACCAAAGATGACTTTTTTTTGTCAAAAGTTGATCTATTGGGTCAAAGGGTTGGTCATTTGGTCAAAAATTGAACATTTTGACTAAAGTTGACTTTTTTGTCAAAAGTTGACCTATTTGGTCAATATGTTGGTAATTAGGTCAAAAATTGACCATTTTGACCAAAGATGACTTTTTTGTCAAAAGTTGATCTATTGGGTCAAAGGGTTGGTCATTAGGTCAAAAATTGAACATTTTGACTAAAGTTAAATTTTTTGTCAAAAGTTGACCTATTCGGCCAATGGGTGGTCATTCAGTCAAAAAATGACTATTTTGACCAAAATTGACTATTTCGTCAAAAATTGACCTATTGGGTCAATGGGTTTGTCATTGGGTCAAGGATTAACCATTTTGACCGAAGTTGACTTTTTTGTGAAAAGTTAACCTACGTCAATGGGTTGGTGATTGGGTCGAAAATTGACCTTTTTGACCAAAGTGACTTTTTGGTCAAAAGTTGACCGGTTGGCTCAATGGGTGGTCATTAACTCAAAAATTGACTATTTTGACCTATTTGGTCAATGGGTTTGTCATTGGGTCAAGGATCGACCATTTTGACCAAAGTTGACTTTTTGGTCAGAGATTGACTTATTGTGTCAGTAATTGGTCATTAATTCAAAAATTGACTATTTTGACCAAAATTGACTTTTTAGTCAAAAGTTGACCTATTAGGCCAATGGGTTGGTCATTGGGATAAGGATTGATCATTTTGACCAAAGTTGACCATTTGGTCAAAAGTTGACCTATTGGGTACAATTGGTTAGTCATTGGGTCAAGGATTGACCATTTTGAACAAGTTGACTTTTTGGTCAGAGATTGGCTTGCCGGGTTAATAATTGGTCATTAGGTCAAAATTTAACTATTTTGACCAAAAATGACTTTTTGGTCAAAGGTTGACCTATTGGGTCAATGGGTTGGTCATTGGGTCAAGGATTGACTATTTTGGCCAAAGTTGACTTTTCGGTCAAAATTTGACCTACTGCGTCAACGGGTTGGTCATTGGGTCAAGGATTGACCATTTTGACCAAAGTTGACTTTTTGTTAGAGATTGACTTATTTGGTCAATAATTGGTCAATAGATCAAAAATTGACAATTTTGACCAAAATTAACTTTTTGGTCAAATGTTGACCTATTCGGTCAGTGGGTGGTCATTAAGTCAAAAATTGACTATTTTGACCAAAATTGACTTTTTGGTCAAAAGTTAAACTATTATATTAATGGGTTAGTCCTTGGGTCAAGGATTGACCATTTTGACCAAAGTTGACTTTTTGGATAGGGATTGACTTATTAGATCAATAATTGGTCATTAGGTAAAAAATTGATTATTTTGACCAAAATTAAATTTTTTGTCAAAAGTTGACCCATTGGGTCAATAGGGTGGTCATTGGGTTTGAAATTGACTATTTTGACCAAAATTTACTTTTTGTCAATGAGTTGGTAGTTGGGCCAATAATTGACCATTCTGATAAAGATTACTTTTTTGGTCAAAAGTTGATCTATCGGATCAATGGGTTGGTCATTGGGTCAAAAATTGACCAATTTGACAAAAGTTGACTTTTGGTTAAAAGTAGACCTATTGGGCTAATGGGTGGTCATTAGGTCAAAAATTAACTATTTTGGCCAAAATTGACTTTCTTGTCAAAAGTTGACCTATTGGGTCAATCAGTTTATCATTGGGTCAAGGATTGACCATTTTGACCAAAGTTGACTTTTTGGTCAGAGATTGGGCATTAATTCAAAAAATGACTTTTTTGACCAAAATTAACTTTTTAGTCAAAAGTTGACCTATTAGGCCAATGGGTTGGTCATTGGGTCAAGGATTGATCATTTTGACCAAAGTTGACTTTTTGGTTAAAAGTTGACCTATTGGGTCAATGGGTTGGTTATTGGGATAAGGATTAGCTTACTGGGTCAATAATTGGTCATAAGGTCAAAAATTGACTATTTTGACCAAAATTGTCTTTTTGGTCAAGAGTTGACTTATTGGGTCAATGGGTTTATCATTGGGTCAAGTCCTGACCATTTTGACCAAAGTTGACTTTTTGGTCAGAGATTGACTTATTGGGACAATAATTGGTCATTAGGTTAAAAATTGACTATTTTGTCCAAAATTGAATTTTAGGTCAAAAGTTAACCCATCAGGTCAACGGGGTGGCCATTTGGTCAGAAATTGACCATTTTGACCAAAGTTAACTTTTTGGTCAAAAGTAGACCAATTTGCTCAAAGAGTTGGAATTTGGTCAAGAATTGACCATTTTGACCAAAGATGACCTTTTGGTCAAAAGTTGACCTATCAGGTCAATGGGTTGGGCATTGGGTTAAAAATTGACCATTTTGACCAAAGTTGACTTTTTGGACAAAAGTTAACCTTTTAGGTTAATGGATAGTCATTAGGTTAAAAATTAAAAATTTTGACCAAAATTGACTTTTTCGTCAAAAGTTGACCTATTGGGCAATGGGTTGGTCATTGGGTCAAGAATTGTCTATTTTGACCAAAGTTGACTTTTTGGTTAGAGATTAACTTATTGTGTCAATAATTGGTCATTAATTCAAAAATATACTATTTTGACCAAAATTGACTTTTTAGTCAAAAGTTGACATATTATGCCAATGGGTTGGACATTGAGGCAAGGATTGATCATTTTGACTTAAGTTGACTTTTTGGTCAAACGTTCAGTTATTGGGTCAATGAGTTGATCATTGGGTCAAGGTTTGACCATTTTGACCAAAGTTAACTTTTTGGTTAGTGATTTGCTTGCTTGGTCAATAATTGGTCATTAGGTCAAAAATTGACTATTTTGACAAAAATTGAATTTTTTTGTCAAAAGTTAACCCATTGGGTGAACGAGGTGGTCATTTGGTCAGAAATTGACCATTTGACCAAGGATGACTTTTTGGTCAAAAGTTGACCTATTGGGTCAATGGGTTGGTCATTGGGTCAAAAATACTATTTTGATCAAAGTTGACTTTTTTGGTCAGAAGTTGACTAATTTGGTCAATGGGTGGTCATTACGTCAAAAATTAATTATTTTGACCAAAATTGACTATTTGGTCAAATGTTGACCTATTGGGTCAATGGGTTTGTCATTGGGTCAAGGATTGAACATTTTGACCAAAGTTGACTTTTTGGTCAGAGATTGACTTATTAGGTCAGAAATTGGTCATTAATTCAAAATTTGATTATTTTGACCAAAATTGACTATTTTGACCAAAATTGACTTTTTGGTCAAAAGTTGACTAATTAGGCCAATGGGTTTGGTCATTGGGTCAAGGATTGATCATTTTATCGAAAGTTGACTTTTTGGTCAAAAGCCAACCTATTAGGTCAGTGGGTTGGTCATTGGGTCAAGGATTGACCATTTTGACCAATGTTGACTTTTTTGTCAGAGATTGGCTTACTAGGTCAACAATTGATTATTTTGACCAAAGTTGATTTTTTGGCCAAAACTTTACCTATTATTTCAATATGTTAGTCATTGGGTCAAGGAATGATGATTTTGACCAAAGTTGATTTTTTGGTCAAAAGTTGTCCTATGTGGTCAATGGGTTGGTCATTGGGTCAAGGATTGACCATGTTGACCAATGTTGGCTTTTTGGTCAGAGATTGACTTATTGGGCAAATAATTGGTCATTAGGTCAAAAATTGATTATTTTGACCTAAATTAAATTTTTGGTCAAAAGTTAACCAATTGGGTCAACGGGGTGGTCATTTGGTCAGAAATTCACCATTTTGACCAAAGTTAACTTTTTGGTATAAGTTGATTTATTTGGTCAATGAGTTGGTAATTGGGTTAAGAATTGACCATTTTGACGGAAGAGCACTTTTTGCTCAAAATTTGATCTATTGGGTCAATGGGTTGGTTATCAGGTCAAAAATTGACCATTCTGACAAAAATTGACTTATTGGTCAAAAGTTGACCTATTGGGTTAATAGGTGGTCATTAGGTCAAAAATTGACTATTTTGACAAAAATTGACTTTTTGGTCAAAAGTTGACATATTGGGTCAATGGGTTTGTCATTGGGTTAAGGATTGACCATTTTGACCAAAGTTGACTTTTTGGCCACAGATTAACTTATTGGGTGAATAATTGGTCATTAGGTCAAAAATTGACTATTTTGACCATAATTAAATTTTTGGTCGAAAGTCAACTCATTGGGTCAACTTGGAGGTCATTGGGTCAGAAATAGATCATTTTGACCAAAGTTGAGTCCTTGGTCAAAAGTTGACATATTTGGTCATTGAGTTTGTATTTGGATCAACAATTGATCATTTTGAGTGAAGATGACTTTTTAGGTCTAAAGTTGACCAATTGGGTCAATGGGTTGGTCATTGGGTCAAAAATTGACCATTTTGACAAAAGTTGACTTCTTGGTTAAAAGTAGACCTATTGGGTCAATGGGTGGTCATTAGGTCAAAAGTTAACTATTTTGGCCAAAATTGACTTTTTGTCAAAAGTTGACCTATTGGGTCAATTGGTTTGTCATTGGGTAAAGGATTGACCATTTTGACCAAAGTTGACTTTTTGGTCAGAGATTGACTTATTGGGTCAATAATTGGTCACTATGTTAAAAATTGATTATCTTAACCAAAATTGAATTTTTGGTCAAAAGCTAACCCAATGGGCCAACGGGGTGGTCATTAGGTTATAAATTAAACATTTTGACCAAAATTAACTTTTTGGTCAAAAGTTGACTTTTTTGGTCTAAGAGTTGGAAATTTGGTAAAGAATTGACCATTTTGACCTAAGATGACTTTTTGGTCGAAAGTTGAGCTATCGGGTCAATGAGTAGGGCATTGGGTCAAAAATTGACCATTTTAACCAAAGTTGACATTTTGGTCAAAAGTTGATCAGTTGGGTCAATGGGTTGGTCATTGGGTCAAAAATTGACCATTTTGACCAAAGTTGTCTTTTTGGTCAAATGTTGACCTTTTCAGTCAACGGGTGGTCATTAGGTAAAAAATTGACTATTTTGACCAAAATTGACTTTTTGGTCAAAAGTTGACCTATTGGGTCAATGGGTTTGTCATTGGGTCAAGTCTTGACCATTTTCACCAAAGTTAACTTTTTGCTCACAGATTAACTTATAGGGTCAATAATAGGTCATTAGGTTAAAAATAAACTATTTTGACCAAAATTGAATTTTGGTCAAAACTTAACCCATCAGGTCAACGGGGTGGTCATTGGGTCAGAAATTGACCATTTTGACCAAAGTTGACTTTTTGGTTAAAGGTTGAACAATTTGGTCATTGAGTTGCTAATTGGGTCAAGAATTGACCATGTTGACCAAAGATGTCTTTTTAGTCAAAAGTTGAACTATTGAGTCAATCGGTTGGTCATTGGGTCAAAAATTGACCATTTTGACCAAAGTTTATTTTTTTGTCATAAGTCGACTTATTGGGTCAATGGGAGTTCATTAGGTCAAAAAATGACTATTTTGACCAAAATTGACTTTTTAGTCAAAAGTTGACCTATAGGGTCAATGGATTTGTCATTGGGTTAAGCTTTGACCATTTTGACCAAAGTAAACTTTTTCGTCAAAAATTAACTTATTGTGTCAATAATTGGTCATTAATTCAAAAATTGACTATTTTGACCAAAATTGACTTTTTCGTCAAAAGTTGACCTATTAGGCCAACGGGTTGGTCATTCGGTCAATGATTGATCATTTTGACGAAAGTTGACTTTTTGGTCAAAAGTTGACCTATTGGGTCAATGGGTTGGTCATTGGGTAAAGGTTCGATCATTTTGACCAAAATTGGCTTTTTGGTCAGTGATTGGCTTACTTGGTCGATAATTGGTCATTAGGTCAAAAATTGACTACTTTGACCAAAATTGTCTTTTTCATCAAAAGTTGACCTATTGGGTCAATGAGTGGTCATTAGATAAAAAATTTACTATTTTGACCAAAATTAACTTTTTGGTCACAAGTTGAATTATTGGGTCAATGGGTTTTTCATTAGGTTAAGGATTGACCAATTTGACCAAAGTTGACTTTTTGTTCAGAGATTGACTTATTGGGTCAATAATTGGTCATTAGGTTAAAAATTGACTATTTTGATCAAAATTTACTTTTTGGTGAAAACTTGACCTATTAGGTTAACGGGGTGGTCATTTGGTCAGAAATTGACCATTTTGACCAAATTTGATTTTTTGGTCAAAAGTTGACCTATTTGGTGAATGAGTTGGTAATTGGGTCTAGGATTAACTATTTTGACAAAATTTGACTTTTCGGTCAAAAGTTGACCTATTAGTTCAATGAGTTGGTCATTTGGGCAAAAATTGTCCATTTTAACCAAAGTTGACTTTTTGGTCAAAAGTTGACCTATTGGGTCAATGGGTGGTCATTAGGTTAAAAATTAACTATTTTAACCAAATCTGACTTTTTGGTCAAAAGTTGACCTATTGGGTCAATGGGTATATCATTGGTTCAAGGATTGACCATTTTGGCCAAAGTAGACTTTTTGGTCAAAAGTTGACCTATTGGGTCAATTGGTTGGTCATTTGGTCAAGGATTTGACCATTTCAACCAAAGTTGACTTTTTGTTCAAAAGTTGACCTAATAGGTCAAGGGGTTTGTCATTGTGTCAAGGATTGACCATTTTGACCAAAGTTGACTTTTGGTCAAAAGTTGACAGATTGGATCAATGGGCTGATCATTGAGTCAGAAATTAACCATTTTGCCCGAAGTTGAGTTTTTGTTCAAAAGTTGACCTTTGGGTCAATGAGGTGGTGATTAGGTCAAAAATTAATTATTTTAACCCAAATTGACTTTTTGGTCAAAAGTTGACCTATTGGATCAAAGATTGACCATTTTGATAAAAGTTGACTTTTTGGTCAGAGATTGACTTATTGGGTCAAAAATTGGTCATTAGGTAAAAACTGATTATTTTGATCAAAATTAAATTTTTAGTCAAAAGTTGACCCTTTGATTCAATGGGGTGGTCACTGTGTCATACATTGACCATTATTGGGTCAATTGGTGGTCATTAAGTTAGAAATTAACTATTTTGACCAAAAATGACTTTCTGGTCAAAAGTTGAACTATTGTATCAATGGGTTTGCCATTGGGTCAAGGATTGACCATTTTCACCAAAGTTGATTTTTTGGTTAGAGATTGACTTATTTGGTCATTAATTGGTCATTAGGTCAAAAATTGATTATTTTGACCAAAATTTAATTTTTTGTCGAAAGTTGACCCATTGGGTCGACGGGGATGTCAATGGGTCAGAAATTGACCATTTTGACCAAAGTTAACTTTTTGGTTAAAATTTGATTGACTTTTTGGTCAAAGGTTGACTTATTGGGTCAATGGGAGGCCATTAAGCCAAAATTGACTATTTTGATCAAAATGGATTATTTGGTCAAAAGTTGACCTATAGGGGCAATGAGTTTGTCATTGGGTCAAGGATTGACCATTTTAACCAAAGTTAACTTTTTGGTCAGAAATTGACTTACTGGGTAAATAATTGGTCATTAATTCGAAAATTCACTATTTTGACCAAAATTGACTTTTTGGTCAAAAGTTAACCTATTAGGTCAATGGGTTGGTCATTGGGTCATGGATTGATCATTTTGTTCCATGTTGACTTTTTGGTGAAAAGTTGACCTATTGGGTCAATGGGTTGGTCTTCTAGTCAAGGTTTTACCATTTTGACCAAAATTGATTTTTTGGTCACAGATTGGCTTACTAGGTCTATAATTGGTCATTAGGTAAAAAATTGACTATTTTGACCAAAATTGACTTTTTGGTCAAAAGTTAACCTATTGGGTCAATGGGATAGTTAGGTCAAGGATTGACCATTTTGACCAAAGTTCACTTTTTTGTCAAAAGTTAACATATTAGGACAATGGGTTGGTCTTCGGGTCAATGATTGACCATTTTGACCAAAATTGACTTTTGGTCAAAAGTTGACCTATTGGGTCAATGGTTTGTCATTAAGTCAAAAAATGACTTTTGACCAAAATTGATGTTTTGGTCAAATATTAACATATTGGGTCAATGGGTTTGTCATTGGGTCAACGATTGACCATTTTAACCAAAGTTGACTTTTTAGTCAGAGATTGACCTATTGGGTCAATAATTGGTCATTAATTCAAAAATTAACCGTTTTGGTCATTAGGTCAAAAATTGTCTGTTTTGACCAAAATTAAATTTTTTGTCAAAAGTTGACCCATTAGGTTAACGGGATGGTCAATGGGTTAGAAATTGACCATTTTGACCAAAGTTAACTTTTTGGTCAAAAGTTGACCTATTTGGTCATTAAGTTTGTAATTGGGTTAAGAATTGACCATTTTGACCAAAGATGACTTATTGGTGAAAAGATGATCTAGTGGGTCAATGGGTTGGTCATTAGGTCAAAAATTGACCATTTTGACTAAAGTTGACTTTTTGTTCAAAAGTTGACATATTGGGTCAATGGGTGGTCATTCAGTCAAAAATTGACTATATTGACCAAATTTAACTATTTTGTCAAAAGTTGACCTATTGGGTCAATGTGTTTGTCATTAGGTCAAGGATTTACCACTTTGAACAAAGTTGAATTTTTGGTCAGAGATTGACTTATTGGGTCAATAAATGGTCATCAGGTCAAAACTGAATATTTTGACCAAAATTGAATTTTTTATCAAAAGTTAACCCATTGGGTCAACGGGGTGGTCATTGGGTCAGAAATGGATCATTTTGACTAAAGATGACTTTTGGGTCAAAAGTTGACCTATTTGGTCAAAGGGTTGGTCATTGGGTCAAAAACACCATTTTGACCAAAGTTGACTTTTTTGATCAAAAGTTGACTAATTGGGTCAATGGGAGGCCATTATGTCAAAAATTGACTATTTTGACCAAAATTGACTATTTGGTCAAAAGTGGTCATTGGGTCAAGGATTAACCATTTTGACCAAAGTTCACTTTTTGGTCAGAGATTGACTTATTAGGTCAGAAATTGGTCATTAATTCTAAAATTAACTATTTTGAGCAAAATTGACTTTTTGGTCAAAAGTTGACCTATTAGGCCAATGAATTTGTCATTGGGTTAAGGATTGATCATTTTATCCAAAGTTGACTTTTTGGTTAAAAGTTGACCAATTGGGTCAATGGGTTGGACATTGGGTCAAGGATTGACCATTTTGACCAAAGTTGACTTTTTGCTCAGAGATTGGCTTACTAGGTCAACAATTGACTATTTTGACCAAAATTAAATTTTTGGTCAAAAGTTAACCTATTGGGTCAATGGGTGGTCATTTGGTCAAAAATTGACTATTTTGACCAAAATTGACTTTTGGTCAAAAGTTGACCAATTGGGTCAATGGGTTCGTCATTTTGTTAAAGATTGACCATTTGACCAAAGCTGACTTTTTGGCCATAGATTAACTTATTGGGTTAATAATTGGTCATTAGGTAAAAAATTGACTATTTTGACCAACATTAAATTTTTTGTCGAAAGTTAACCCATTGGGTCAATGGGGAGGCCATTGGGTCAGAAATAGAGCATTTTGACCAAAGTTGACTTTTTGGTCAAAAGTTGACATATTTGGTCAATGAGTTAGTAATTGGGTAAAAAATTGATCATTTTGACCGAAGATGACTTTTTTAGGTCAAAAGTTGACCTATTTGGTCAATGGGTTGGTCATTGGGTCCAAAATTGACCATTTTGACCAAAGTTGACTTTTGGTCAAAAGTTAACCTATTGGGTCAATGGGTTGTCATTAGGTAAAGATTGACTATTTTGACCAAAATTGACTTTTTTGTCAAAAGTTGATCTATTGGGTCAATGGTTTTGTCATTTGATCAAGGATTGATCATTTTGTCCCAAGTTAACCTTTCGGCCTAAAGTTGACCTATTGGGTCATTGAGTTGGTCATTGGGTCAAGGATTGACCATTTTAACCAAAGTTGACTTTTTGGTCAGAGATTGGCTTACTACGTCAATAATTGGTTATTAGGTCAAAAATTGACTATTTTGACCAAAATTGGGTCAATGGGTTAGTCATTCGGTTAAGTATTGTCCTTTTTTACCAAAGTTGACCTTTTGGTCAAAAGTTATTCTGTTGTGACAAAGGGTTAGTGTTCGGGTCAAGGATTGACCATTTAGACCAAAATTGACTTTTTGGTCAAAGTTTGACTTAATGGGTCAATAATTGGTCATTAGGTCAAAAATTGAGTATTTTGACCAAACTTAAATTTTTGTCAAAAGTTGATCCATTGGGTCAACGGGGTGGTCATCTTGACCGAAGATGACTTTATGGTCAAAAGTTGACTTATTGGGTCAATGGGTGATCATTAGGTCAAAAATTGACTATTTTGACCAAAATTGACTTTTTGGTCAAATGTTGATCTATTGGGACTATGGGTTTGTCATTGGATCAACGATTGACCATCTTGGCCAAAGTTGACTTTTTGGTCAGAGATTGACTTATTGGGTCAAAAATTGGTCATTATTAAAAAATTGAACGTTTTGGACATTAGGTCAAAAATTGACTGTTTTGACCAAAATTAAATTTTTTTGTCAAAAGTTAACCCACTGGGTCAACGGGGTGGTAATTGGGTCAGAAATTGACCATTTTGACCAAAATTAACTTTTTGGTTAAAAGTTGACCTATTTTGTCAATGGGTTGGTAATTGGGTCAAGAATTGACCATTTTGACCAAAGATGACTTTTTGGTCAAAAGTTGATCTAGTGGGTCAATGGGTTGGTCATTGGGTCAAAAATTTACCATTTTGACCAAAGTTGACTTTTTGGTCAAAAGTTGACCTCTTGGGTTAATGGGCAGTCATTCAGAAAAAAATTGACTATATTGACAAAAATTAACTATTTTGTCAAAAGTTGACTTATTGGGTCAATGGGTTTGTCATTGGGTTAAGGATTTACCATTTTGACTAAAGTTGAATTTTTGGTCAGTGATTGGCTTACTTGGTCGATAATTGGTCATTAGGTTAAAAATTGATTACTTTGACCAAAATTGACCACTTTGACCAAAATTGTCTTTTTCTTTAAAAGTTGACCTATTGGGCCAATGGGTGGTCATTAGATAAAAAATTTACTATTTTGACCAAAATTAACTTTTTGGTCACAAGTTGAACTATTGGTTCAATGGGTTTTTCATTAGGTTAATGATTGACCATTTTGACCAAAGTTGACTTTTTGTTCAGTGATTGACTTATTGGGTCAATAATTAGTCATTAGGTCAAAAATTGACTATTTTGACCAAAATTTTCTTTTTGGTCAAAAGTTGACCTATTGGGTTAACGGGGTGGTCATTTGGTCAGAAATTGGCCATTTTGACCATAGAAGACTTTTTGGTCAAAAGTTGACCTATTTTGACCAAAATTGATTTTTTTGTCAAAAGTTAACCCATTGGGTGAACGGGGTGGTCCTTGGGTCAGAAACTGACCATTTTGACCAATGTTGATTTTTTGGTCAAAAGTTGACCTATTTGGTCAATGAGTTGGTAATTGGGTCAAGACTTGACCATTTTGACTAAAGATGACTTTTTGGTCAAAAGTTCATCTATTGGGTCAATGGGTTAGTCATTGGGTCAAAAAATGACAATTTTGACCAAAGTTGACTTTTTGGTCAAAAGTTGACATACTGGGTTAATGGGTGGTGATTAGGCCAAAAATTGACTATTTTGACTAAAATTAACTATTTGGTCAAAAGTTGACCTATTTGGTCAATGTGTTTGTCATTGGGTCAAGCTTTGACTATTTTGACCAAAGTTGACTTTTTTGTCAGAATTGACTTATTGGGTCTATAATGTCTTTAATTTAGAAATTGACTATTTTGACCAAAATTAACTTTTTTATCAGAAGTTAACCTAATAGGCCAATGGGTTGGTCATTGGGTCAAGGATTGATCATTTTGACCGAAGTTGATTTTTTAGTTAAAAGTTGACCTATTGGGTTAATGGGTTGGTCATTGGGTCAAAGATTGATTATTTTGACAAAAGTTGACTTTTTGGTCAGACATTAGCTTACTGGGTCAATAATTCGTCATTAGGTCAAAAATTGACTATTTTGACCAAAATTTATTTTTGGTCAAAAGTTGACCTATTGGGTCAAGGGGTTGGTCATTAGGTCAAGGATTGACCATTTTGACCAAAGTTGACTTTTTGGTCAGAGATTGAGTTATTGGGTTAATAGTTAGTCTTTAGGTTAAAAATTGATTATTTTGACAAAAATAAAACTTTTGGCCAAAAGTTGACCCATGGGGTCAATGGGGTGGTCATTAGGTCACAAAATGACCATTTTGACCAAAGTTGACTTTTTGGTCAAAAGTTAACCTTTTTGGTCAACGAGCTGCTAATTGGGTCAAGAATTGACCATTTTGACCGAAGATGACTTTTTGGTCAAAACTTGATCTATTAGGTCAATGGGTTAGTCATTTGGTCAAAAATCGACCATTTTGACCAAAGTTAACTTTTTGGTCAAAAGTTGACCTGTTGGGTTAATGGGTGGTCATTCGGTCAAAAATTGACTATTTTGGCCAAAAATTGACTATTTTGGCCAAAAATTCAATTTTGGTCAAAAGTTTATTTATTGGGTCAATGAGTTTGTCATTAGGTCAAGGATTTACCTTTTTAACCAAAGTTGACTTTTTGGTCAGAGATTAACTTAGTGGGTCAATAATTGGTCATTAGGTAAAAAATTGGCTATTTTGACCAAAATTGAATTCTTGGTCAAAAGTTAACCCATCAGGTCAACAGGGTGATTATTGGGTCAGAAATTGACCATTTTGTCCAAAGTTGTCTTTTTGGTCAAAAGTTGACCTATTTGGTCAAAGAGTTGGTAATCGGGTCAAGAATTGACCATTTTGACCAAAGATGACTTTTTTATCAAAAGTTGACCTACTGGGTCATTGGGTTAAAAATTGACCATTTTGACTAAAGTTGACTTTTTAGTCAAACGTTAACTTATTGGGTCAATGGGTGGTCATTAAGTCAAAAATTGAGCATTTTGACTAAAATTGATTATTTGGTCAAAAGTTGACCTATTAGGTCAATGGGTCGATCATCGGTCAAGGATCGACCATTTTGACTGAAATTAACTTTTTAGTCAAAAGTCGACCTATCGGTTCATTGGGTAGTCATTGGGTCAAGGATTAACCATTTTGATCAAAGTCGACTTTTCGGTCAAAAGTCGACTCTATCGGGTCTACAGGTCGGTCATCGGGACAAAATCGACCCTTTTGACAAAAGTTGACATTTTGTTAGAGATCGACTTATTGGTTCAATAATTGGTCATTAGGTCAAAAATTGATTATTTTGACCAAAATTAAAGTTTTTTGTCAAAAGTTGACCCATTGGGTCAACCGGGTGGTCCTTGGGTCAAAAATTGACCATTTTGACCAAATATGACTTTTTAGTCAAAAGTTGACCTATTGGGTCAATGAGTTCGTCATTAGGTCAAAAATTGACTATTTTTACTAAAGTTGACCTTTTGGTCAAAAGTTGACCTATTGGGTTAACAGGTGGTCATTAGGTTAAAAAATGACTATTTTGACCAAAATTGACTTTTTGGCCAAAAGTTGACCTATTAGGCCAATGAGTTGGTCATTGGGTCAATGATTGTTCGATAATTGGTCATTAGGTAAAAAATTGACCATTTTAACCAAAGTTGACTTTTTGGACAAAAGTTGTCCTATTGGGTCAATGGGTCATTAGGTTAAAAATTGATTTTTTTGACCAAAGTTAACTTTTTGGTCATAGATTGACTTATTGGGTCAATAATTGGTCATTAGGTTAAAAATTGATTATTTTGACCAAAATTTAATTTTTTGTCAAAAGTTGACCCATTGGGTCAACGGAGCTGTCATTGGGTCAGAAATTGACCATTTTGACCAAAGTTGACTTTTTGATCAAAAGTTGACTTATTGGGTCAATGGGTTGGTCTTTAGGTCAAAGATTAAATATTTTGACCAAAGTCGATTTTGCGTCGAGATCGCTTACTTGGTCAATAATTTGTTATTAGGTCAAAAATGGACTATTTTGACCAAAATTAATTTTTTGGTCAAAAGTTGACTTATTGGGTCAATTGGTTTCTCATTGGGTGAAGGATTGACCATTTTGAACAAAGTTGACTTTTTGGCCAGAGATTAACTTATTATGTCAATAATTGGTCATTAGGTCAAATTTTGTCTATTTGACCAAAATTAAATTTTTTTATAAAAGTTAACACATTGGGTCAACATGGTGGTCATTCGGTCGAAATTGACCAATTTGACCAAAGTTGACTTTTTGGTCAAAAGTTGACCTTTTGGTCAATGAGTTGGTCATTGGGTCAAGAATTGACCATTTTGACCAAAGATTACTTTTTGGTCAAAAGTTGACCTATTGGGTCAAAAATTAACTAACCATTTTGACCAAAGTTGACTTTTTGGTCAAAAGTTGGCCTATTGGGTCAATGGGTGGTAATTAGGTATAAAAATAACTATTTTGACCAAAATTGACTTTTTGGTCAAAAGTTGACCTATGGGGTAATGGGTTTGTCATTGTGTCAAGGATTGAACATTTTGACCAAAGTTGACATTTTGGTCAGAGATTGACTTATTGGGTCAATAATTGACAATTAATTCAAAAATTAACTATTTTGGTCACTAGGTCAAAAATTGTTTATTTTGACAAAAATTAAATTTTTGGTCAAAAGTTAACCCATTGGGTTAATGGGGTGGTCATTGGGTCTGAAATTGACCATTTTGACCAAAGTTGTTTTTTTGTCAAAAGTTAACCAATTTGGTCAATAAGTTGGTAATTGGGTTAAGAATTGGTCATTTTGACTGAAGATGACTTTTTGGTCAAATGTTGATCTATTGGTTCAACGGGTTGGTCATCGAGTCAAAAATTGACCCTTTTTACCAAATTTGACTTTTTGGTCAAAAGTTGACCTATTGTGTTAATCGGTGGTCATCGAGTCAAAATTGATTATTTCGACCAAAATTGATCATTTGGTCAAAAAGTTGACTCTATCGGGAAATCGGTTTGTCATTGGGTCAAGGATTGACCATTTTGACCAAAGTTGAATTTTTGGTCAGACATTGAATTATTGGGTCAATAATTGTTCATTGGGTCAAAAATGAGTATTTTAGCCGAAACTGAATTTTTGGTCAAACGTTAACCCGTTGGGTCAACGGGGTGGTCATTGGGTCAGAAATTGACCATTTTGAACAAAGATGACATTTTGGTAAAAAGTTGACCTATTGTGCCAATGGGTTGGTCATTGGGTCAAAAAATGATAATTTTGACCAAAGTTGACTTTTGGTCAAAAGTTGACTTATTGGGTCAATGGGAGGCCATTAAGCCAAAATTGACTATTTTGATCAAAATTGATTATTTTGTCAAAAGTTGACCTATTGGGGCAATGAGTTTGTCATTGGGTCAAGGATTGATCATTTTGACCAAAGTTAACTTTTTGGTCAGAAATTGACTTAGTGGGTAAATAATTGGTCATTAATTCGAAAATTCACTATTTTGACCAAAATTGACTTTTTGGTCAAAAGTTAACCTATTAGGTCAATGTGTTGGTCATTGGGTCATGGATTGATCATTTTGTTCCATGTTGACTTTTTGGTGAAAGTTGACCTATTGGGTCAATGGGTTGGTCTTCTAGTCAAGGTTTGACCATTTTGTCCAAAATTGATTTTTTGGTCAGAGATTGGCTTACTAGGTCAATTATTGGTCATTAGGTAAAAAATTGACTATTTTGACCAAAATTGACTTTTTGGTCAAAAGTTAACCTATTGGGTCAATGGGATAGTCAGGTCAAGGATTGACCATTTTGACCAAAGTTCACTTTTTTGTCAAAAGTTAACATATTAGGACAATGGGTTGGTCTTCGGGTCAATGATTGACCATTTTGACCAAAATTGACTTTTGGTCAAAAGTTGACCTATTGGGTCAATGGGTTGTCATTAAGTCAAAAAATGATTATTTTGACTAAAATTGATGTTTTGCTCAAATATTAAGATATTGGGTCAATGGGTTTGTCATTCGGTCAACGATTGACCATTTTGACCAAGTTGACTTTTTAGTCAGAGATTGACTTATTGGGTCATTAATTGGTCATTAATTCAAAAATTAACCGTTTTGGTCATTAGGTCAAAAATTGTCTGTTTTTACCAAAATTAAATTTTTAGTCAAAAGTTGACCCATTAGGTTAACGGGATGGTCAATGGGTCAGAAATTGACCATTTTGACCAAAGTTAACTTTTTGGTCAAAAGTTGACATATTTAGCATTGAGTTTGTAATTGGGTTAAGAATTGACCATTTTGACCAAAGATGACTTTTTGGTGAAAAGTTGAACTAGTGGGTCAATGGGTTGGTCATTGGGTCAAAAATTGGTCATTATTAAAAAATTGAACATTTTGGACATTAGGTCAAAAATTGACTGTTTTGACCAAAATTAATTTTTTTTGTCAAAAGTTAACCCATTGGGTCAACGGGGTGGTAATTGGGTCAGAAATTGACCATTTTGACCAAAATTGACTTTTTGGTCAAAAGTTGACCTATTTTGTCAATGGGTTGGTAATTGGGTCAAGACCGACCATTTTGACCAAAGATGACTTTTTGGTCAAAAGTTGATCTAGTGGGTCAATGGGTTGGTCATTGGGTCAAAAATTGACCATTTTGACCAAAGTTGACTGTTTGGTCAAAAGTTGACCTCTTGGGTCAATGGGCAGTCATTCAGTCAAAAATTGACTATATTGACAAAAATTAACTATTTGGTCAAAAGTTGCTTTTGGGTCAATGGGTTTGTCATTGGGTTAAGGATTTACCATTTTGACTAAAGTTGCATTTTTGGTCAGAGATTGACTTATTGGGTCAATAATTGGTCATCAGGTCAAAACTGACTATTTTGACCAAAATTAAATTTTTTTGTCAAAAGTTAACCCATTAACTCGATGAGGTGGTCATTGGGTCAGAAATTGACCATTTTGACCAAAGATGACTTTTGGATCAAAAATTGATCTATTGGGTCAATGGATTGGTCATTAGGTCAAAAATACCATTTTGACAAAAGTTGACTTTTTTGGTCAAAAGTTGACTAATTGGGTCAATGGGTGGTCATTACGTCAAAATTGACTATTTATACCAAGATTGACTATTTGGTCAAAAGTTGACCTATTGGGTTAATGCATTTGTCATTGGGTCAAGGTTTAACCATTTTGACCAAATTAACTTTTTTGTTAAAGATTGACTTATTGGGTCAATAATTGATCATTAATTCAAAAATTAACTATTTTGACGAAAATTGACTTTTTGGTCAAAAGTTGACCTATTAGGCCAATGGGTTGGTCATTAGGTCAAGGATTGATCAATTTATCCAAAGTTGACATTTTGGTCAAAAGTTGACCAATTGGGTCAATGGGTTGGTCATTGGGTTAGGGATTGACCATTTTGACCAAAGTTATCTTTTTTGTCAGATATTGACTTACTAGGAGAAAAATTAACTTTTTTGACCAAATTGATTTTTTGGTCAAAAGTTTACTTATTCGGTCAATAGGTTAGTCATTGGTTCAAGGATTGGCCATTTTGACCAAAGTTGACTTTTTCATCAAATGTTGTCCTATTTGGTCAATGAGTTAGTCATTGGGTCAAGGATTGACCATATTGACCAAAGTAGGCTTTTTGGTTAGAGATTGACTTATCGGGTCAATAATTGGTCATAAGGTCAAAAATTAATTATTTTGACCAAAATTAAATTTTTGGTCAAAAGTTGACCCATTAGGTTAACGGGGTGGTCATTGGGTCAGAAATTGACCATTTTGACCAAAGTTGACTTTTTAGTCAAAGTTGACTTATTTGGTCAATGAGTTGGTAAATGGGTTAAGAATTAACAATTTTGACGGAAGATGACTTTTTGGAGAAAATTTGATCTATTCGGTCAATTGGTTGGTGATTGAATCAAAAATTGACTATTTTGACCAAAGTTAACCTTTTTGGTCAAAAGTTGACCTATTGGGTTAATGTGTAGTCATTAGGTCAAAAATTGAATATTTTGACCAAAATTGACTTTTGGTCAAAAGTCGATCCATTGGGTCATTGGGTTCATCATTAGGTCAAGGATTGACCATTTTGACCAAAGTTGACTTTTTGCCACAGATTGACTTATTGGGTCAATAATTGGTCATTAGGTCAAAAATTGACTATTTTGACCGAAATTAAATTTTTGGTTGAAAGTTAAACCATTGGCTCAACGAGGAGGTCATTGGGTCACAAATAGAGCATTTTGGCCAAAGTTGACTTTTTGGTTAATGAGTTGGTAATTGGGTCAAGAATTGACCTTTTTGTCCGAAGATGACTTTTTGGTCAAAAATTGACCTATTGTGTCAATGGGTTGTCATTAAGTCAAAAAGTGACTATTTTGAACAAAATTGATGTTTTGCTCAAATATTAACCTATTGGGTCAATGGGGTTGTCATTGGGTAAACGATTGACCATTTTGACCAAAGTTGACTTTTAGTTAGAGATTGACTTATTGGGTCAATAATTGGTCATTAATTCAAAAATTAACCGTTTTGGTCATTAGGTCAAAAATTGTCTGTTTTGACAAAATTTAATTTTTGGTCAAAAGTTGACCCATTGGGTTAACGGGATGGTCAATGGGTCTGAAATTGACCATTTTGACCAAAGTTAACTTTTTGGTCAAAAGTTGACCTATTTGGTCATTGAGTTTGTAATTGGGTTAAGAATTGACCATTTTGACCAAAGATGACTTTTTGGTCAAAAGTTGATCTAGTAGGTAAATGGGTTGGTCATTGGGTCAGAAATTGACCTTTTTGACTAAAGCTGACTTTTTGATCAAAAGTTGACATATTGGGTCAATGGGTGGTCATTCAGTCAAAAATTGATTATAATGACCAAATTTAACTATTTGGTCAAAAGTTGACCTATTGGGTCAATGGGTTTGTCATTAGATCAAGGATTTACCACTTTGACCAAAGTTGAATTTTTGGTCAGAGATTGACTTATTGGGTCAATAAATGGTCATCAGGTCAAAACTGATTATTTTGACCTAAATTGAATTTTTTATCAAAAGTTAACCCATTGGGTCAACGGGGTGGTCATTGGGTCAGAAATTGACCATTTTGACCAAAGATGACTTTTAGGTTAAAAGTTGACCTATTGGGTCAAAGGGTTGGTCATTTGGTCAAAAACACCATTTTGACCAAAGTTGACTGTTTTGATCAAATGTTGACTAATTGGGTCAATGGGTGGCCATTATGTCAAAAATTGACTGTTTTGACCAAAATTGATTATTTTGTCAAAAGTGGTCATTGGTTCAAGGATTAACCATTTTGACCAAAGTTGACTTTTCGGTCAGAGATTGACTTATTGGGTCAGAAATTCGTCATTAATTCAAAAATTGACTATTTTAACCAAATTTGATTTTTTGGTCAAAAATTGACCTATTAGGCCAATGAATTGGTCATTGGGTTAAGGATTGATCCATTTGTCCAAAGTTGACTTTTTAGTTAAAAGTTGACCAATTGTGTCAATGGGTTGGTCATTGGGTCAAGGATTGACCATTTTGACCAAAGTTGACTTTTGGGTCAGAGATTGGCTTACTAGGTCAACAATTAACAATTTTGACCAAAATTGATTTTTTGGTCAAAAGTTTATCTATTGGTTCAACAGGTTGGTCATTGGGTCAAGGATTGATGGTTTTGACCATAGTTGACTTTTTGGTCAAAAGTTGTCCTATTTGGTCATTGGGTTGGTCATTGGGTCAATGATTGACTATTTTGACCAAAGTTGGCTTTTTGGTCAGAGATTAACTTATTAGATCAGTAATTGATCATTAGGTCAAAAATTGATTATTTTGACCAAAATTAAATTTTTTGTCAAAAGTTGACCTCTTTGGTCAAAGAGTAGTCATTGGGTCAGAAATTGACCATTTTGACCAAAGTTGAGTTTTTGGTCAAAGTTGATTTACATGGTCAATGAGTTGGTAATTGGGTTAAGAATTGACCATTTTGACGGAAGATCACTTTTTAGTCAAAATTTGATCTATTGGGTCAATGGGTTGGTCATTAGGTCAAAGATTGACCATTTTGACCAAAGTTGAATTTTTGGTCAAAAGTTGACCTATTGGGTTAATGGGTGATCATTTGGTCAAAAATTGACTATTTTGTCCAAAATTGACTTTTGGTCAAAAGTTGACCAATTGGGTCAATGGGTTCGTTATTGTGTTAAAGATTGACCATTTGACCAAAGCCGACTTTTTGGCCACAGATTAACTTATTGGGATAATAATTGGTCATTAGTTTTAAAATTGACCATCTTAACCATAATTAATTTTTTTTGTCGAAAGTTAACCCATTGGGTCAACGGGGAGGTCATTGGGTCAGAAATAGAGCATTTTGACCAAAGTTGACTTTTTGGTCAAAAGTTGACATATTTGGTCAATGAGTTAGTAATTGGGTCAAAAATTGATCATTCTGACCGAAGATGACTTTTTTAGGTCAAAAGTTGACTTATTGGGTCAATGGGTTGGTCATTGGGTCAAAAATTGACCATTTTGACCAAAGTTGACTTTTGATCAAAGGTTGACCTATTGGGTCAATGAGTTGTCATTAGGTAAAGATTGCCTATTTTGACCGAAATTGACTTTTTTGTCAAAAGTTGATCTATTGGGTCAATGGTTTTGTCATTTGGTCAAGGATTGATCATTTTGTCCCAAGTTGACTTTCGGTCTAAAGTTGACCTATTGGGTCAATGAGTTGGTCATTGGGTCAAGGATTGACCATTTTGACCAAAGTTGACTTTTTGGTCAGAGATTGGCTTACTGGGTCAATAATTGGTTATTAGGTCAAAAATTGACTATTTTGACCAAAATTGGGTCAATGGGTTAGTCATTCGGTTAGGTATTGTCCATTTTTACCAAAGTTGAACTTTTGGTCAAAAGTTTTTCTGTTGTGACAATGGGTTTGTGTTTAGGTCAAGGATTGACCATTTAGACCAAAATTGACTTTTTGGTCAAAGTTTGATTTAACGGGTCAATAATTGGTCATTAGGTCAAAAATTCAGTATTTTGACCAAAATTAAATTTTTTTTAAAAGTTAATCCATTGGGTCAACGGGGTCGTCATCTTGATTGAAGATGACTTTATGGTCAAAAGTTGACTTATTGGGTTAATGGGTGGTTATTAGGTCAAAAAATTGACTCTTTGACCAAAATTGACTTTTTGGTCAAATGTTGATCTATTGGGTCAATGGGTTTGTCATTGGGTCAACGATTGACCATCTTGGCCAAAGTTGACTTTTTGGTCAGAGATTGACTTATTGGGTCGATAATTGGTTATTATTAAAAAATTGAACGTTTTGGACATTAGGTCAAAAATTGACTGTTTTGACCAAAATAAATTTTTTTGTCAAAAGTTGACCCATTGGGTCAACGGGGTGATAATTGAGTCAGAAATTTACCATTTTGACCAAAATTGACTTTTCGGTCAAAAGTTGACCTATTTTGTCAATGGGTTGGTAATTGGGTCAAGAATTGACCATTTTGACCAAAGATGGTACGTTTGGTCAAAAGTTGATCTAGTGGGTCAATGGGTTGGTCATTGGCTCAAAAGTTGACCTCTTGGGTCAATGGGCAGTCATTCAGTCAAAAATTGACTATATTGACAAAAATTAACTATTTGGTTAAAAATTGACTTATTGGGTCAATGGGTTTGTCAATGGGTTAAGAATTTACCATTTTGACAAAAGTTGAATTTTTGTCAGAGATTGACTTATTAGGTTAATAATTGGTCATCAGGTCAAAACTAACTATTTTGACCAAATTTAATTTTTTTGTCAAAAGTTAACCCATTAACTCAATGGGGTGGACATTGGGTCAGAAATTGACCATTTTGACCAAAGATGACTTTTGGGTCAAAGGTTGACCTATTGGGTCAATGGGTTGGTCATTAGGTCAAAAGTACCATTTTGACCACAGTTGACTTTTTTGGTCAAAAGTTGACTAATTGGGTCAATGGGTGGTCATTACGTCAAAATTGACTATTTTGACCAAGATTGACTATTTGGTCCAAAGTTGACCTATTGGGTCAATGGGTTTGTCATTAGGTCAAGGTTTAACCATTTTGACCAAAGTTGACTTTTTGGTCAAAGATTGACTTGTTGGGTCAGTAATTGATCATTAATTCAAAAATTAACTATTTTGACCAAAATTGACTTTTTGGTCAAAAGTTGACCTATTAGGCCAATGGGTTGGTCATTGGGCCAGGGATTGACCATTTTGACCAAAGTTATCTTTTTTGTCAGAGATTGGCTTAATAGGTGAAAAATTAACTATTTTGACCAAATTGATTTTTTAGTCAAAAGTTTACTTATTCGGTCAATAGGTTGGTCATTGGGTCAAGGATGGGCCATTTTGACCAAAGTTGACTTTTTCGTTAAATGTTGTCCTCTTTGGTCAATGAGTTAGTATTTGGGTCAAGGATTGACCATTTTGACCAAAGTTGGCATTTGGTTAGAGATTGACTTATCGGGTCAATAATTGGTCATTAGGTCAAAAATTAATTATTTTGACCAAAATCAAAGTTGACTTTTTGGTCAAAAGTTGACCTATCGGGTCAACAGGTTTGTCATTGGGTCAAAGATTGACCCTTTTGACAAAAGTTGACTGTTGTTAGAGATCGACTTATTGGTTCAATAATTGGTCGTTAGGTTAAAAATTGATTATTTTGACCAAAATTAAACTTTTTGTCAAAAGTTGACCCATTAGGTCAACCGGGTTCTTGTTGGGTCAAAAATTGACCATTATGACCAAAGATGGCTTTTTAGTCAAATGTTGATCTATTGGGTCAATGAGTTGGTCATTAGGTCAAAAATTGAACATTTTGACTAAAGTGGACCTTTTGGTCAAAAGTTGACCTATTGGGTCAACGGGTGGTCATTAGGTCAAAAAATTGACTATTTTGACACAAAATTGACTTTTTGGTCAAAAGTAGACCTATTGGGTCAATGGGTGGTCATTAAGTCAAAAATTGACTATTTTGACCAAAAATGACCTTCTGGTCAAAAGTTGAAGTATTGTGTCAATGGGTTTGTCATTGGGTCAAGGATTGACCATTTTGACCAAAGTTGTTTTTTGGTTAGCGATTGACTTACTTGGTCAATAATTGGTCATTAGGTAAAAAATTGATTATTTTGACCAAGATTAAATTTTTTGGCAAAAGTTGACCCATTGGGTCAACAGGGTGGTCATTGGGTCAGAAATTGACCATTTTGACCAAAGTTAACTTTTTTGTCAAAACTTGACCTATATGATCAATGAGTTGCTAATTGGGTCAAAAATTTACCATTTTGGCCGAAGATGACTTTTTTTTGTCAAAAGTTGACCTATTGGTTCAATAGGTTGGTCATTCGATAAAAAATTGACCATTTTGACCAAAGTTGACTTTTAGGTCAAAAGTTGACCAATTAGGTCAATGGGTCGTCATTAGGTCAAAAATTGATCATTAATTCAAAATTTGATTATTTTGACCAAATTTCACTATTTTGACGAAAATTGACTTTTTGGTCCAAAGCTGACCTATTAGGTTAATGGGTTGGTCATTGGGTCATGGATTGATCATTTTTGTTGAAAGTTGACTTTTTGGTCAATGTGTTGGTCATTGGGTCAAGGATTGACCCTTTTGACTAAAGTTGACTTTTTTGTCAGAGATTGGCTTACTAGGTCAACAATTGATTATTTTGACCAAAATTGATTTTTTGGTCAAAACTTTACCTATTGTGTCAATAGGTTAGTCATTGGGTCAAGGATTGATGATTTTGACCAAAGTTGACTTTTGGGTCAAAAGTTGTCCTATGTGGTCAATCGGTTGGTCATTGGGTCAAAGATTGACCATGTTGACCAATGTTGGCTTTTTGGTCAGAGATTGAGTTATTGGGCCAATAATTGGTCATTAGATCGAAAATTGATTATTTTGACCAAAATTAAATTTTTGGTCAAAAGTTGACCAATTGGGTCAACGGGGTGGTCATTGGGTCAGAAATTCACCATTTTGACCAAAGTTAACTTTTTGGAATAAGTTGACTTATTTGGTCAATGAGTTGGTAATTGGGTTAAGAATTGACCATTTTGACGGAAGATCACTTTTTGCTCAAAATTTGATCTATTGGGTCAATGGGTTGGACATCGGGTCAAAAATTGACCAGTCTGACCAAAATTGACTTTTTGGTCAAAAGTTGGCCTATTGGGTTAATAGGTGGTCATTAGGTCAAAAATTGACTTTTTGGTCAAAAGTTGACATATTGGGTCAATCGGTTTGTCATTGGGTCAAGGATTGACCTTTTTGATCAAAGTTGACTTTTTGGCCACAGATTAACTTATTGGGTGAATAATTGGTCATTAGGTCAAAAATTGACTATTTTGACCATAATTAAATTTTTGGTCGAAAGTCAACTCATTGGGTCAACGGGGAGGTCATTGGGTCAGAAATAGAGCATTTTGACCAAAGTTGACTTTTTGGTCAAAAGTTGACATATTTGGTCATTGAGTTTGTATTTGGGTCAACAATTGATCATTTTGATCGAAGATGACTTTTTAGGTCTAAAGTTGACCAATTGGGTCAATGGGTTGGTCATTGGGTCAAAAATTGACCATTTTGACCAAAGTTGACTTTTTAGTTAAAAGTAGACCTATTGGGTCAATGGGTGGTCATTAGGTCAAAAGTTAACTATTTTGGCCAAAATTAACTTTTTTGTTAAAAGTTGACCTATTGGGTCAATGGGTTTGTCATTCGGAAAAGGATTGACCATTTTGACCAAAGTTGACTGTTTGGTCAAAGATTAACTTATTGTGTCAATAATTGGTCATTAGGTTAAAAATTGATTATCTTGACCAAAATTGAATTTTTGGTCAAAAGCTAACCCAATGGGTCAACGGGGTGGTCATTAGGTTATAAATTGAACATTTTGACCAAAATTAACTTTTTGGTCAAAAGTTGACCTATTTGGTCTAAGAGTTGGAAATTTGGTAAAGAATTGACCATTTTAACCAAAGATGACTTTTTGGTCGAAAGTTGACCTATCGGGTCAATGGGTAGGGCATTGGGTCAAAAATTGACCATTTTAACTAAAGTTGACTTTTTGGTCAAAAGTTGATCAATTGGGTCAATAGGTTGGTCATTGGGTCAAAAATTGATAATTTTGACCAAAGTTGACATTTTGGTCAATTGTCGACCAATTCAGTCAACGGGTGGTCATTAGGTAAAAAATTAACTATTTTGACCAAAATTGACTTTTTGGTCAAAAGTTGACCTATTGGGTCAATGGGTTTGTCATTGGGTCAAGATTGACCATTTTGACCAAAGTTGACTTTTTGGTCAGAGATTAACTTATTGGGTCAATAATAGGTCATTAGGTTAAAAATAGACTATTTTGACCAAAGTTGAATTTTTGGTCAAAAGTTAACCCATCAGGTCAACGGGGTGGTCATTGGGTCAGAAATTAACCATTTTGACCAAAGTTGACTTTTTAGTTAAAAGTTGACCAATTTGGTCGTTGAGTTGGTAATTGGGTCATGAATTAACCATTTTGACCAAAGATGTCTTTTTAGCCAAAAGTTGAACTGTTGAGTCAATGGGTAAAAAATTGACCATTTTGACAAAAGTTTTTTTTTTGGTCATAAGTTGACCTATTGGGTCAATGGGAGGTCATTAGGTCAAAAATTGACTATTTTGACCAAAATTGACTTTTTGGTCAAAAGTTGACCTATAGGGTCAATGGGTTTGTCATTGGTTTAAGGTTTGACCATTTTGACCAAAGTTGACTTTTTGGTCAGAGATTAACTTATTGTGTCAATAATTGGTCATTAATTCAAAAATTGACTATTTTGACCAAAATTGACTTTTTGGTCAAAAGTTGACCTATTAGGCCAATGGATAGGTCATTGGGTCAATGATTGATCATTTTGACCAAAGTTGACTTTTTGGTTAAAAGTTGACCTATTGGATCAATGGGTTGGTCATTGGGTCAAGGTTCGACCATTTTGACCAAAGTTGGCTTTTAGGTCAGTGATTGGCTTACTTGGTCGATAATTGGTCATTAGGTTAAAAATTGATTACTTTGACCAAAATAGACAACTTTGACCAAAATTGACTTTTTCTTTAAAAGTTGACCTATTGGGTCAATGGGTGGTCGTTAGATAAATTTACTATTTCGACTAAAATTAACTTTTTGGTCACAAGTTGAACTATCGGGTCAATGGGTTTTTCATTAGGTTAATGATTGACCATTTTGACCAAAGTTGACTTTTTGTTCAGAGATTGACTTATTGGGTCAATAATTAGTCATTACGTCAAAAATTGACTATTTTGACCGAAATTTTCTTTTTGGTCAAAAGTTGACCTATTGGGTGAACGGGGTGGTCATTTGGTCAGAAATTGACCATTTTGACCAAAGAAGACTTTTTTGTCAAAATTTGACCTATTTTGGCCAAAATTGATTTTTTGTCAAAAGTTAACCCATTAGGTGAACGGGGTGGTCATTGGGTTAGAAACTGACCATTTTGACCAAAGTTGATTTTTTTGTCAAAAGTTGACCTATTTGGTCAATGAGTTGGTAATTGGGTCAAGACTTGACCATTTTGACCGAAGATGACTTTTTGGTCAAAAGTTCACCTATTGGGTCAATGGGTTAGTCATTGGGTCAAAAAATGACCATTTTGACCAAAGTTGACTTTTTGGTCAAAAGTTGACATACTGGGTTAATGGGTGGTGATTAGGCCAAAAATTGACTATTTTGACTAAAATTAACTATTTGGTCAAAAGTTGACCTATTTGGTCAATAGGTTTGTCATTGGGTCAAGCTTTGACTATTTTGACCAAAGTTGACTTTTTTGTCAGAATTGACTTATTGGGTCAATAATGTCTTTAATTTAGAAATTGACTATTTTGACCAAAATTAACTTTTTTATCAGAAGTTGACCTAATAGGCCAATGGGTTGGTCATTGGGTCAAGGATTGATCATTTTGACCGAAGTTGATTTTTTAGTTAAAAGTTGACCTATTGGGTTAATGGGTTGGTCATTGGGTCAAAGATTGATTATTTTGACAAAAGTTGACTTTTTGGTCAGACATTAGCTTACTGGGTCAATAATTCGTCATTAGGTCAAAAATTGACTATTTTGACCAAAATTTATTTTTGGTCAAATGTTGACCTATTGGGTCAAGGGGTTGGTCATTGGGTCAGGGATTGACCATTTTGACCAAAGTTGACTTTTTGGTCAGAGATTGAGTTATTGGGTTAATAGTTAGTCTTTAGGTTAAAAATTGATTATTTTGACAAAAATAAATTTTTTGGCCAAAAGTTGACCCATGGGGTCAATGGGGTGGTCATTAGGTCACAAAATGACCATTTTGACCAAAGTTGACTTTTTGGTCAAAAGTTAACCTTTTTGGTCAAAAGTTAACCTTTTTGGTCAACGAGCTGCTAATTGGGTCAAGAAGATGACTTTTTGGTCAAAACTTGATCTATTAGGTCAATCGGTTAGTCATTTGGTCAAATATCGACCATTTTGACCAAAGTTAACTTTTTGGTCAAAAGTTGACCTGTTGGGTTAATGGGTGGTCATTCGGTGAAAAATTGACTATTTTGGCCAAAAATTCAATTTTGGTCAAAAGTTTATTTATTTGGTCAATGAGTTTGTCATTGGGTCAAGGATTAATCTTTTTAACCAAAGTTGACTTTTTGGTCAGAGATTAACTTAGTGGGTCAATAATTGGTCATTAGGTAAAAAACTGACTATTTTGACCAAAATTGAATTCATGGTCAAATGTTAACCCATCAGGTCAACAGGGTGATTATTGGGTCAGAAATTGACCATTTCGTCCAAAGTTGTCTTTTTGGTCAAAAGTTGACCTATTTGGTCAAAGAGTTGGTAATCCGGTCAAGAATTGACCATTTTGACCAAAGATGACTTTTTTTATCAAAAGTTGACCTACTGGGTCATTGGGTCAAAAATTGACCATTTTGACCAAAGTTGACTTTTTTGTCAAACGTTGACTTATTGGGTCAATGGGTGGTCATTAAGTCAAAGATTGAGCATTTTCACTAAAATTGATTATTTGGTCAAAAGTTGACCTATTAGGTCAATGGGTTGGTCATTGGGTCAAGGATTGACCATTTTGACCGAAATTAACTTTTTAGTTAAAAGTTGACCTTCTGTGTCAAAGGTTTGGTCTTTGGGTCGAAAATTGACCATTTTGACCAAAGTTGACTTTTTGGTCAAAAGTTGACCTATTGGCTTAATGGGTGGTCATTAGGTCAAAATTGACTATTTTGTCTAAAATTGACTTTTTGGTAAAAAATTAACCTATTTGGTCAATGGGATTGCCATTGGGTAAAGGATTGACCATTTTCACCAAAGTTGACTTTTTGATCAGAGATTGACTTATTAGGTCAATAATTGGTCATTAATTCAAAAATTGACTATTTTGACCAAAATTGACTTTTTGGACAAAAGTTGACCTAATAGGCCAATGGGTTGGTCATTGGGTCAAGAATTGATCATTTTGACCAAAGTTGACTTTTTGGTCAAAAGTTGACCTATTGGTTCAATGGGTTGGTCATTGGGTAAATGATTGACCATTTTGACCAAAGTTGATTTTTTGGTCTGAGATTGGTTTACTAGTTCAACAATTGGTCATTAGGTCAGAAATTGATTATTTTTACCAAAATTAACTTTTTAGTCAAAAGTTGACCTATTGGGTCAATGGGTAGGTCATTGGGTCAAGGATTAACCATTTTGATCAAAGTTGACTTTTTGGTCAAAAGTTGACCTATCGGGTCAACAGGTTGGTCATTGGGACAAAAATTAACCCTTTTGACAAAAGTTGACTTTTTGTTAGAGATCGACTTATTGGTTCAATAATTGGTCATTACGTCAAAAATTGACCATTTTGACCAAATATGACTTTTTAGTCAAAAGTTGACCTATTGGGTCAATGAGTTGGTCATTAGGTAAAAAATTGACTATTTTGACTAAAGTTGACCTTTTGGTCAAAAGTTGACCTATTGGGTCAACGGGTGGTCATTACGTCAAAAAATGACTATTTTGACCAAAATTGACTTTTTGGTCAAAAGTTGACCTATTAGGCCAATGAGTTAGTCATTGGGTCAATGATTGTTCGATAATTGGTCATTAGGTATAAAATTGACCATTTTGACCAAAGTTGACTTCTTGAACAAAAGTTGTCCTATTGGGTCAATGGGTCAAGGATTGACCATTTTGTCCAAAATTAACTTTTTGGTCATAGATTGACTTATTGGGTCAATAATTGGTCATTAGGTTAAAAATTGATTATTTTGACCAAAATTTAATTTTTAGTCAAAAATTGACCCATTGGGTCAACAGAGCGGTCATTGGGTCAGAAATTGACCATATTGACCAAAGTTGACTTTTTGATCAAAAGTTGACTTATTGGGTCAATGGGTTAGTCTTTAGGTCAAAGATTAAACATTTTGACCAAAGTTGACTTTTTGGTCAGAGATTGGCTTACTCTGTCAATAATTTGTTATTAGGTCAAAAATGGACTATTTTGACCAAAATTAATTTTTTGGTCAAAAGTTGACTTATTGGGTCAATTTGTTTCTCATTGGGTGAAGGATTGACCATTTTGAACAAAGTTGACTTTTTGGCCTGAGATTGACTTATTGGGTCAATAATTGTCATTAGGTCAAATTTTGTCAATTTGACAAAAATTAAATTTTTTTATAAAAGTTAACACATTGGGTCAACATGGTGGTCATTGGGTCAGAAATTGACCAATTTGACCAAAGTTGACTTTTTGGTCAAAAGTTGACCTTTTTGGTCAATGAGTTGGTCATTGGGTCAAGAATTGACCATTTTGACAAAAGATTACTTTTTGGTCAAAAGTTGACCTATTGGGTCAAAAATTAATCATTTTGACCAAAGTTGACTTTTTGGTCAAAAGTTGGCCTATTGGGTTAATGGGTGGTAATTAGGTATAAAAATAACTATTTTGACCAAAATTGACTTTTTCGTCAAAAGTTGAGATATGGGGTAATGGGTTCGTCATTGAGTCAAGGATTGACCATTTTGACTAAAGTTGACTTTTTGGCCACAGATTGACTTATCGGGTCAATAATTGACCATTAATTCAAAAATTAACTATTGTGGTCACTAGGTCAAAAATTGTCTATTTTGACAAAAAAATAAATTTTTGGTCGAAAGTTAACCCATTGGGTCAATGGGATGGTCATTGGGTCTGAAATTGACCATTTTGACCAAAGTTGTTTTTTTGTCAAAAGTTAACCAATTTGGTCAATAAGTTGGTTATTGGGTCAAGAATTGGTCATTTTGACTGAAGATGACTTTTTGGTCAAATGTTGATCTATTGGGTCAACGGGTTGGTCATCGAGTCAAAAATTGACCCTTTTTACCAAATTTGACATTTTGGTCAAAAGTTGACCTATTGTGTGTCAATCGGTGGTCATTGAGTCAAAAATTGACTATTTTGACCAAAATTGACTATTTGGTCAAAAGTTGACCTATTGGAAAATTGGGTTTGTCATTGGGTCAAGGATTGACCATTTTGACCAAAGTTGAATTTTCGGCCACACATTGAATTATTGGGTCAAAAATTGTTCATTAGGTCAAAAATGAGTATTTTAGCCGAAACTGAATTTTTGGTCAAACGTTAACCCGTTGGGTCAACGAGGTGGTCATTGGGTCAGAAATTGATCATTTTGAACAAAGATGACATTTTGGTAAAAAGTTGACCTATTGTGCCAATGAGTTGGTCATTGGGTCAAAAAATGATAATTTTGACTAAAGTTGACTTTTTGGTCAAACGTTGACTTATTGGGTCAATGGGAGGCCATTAAGCCAAAATTGACTATTTTGATCAAAATTGATTATTTGGTCAAAAGTTGACCTATTGGGGCAATGAGTTTGTCATTGGGTCAAGGATTGACCATTTTGACCAAAGTTAACTTTTTAGTCAGAAATTGACTTACTGGGTAAATAATTGGTCATTAATTCGAAAATTCACTATATTGACCAAAATTGACTTTTTGGTCAAAAGTTAACCTATTAGGTCAATGGGTTGGTCATAGGGTCATGGATTGATCATTTTGTTCCATGCTGACTTTTTGGTGAAAAGTTGACCTATTGGGTCAATGGGTTGGTCTTCTAGTCAAGGTTTGACCATATTGACCAAAATTGATTTTTTGGTCACAGATTGGCTTACTTGGTCAGTAATTGGTCATTAGGTAAAAAATTGACTATTTTGACCAAAATTGACTTTTTGGTCAAAAGTTAACCTATTGGGTCAATGGGATAGTCTGGTCAAGGATTGACCATTTTGACCAAAGTTCACTTTTTTGTCAAAAGTTAACATATTATGACAATGGGTTGGTCTTCGAGTCAATGATCGACCATTTCGACCAAAATCGACTTTTGGTCAAAAGTTGACCTATTGGGTCAATGGGTTGTCATTAAGTCAAAAAATGACTATTTTGACCAAAATTGATGTTTTGCTCAAATATTAACATATTGGGTCAATGGGTTTGTCATTGGGTCAACGATTGACCATTTTGACCAAAGTTGATTTTTTAGTCAGAGATTGACTTATTGGGTCAATAATTCGTCATTAATTCAAAAATTAACCGTTTTAGTCATTAGGTCAAAAATTGTCTGTTTTGACCAAAATTAAATTTTTGGTCAAAAGTTGACCCATTAGGTTAACGGGATGGTAAATGGGTCAGAAATTGACCATTTTGATGAAAGTTAACTTTTTGGTCAAAAGTTGACATTTTTAGCATTGAGTTTGTAATTGGGTTAAGAATTGACCATTTTGACCAAAGATGACTTTTTGGTGAAAAGTTGATCTAGTGGGTCAATGGGTTGGTCATTGGGTCAAAAATTGACCATTTTGACTAAAGTTGACTTTTTGTTCAAAAGTTGACATATTGGGTCAATGGGTGGTCATTCACATCAAAATCGACTATATCGACCAAATTTAACTATTTTGTCAAAAGTTGACCTATTGGGTCAATGTGTTTGTCATTAGGTCAAGGATTTACCACTTTGAACAAAGTTGAATTTCTGGTCAGAGATTGACTTATTGGGTCAATAAATGGTCATCAGGTCAAAACTGACTATTTTGACCAAAATTGAGTTTTTTATCAAAAGTTAACCCATTGGGTGAACGGGGTGGTCATTGGGTCAGAAATGGATCATTTTGACCTAAGATGACTTTTGGGTCAAAAATTGACCTATTGGGTCAAAGGGTTGGTCATTGGGTCAAAAACACCATTTTGACCAAAGTTGACTTTTTTGATCAAAAGTTGACTAATTGGGTCAATGGGAGGACATTTTGTCAAAAATTGACTATTTTGACCAAAATTGACTATTTGTTCAAAAGTGGTCATTGGGTCAAGGATTAACCATTTTGACCAAAGTTCACTTTATGGTCAGAGATTGACTTATTAGGTCAGAAATTGGTCATTAATTCAAAAATTAACTATTTTGAGCAAAATTGACTTTTTAGTCAAAAGTTGACCTATTAGCCCAATGAATTTGTCATTGGGTTAAGGATTGATCTTTTTGTTCAAAGTTGACATTTTGGTTAAAAGTTGACCAATTGTGTCAATGGGTTGGTCATTGGGTCAAGGATTGAACATTTTGACCAAAGTTGACTTTTTGCTCAGAGATTGGCTTACTAGGTCAACAATTAACTATTTTGACCAAAATTGAATTTTTGGTCAAAAGTTAACCTATTAAGTCAACAGGTTGGTCATTGGGTCAACGATTGATGGTTTTGACCATAGTTGACTTTTTGGTCAAAAGTTGTCCTATTTTGTCAATGGGTTCGTCATTGGGTCAATGATTGACTATTTTGACCAAAGTTGGCATTTTGGTCAGAGATTGACTTATTGGGTCAATAATTGGTCATTAGGTCAAATATTGATTATTTTGACCAAAATTAAATTTTTTGTCAAAAGTTGACCTCTTTGGTCAAAGAGTAGTCATTGGGTCAGAAATTGACCATTTTGACCAAAGTTGAGTTTTTGGTCATAATTGATTTACATGGTGAATGAATTGGTAATTGGGTTAAGAATTGACCATTTTGACGGAAGATCACTTTTTAGTCAAAATTTGATCTATTGGGTCAATGGGTTGGTCATTGGGTCAAAGATTGACCATTTTGACCAAAGTTGAATTTTTGGTCAAAAGTTGACCTATTGGGTTAATGGGTGGTCATTTGGTCAAAATAGTCAATTTTTGACCCAATGACTACTCTTTGACCAAAGAGGTCAACTTTTGACAAAAATAGTCATTGGGTCAAAAATTGACTATTTTGACCAAAATTGACTTTTAGTCAAAAGTTGACTAATTGGGTCAATGGGTTCGTCATTTTGTTAAAGATTGACCATTTGACCAAAGCTGACTTTTTGGCCACAGATTAACTTATTGGGTTAATAATTGTTCATTAGGTAAAAAATTGACTATTTTGACCATCATTAAATTTTTTTTCGAAGGTTAACCCATTGGGTCAACAGGGAGGCCATTGGGTCAGAAATAGAGCATTTTGACCAAAGTTGACTTTTTGGTCAAAAGTTGACATATTTGGTCAATGAGTTAGTAATTGGGTCAAAAATTGATCATTCTGACCGAAGTTGACTTTTTTAGGTCAAAAGTTGACATATTTGGTCAATGGGTTGGTCATTGGGTCAAAAATGACCAAAGTTGACTTTTGGTCAAAAATTAACCTATTGGGTCAATGGGTTGTCATTAGGTAAAGATTGACTATTTTGATCAAAAATGACTTTTTTGCCAAAAGTTGATCTATTGGGTCAATGGTTTTGTCATTTGGTCAAGGATTGATCATTTTGTCCCAAGTTAACCTTTCGGTCTAAAGTTGACCTATTGGGTCATTGAGTTGGTCATTGGGTCAAGGATTGACCATTTTGACCAAAGTTGATTTTTTGGTCAAAGATTGGCTTACTAAGTCAATAATTGGTTATTAGCTCAAAAATTGACTATTTTGACCAAAATTGGGTCAAAGGGTTAGTCATTCGGTTAAGTATTGTCCATTTTTACCAAAGTTGGCCTTTTGGTCAAAAGTTATTCTGTTGTGACAATGGGTTAGTGTTCGGGTCAGGGATTGACCATTTAGACCAAAATTGACTTTTTGGTCAAAGTTTGACTTAATGGGTCAATAATTGGTCATTAGGTCAAAAATTGAGTATTTTAACCAAAATTAAATTTTTGTGAAAAGTTGATCCATTGGGTCAACGGGGTACTCATCTTGACCGAAGATGACTTTATGGTCAAAAGTTGACTTATTGGGTCAATGGGTGATCATTAGGTCAAAACTTGACAATTTTGACCAAAATTGACTTTTTGGTCAAATGTTGATCTATTGGGTCTACGGGTTTGTCATTGAGTCAACGATTGACCATCTTGGCCAAAGTTGACTTTTTGGTCAGAGATTGACTTATTGAGTCAATAATTGGTCATTATTAAAAAATTGGACGTTTTGGACATTAGGTCAAAAATTGACTATTTTGATCAAAATTAATTTTTTTTGTCAAAAGTTAAGCCATTGGGTCAATGGGGTGGTAATTGGGTCAGAAATTGACCATTTTGACCAAGATTGACTTTTTGGTCAAAAGTTGACCTATTTTGTCAATGGGTTGGTAATTGGGTCAAGAATTGACCATTTTGACCAAAGATCACTTTTTGGTCAAAGTTGATCTAGTGGGTCAATGGGTTGGTCATTGGGTCAAAAATTGACCATTTTGACCAAAGTTGACTTTTTGGTCAAAAGTTGACCTCTTGGGTCAATGGGCAGTCATTCAGTAAAAAATTAACTATATTGACAAAAATTAACTACTTGGTCAAAAGTTGACTTATTGGGTCAAGGATTTACCATTTTGACTAAAGTTGAATTTTTTGTCAGTGATTGGCTTACTTGGTCGATAATTGGTCATTAGGTTAAAAATTGATTACTTTGACTAAAATTGACTACTTTGACCAAAATTGACTTTTTCTTTAAAAGTTGACCTATTGGGTCAATGGGTGGTCATTAGATAAAAAATTTACTATTTTGACCAAAATTAACTTTTTGGTCACAAGTTGAACTATTGGGTCAATGGGTTTTTCATTAGGTTAATATTTGACCATTTTGACCAAAGTTGACTTTTTGTTTAGAGATTGACTTATTGGGTCAATAATTAGTCAATAGGTCAAAAAATGACTATTTTGACCAAAATTTTCTTTTTGGTCAAAAGTTGACCTATTGGGTTAACGGGGTGGTCATTTGGTCAGAAATTGACCATTTTGACCAAAGAAGACTTTTTGGTCAAAAGTTGACCTATTTTGACCAAAATTGATTTTTTTTTTCTAAAGTTAACCCATTGGGTGAACAGGGTGGTCATTGGGTCAGAAACTGACCATTTTGACCAAAGTTGATTTTTTGGTCAAAAGTTGACCTATTTGGTCAATGAGTTGGTAATTGGGTCAAGACTTAACCATTTTGACCAAAGATGACTTTTTGATCAAAAGTTCACCTATTGGGTCAATGGGTTAGTCATTGGGTCAAAAAATGACCATTTTGACCAAAGTTGGCTTTTTGGTCAAAAGTTGAATTACTGGGTTAATGGGTGGTGATTAGGCCAAAAATTGACTATTTTGACTAAAATTAACTATTTGGTCAATGGGTTTGTCATTGGGTCAAGCTTTGACTATTTTGACCAAAGTTGACTTTTTTGTGAGAATTGACTTATTGGGTCAATAATGTCTTTAATTTAGAAATTAACTATTTTGACCAAAATTAACTTTTTTATCAGAAGTTGACTAATAGGCCAATGGGTTGGTCATTGGGTCGAGGATTGATCATTTTGACCAAGTTGATTTTTAGTTAAAAGTTGACTTATTGGGTTAATGGGTTGGTCATTGGGTCGAAGATTGATTATTTTGACAAAAGTTGACTTTTTGGTCGGACATTAACTTCTTGATCGATAATTCGTCATTAGGTCAAAATTGACTATTTTGACCAAAATTTATTTTTGGTCAAAAGTTGACCTATTGGGTCAAGGGGTTGGTCATTGGGTCAAGGATTGACCATTTTGACCAAAGTTGACTTTTTGGTCAGAGATTGAGTTATTGGGTTAATTGTTAGTCTTTAGGTTAAAAATTGATTATTTTGACAAAAATAAAATTTTTGGCCAAAAGTTGACCCATGGGGTCAATGGGGTGGTCATTAGGTCACAAAATGACCATTTTGACCAAAGTTGACTTTTGGTCAAAAGTTAACCTTTTTGGTCAATGAGCTGCTAATTGGGTCAAGAATTGACCATTTTTACCGAAGATGACTTTTTAGTCAAAACTTGATCTATTAGGTTAATGGGTTAGTCATTTGGTCAAAAATCGATCATTTTGACCAAAGTTAACTTTTTGGTCAAAAGTTGACCTATTGGGTTAATGGGTTGTCATTCGGTCAAAAATTGACTATTTTGGCCAAAAATTGACTATTTTGGCCAAAAATTGACTATTTTGGCCAAAAATTCAATTTTGGTCAAAAGTTTATTTATTTGGTCAATGAGTTTGTCATTGTGTCAAGGATCTACCTTTTTAACCAAAGTTGACTTTTTTGTCAGAGATTAACTTAGTGGGTCAATAATTGTTCATTAGGTAAAAAACTAACTATTTTGACCAAAATTGAATTCTTGGTCAAAAGTTAACCCATCAGGTCAACAGGGTGATTATTGGGTCAGAAATTAAGCATTTTGTCCAAAGTTGTCTTTTTGGTCAAAAGTTGACCTATTTGGTCAAAGAGTTGGTAATCCGGTCAAGAATTGACCATTTTGACCAAAGATGACTTTTTTTTATCAAAAGTTGACCTACTGGGTCATTGGGTCAAAAATTAACCATTTTGACCAAAGTTGACTTTTTAGTCAAACGTTGACTTATTGGGTCAATGGGTGGTCATTAAGTCAAAGATTGAGCATTTTGACTAAAATTGATTATTTGGTCAAAAGTTGACCTATTAGGTCAATGGGTTGGTCATTGGGTCAATGATTGACCATTTTGATCGAAATTAAGTTTTTAGTCAAAAGTTGACCTTTTGTGTCAAAGGGTTGGTCTTTGGGTCGAAAATTGACCATTTTGACCAAAGTTGACTTTTTGGTCAAAAGTAGACCTATTGGCTTAATGGGTGGTCATTAGGTCAAAATTGACTATTTTGTCTAAAATTGACTTTTTGGTAAAAAATTAACCTATTTGCTCAACGGGATTGCCATTGGGTAAAGGATTGACCATTTTCACCAAAGTTGACTTTTTGATCAGAGATTGACTTATTGGGTCAATAATTGGTCATTAATTCAAAAATTGACTATTTTGACCAAAATTGACTTTTTGGTCAAAAGTTGATCTAATAGGCCAATGGGTTGGTCATTGGGTCGAGAATTGACCATTTTGACCAAAGTTGACTTTTTGGTCAAAAGTTGACCTATTGGTTCAATGGGTTGGTCATTGGGTCAATGATTAACCATTTTGACCGAAGTTGATTTTTTGGTCTGAGATTGGTTTACTGGTTCAACAATTGGTCATTAGGTCAGAAATTGATTATTTTTACCAAAATTAACTTTTTGGTCAAAAGTTGACCTATTGGGTCAATGGGTAGGTCATTGGGTCAAGGATTAACCATTTTGATCAAAGTTGACTTTTTGGTCAAAAGTTGACCTATCGGGTCAACAGGTTGGTCATTGGGACAAAAATTGACCCTTTTGACAAAAGTTGACTTTTTGTTAGAGATCGACTTATTGGTTCAATAATTGGTCATTAGGTCAAAAATTGATTATTTTGACCAAAATTAAAGTTTTTTGTCAAAAGTTGACCCATTGGGTCAACCGAGTGGTCGTTGGGTCAAAAATTGACCATTTTGACCAAATATGACTTTTTAGTCAAAAGTTGACCTATTGGGTCAATGAGTTGGTCATTAGGTCAAATAATGACTATTTTGACTAAAATTGGCCTTTTGGTCAAAAGTTGACCTATTGGGTCAACGGGTGGTCATTAGGTCAAAAAATGACTATTTTGACCAAAATTGACTTTTTGGTCAAAAGTTGACCTATTAGGCCAATGAGTTGGTCATTGGGTCAATGATTGTTCGATAATTGGTCATTAGGTAAAAAATTGACCATTTTACACCAGAAGTTGACTTTTTGGACAAAAGTTGTCCTTTTGAGTCGATGGGTCGAAGGATTGACCATTTTGTCCAAAGTTAACTTTTTTGTCATAGATTGACTTATTGGGTCAATAATTGATCATTAGGTTAAAAATTGATTATTTTGACCAAAATTTAATTTTTAGTCAAAAGTTGACCCATTGGGTCAACGAAGCGGTCATTGGGTCAGATATTGACCATTTTGACCAAAGTTGACTTTTTGATCAAAAGTTGACTTATTGGGTCAATGGGTTGGTCTTTAGGTCAAAGATTAAACATTTTGACCAAAGTTGACCTTTTGGTCAGAGATTGGCTTACTTGGTCAATAATTTGTTATTAGGTCAAAAATGGACTATTTTGACCAAAATTATTTTTTTGGTCAAAAGTTGACTTATCGGGTCAATTGGTTTCTCATTGGGTGAAGGATTGACCATTTTGAACAAAGTTGACTTTTTGGCCAGAGATTGACTTATTGGGTCAATAATTGGTCATTAGGTCAAATTTTGTCAATTTGACCTAAATTAAATTTTTTTATAAAAGTTAACACATTGGGTCAACATGGTCGTCATTAGGTCGAGAAATTGACCGATTTGACGAAGTTGACTTTTTGAGTCGAAAGTTGACCTTTTTGGTCAATGAGTTGGTCATTGGGTCAAGAATTAACCATTTTGACCAAAGATTACTTTTTTGTCAAAAGTTGACCTATTGGGTAAAAAATTAACCATTTTGACCAAAGTTGACTTTTTGGTCAAAATTTGGCCTATTGGGTCAATGGGTGGTAATTAGGTATAAAAATAACTATTTTGACCAAAATTGACTTTTTCATCAAAAGTTGACCTGTGGGGTAATGGGTTTGTCATTGAGTCAAGGATTGACCATTTTGACCAAAGTTGACTTTTTGGTCAGAGATTGACTTATTGGGTCAATAATTGACCATAAATTCAAAAATTAACTATTTTGGTCACTTAGGTCGAAAATTATGCATTTTTGATGAAAATTAAATTTTTAGTCGAAAGTTAACCCATTAGAGTCGATGGAGTTGATCATTGGATGCGAAATTGACCATTTGACCAAAGTTGTTTTTGTCAAAAGTTAACCGATTTGGTCGATAAGTTGGTTATTGGGTCGAAGATTGGTCATTTGACTGAAGATGACTTTTGGTCGAATGTTGATCTGTTGAGTCAACGGGTTGGTCATCGAGTCGAAAATTGACCCTTTTGACCAAATTTGACTTTTTGGTCAAAGTTAACTGATTGTGTCGATCGGTGGTCATTGAGGTGAAATTACTATTTTGACCAAAATTGTATTTGTCGAATTAGTTGACTTATTGGGAAATTGGGTTTGTCATTAGGTCGAGATTCACCATTTTGACGAAGTTGAATTGTTGGTCGAGACATTGAATTATTGGGTCAATAATTGTTCATTAGGTCAGAAAATGAGTATTTTAGCGAAGCTGAATTTTTAGTCGAACGTTAGCCCGTTAGATCAACGGAGGTGGTCATTGGGTCGAGAATTGACCATTTTGAACAAAGATGACATTTTGGTAAAAAGTTGAACTATTGTGCCAATGGGTTGGTCATTGGGTTAAAAAATGATAATTTTGACCTAGTTGACTTTTTGGTCAAAGGTTGACTTATTGGGTCAATGGGAGGCCATTAAGCCAAAATTGACTATTTTGATCAAAATGGGGGCAATGAGTTTGTCATTGGGTCAAGGATTGACCATTTTGACTAAAGTTAACTTTTTGGTCAGAAATTGACGTACTGGGTAACTAATTGGTCATTAATTCGAAAATTCACTATTTTGACCAAAATTGACTTTTTGGTCAAAAGTTAACCTATTAGGTCAATGGGTTGGTCATTGGGTCATGGATTGATCATTTTGTTCCATGTTGACTTTTTGGTGAAAAATTGACCTATTGGGTTAATGGGGTTGGTCTTCTAGTCAAGGTTTTACCATTTTGACCAAAATTGATTTTTTGGTCACAGATTGGCTTACTAGGTCAATAATTGGTCATTAGGTAAAAAATTGACTATTTTGACCAAAATTGACTTTTTGGTCAAAAGTTAACTTATTAGGTCGATGGGATAGTTAGGTCAAGGATTGACCATTTTGACTGAAGTTCACTTTTTTGTCGAAAGTTAACATATTAGGACAATGGGTTGGTCTTGAGTCGATGATTGACCATTTTGACCAAAATTGAGTTTTGGTCGAAAGTTGACTTTATTAGATCGATGGTTTGTCATTAAGTCGAAAAATGACTTTTGACAAAATTGATGTTTTGGTCGAATATTAACATATTAGATTCGATGGGTTTGTCATTAGGTCGACGATTGACCATTTTGACCAAAGTTGACTTTTTAATCGAGAGATTGACCTATTGGATCGATAATTGAGTCATTAATTGAAGAATTAACCGTTTTGGTCATTAGGTCAAAAATTATCTGATTTTGACCAAAATTAAATTTTTGATCAAAAGTTGATCTGATTGGATTAACGGGATGGTCGATGGGTTAGAAATTGACCATTTTGACCAAAGTTAACTTTTTGGACAAAAGTTGACTGTTTAGTCATTAAGTTTGTAATTGGGTTAAGAATTGACCATTTTGACCAAAGATGACTTATTGGTGAAAAGTTGATCTAGTGGAGTCGATGGGTTAGTAATTAGGTCGAAAATTGACCATTTTGATAAAGTTGACTTTTTGTTCAAAAGTTGACATATTGGGTCGATGGGTGGTCATTGATCGAAAATTGACTATATTGACCAAATTTAACTATTTTGTCGAAAGTTGACCTATTGGGTCAATGTGTTTGTCATTAGGTCAAGGATTTACCACTTTGAACAAAGTTGAATTTTTGGTCAGAGATTGACTTATTGGGTCAATAAATGGTCATCAGGTCAAAACTGAATATTTTGACCAAAATTTGAATTTTTTATCAAAAGTTAACCCATTGGGTCAACGGGGTGGTCATTGGGTCAGAAATGGATCATTTTGACTAAAGATGACTTTTGGGTCAAAAGTTGACCTATTTGGTCAAAGGGTTGGTCATTGGGTCGAAAACACCATTTTGACCAAAGTTGACTTTTGATCGAAAGTTGACTAATTGGAGTCGATGGGAGGCCATTATGTCGAAAATTGAGTATTTTGATCAAAATTGACTATTTGGTCGAAAGTTGGTCATTGGGTCGAGAGTTAACCATTTTGACCGAAGTTCACTTTTGGTCGAGAGATTGACTTATTAGGTCGAGAACTTGGTCATTAATTCTAAAATTAACTATTTTGAGCAAAATTGACTTTTTGGTCGAAAGTTGACTTATTAGGCAGATGAATTTGTCATTGGGTTAAGGATTGATCATTTTGTCAAAGTTGACTTTTTGGTTAAAAGTTGACTGATTGGGTCGATGGGTTGGACATTGGGTCGAGGATTGACCATTTTGACCAAAGTTAACTTTTTGCTCGGAGATTGGCTTACTTGGAGTCGACAATTAGTTATTTTGACCAAAATTAAATTTTTGGTCGAAAGTTAACTATTGGGTCGATAGGTTGGTCTTTAGGTCGAAGGATTGATGGTTTTGACCATAGTTGACTTTTTAGTCGAAAGTTGTCTATTTGGTCGATGGGTTCTTCATTGGGTCAATGATTGACTATTTTGACCAAAGTTGGCTTTTTGGTCAGAGATTGACTTATTGGGTCAATAATTGGTCATTAGGTCAAATATTGATTATTTTGACCAAAATTAATTTTTTTGTCAAAAGTTGACCTCTTTGGTTCGAAAGAGTAGTCATTGGGTTCGAAATTGACCATTTTGACCAAAGGTGAGTTTTTGGTCATTGTTGATTTACATGGTTAATGAGTTGGTAATTGGGTTAAGAATTGACCATATTGACGGAAGATCACTTTTTAGTCAAAATTTGATCTATTGGGTCAATGGGTTGGTCATTGGGTCAAAGATTGACCATTTTGACCAAAGTTGAATTTTGGTCGAAGAGTTGACTGATTGGGTTAATGGGTGGTCATTTGGTCGAAAATTGATTATTTTGACCAAAATTGACTTTTGGTCGAAAGTTGACTGATTGGGTCGATGGGTTCGTCATTTTGTTAAAGATTGACCATTTGACGAAGTTGACTTTTTAGCCATAGATTAACTTATTGGGTTAATAATTGGTCGTTAGGTAAAAATTGACTATTTTGATCAATCATTAAATTTTTTATCGAAAGTTAACCCATTGGGTCGATGGGGAGGCCATTGGGTCGGAAATAGAGCATTTTGACCAAAGTTGACTTTTTGGTCGAAAGTTGACATATTTTGGTCGATGAGTTAGTAATTGGGTCGAAAATTGATCATTTTGACCGAAGATGACTTTTTTAGGTCGAAAGTTGACTTATTTGGTCGATGGGTTGGTCATTGGGTCCAAATTGACCATTTTGACCAAAGTTGACTTTTGGTCGAAAGTTAACTGTTAGGTCGATGGGTTGTCATTAGGTAAAGATTGGTTATTTTGACCAAAATTAACTTTTTGTCGAAAGTTGATCTATTGGGTCAATGGTTTTGTCATTTGATCGAGGATTGATCATTTTGTCCCAAGTTAACCTTTCGGTCGAAAGTTGACTTATTAGGTCATTGAGTTGGTCATTGGGTCGAGGATTGACCATTTTGACCAAAGTTGACTTTTTGGTCGGAGATTGGCTTACTACGTCGATAATTGGTTATTAGGTCGAAAATTGAGTATTTTGACCAAATTGGGTCGATGGGTTAGTCATTCGGTTAAGTATTGTCCTTTTTACCAAAGTTGACCTTTTGGTCGAAAGTTATTCTGTTGTGACAAAGGGTTAGTGTTCGGGTCGAGGATTGATCCATTTAGACCAAAATTGACTTTTTGGTCGAAGTTTGACTTAATGGGTCAATAATTGGTCATTAGGTCAAAAATTGAGTATTTTGACCAAACTTAAATTTTTGTCAAAAGTTGATCCATTGGGTCAACGGGGTGGTCATCTTGACCGAAGATGACTTTATGGTCAAAAGTTGACTTATTGGGTCGATGGGTGATCATTAGGTCGAAAATTGACTTATTTTGACCAAAATTGACTTTTTGGTCAAATGTTGATCTATTGGGTCTATGGGTTTGTCATTGGATCAACGATTGACCATCTTGGCCAAAGTTGACTTTTTGGTCAGAGATTGACTTATTGGGTCAAAAATTGGTCATTATTAAAAAATTGAACGTTTTGGACATTAGGTCAAAAATTGACTGTTTTGACCAAAATTAAATTTTTTGTCAAAAGTTAACCCACTGGGTCAACGGGGTGGTAATTGGGTCAGAAATTGACCATTTTGACCAAAATTGACTTTTTGGTTAAAAGTTGACCTGTTTTGTCAATGGGTTGGTAATTGGGTCAAGAATTGACCATTTTGACCAAAGATGACTTTTTGGTCAAAAGTTGATCTAGTGGGTCAATGGGTTGGTCATTGGGTCAAAAATTGACCATTTTGACCAAAGTTGACTTTTTGGTCAAAAGTTGACCTCTTGGGTTAATGGGCAGTCATTCAGAAAAATTGACTATATTGACAAAAATTAACTATTTTGTCGAAAGTTGACTTATTGGGTCGATGGGTTTGTCATTGGGTTAAGGATTTACCATTTTGACTAAAGTTGAATTTTTGGTCGATGATTGGCTTACTTGGTCGATAATTGGTCATTAGGTTAAAAATTGATTACTTTGACCAAAATTGACCACTTTGACAAAATTGACTTTTTCTTTAAAAGTTGACTTTATTAGACGATGGGTGGTCATTAGATAAAAAATTCTTATTTTGACCAAAATTATCTTTTTGGTCGCGAAGTTACTATTGGTTCGATGGGTTTTTCATTAGGTTAATGATTGACCAATTTTGACCGAAGTTGACTTTTTGTTCGATGATTGACTTATTGGGTCGATAATTAGTCATTAGGTCGAAAATTGAATATTTTGACCAAAATTTTCTTTTTGGTCAAAAGTTGACTGTTGGGTTGACGGGGTGAGTCATTTGGTCGGAAATTGGCCATTTTGACCAAGAAGACTTTGGTCGAAAGTTGACCTATTTTGACCAAAATTGATTTTTTTGTCAAAAGTTAACCCATTGGGTGAACGAGGTGGTCCTTGGGTCAGAAACTGACCATTTTGACCAATGTTGATTTTTTTTGTCAAAAGTTGACCTATTTGGTCAATGAGTTAATAATTAGGTCAAGACTTGACCATTTTGACTAAAGATGACTTTTTGGTCGAGAGTTCATCCGATTAGATCGATGGGTTAGTCATTGGGTCGAAAAATGACAATTTTGACCAAAGTTGACTTTTTGGTCGAAGTTGACATACTTGGGTTAATGGGTGGTGATTAGGTCGAAAATTGATTATTTTGACTAAAATTAACTATTTGGTCGAAAGTTGACTTATTTGGTCGATGTGTTTGTCATTAGGTCGAACTTTGATTATTTTGACCGAAGTTGACTTTTTTGTCGAGAATTGACTTATTAGGTCGATAATGTCTTTAATTTAGAAATTAGTTATTTTGACCAAAATTAACTTTTTATCGAGAAGTTAACCTAATAGGCCAATGGGTTGGTCATTGGGTCGAAGATTGATCATTTTGGCCAAAGTTGATTTTTTAGTTAAAAGTTGACTGTATTGGGTTAATGGATTGGTCATTGGGTCGAAGATTGATTATTTTGACAAAAGTTGACTTTTTGGTCGGACATTAGCTTCTTTGAGTCGATAATTCGTCATTAGGTCGAAAATTGACTATTTTGACCGAAATTTATTTTGGTCAAAAGTTGACCTATTGGGTCAAGGGGTTGGTCATTAGGTCAAGGATTGACCATTTTGACCAAAGTTGACTTTTTGGTCAGAGATTGAGTTATTGGGTTAATAGTTAGTCTTTAGGTTAAAAATTGATTATTTTGACAAAAATAAAACTTTTGGCCAAAAGTTGACCCATGGGGTCAATGGGGTGGTCATTAGGTCACAAAATGACCATTTTGACCAAAGTTGACTTTTTGGTCGAAAGTTAACCTTTTAGTCGAAGAGTTAACCTTTTTGGTCGACAATTGACTAATTGGATCGAAAGATGACTTTTTGGTCGAAACTTGATCTATTAGGTCGATCGGTTAGTCATTTGGTCGAATATCGACCATTTTGACCGAAGTTAACTTTTTGGTCGAAAAGTTGACTGTTGGGTTAATGGGTGGTCATTCGGTGAAAAATTAATTATTTTGGCGAAAAATTCAATTTTGGTCGAAGTTTATTTATTTAGGTCGATGAGTTTGTCATTGGGTCGAGGATTAATCTTTTTAACGAAAGTTGACTTTTTGGTCGGAGATTAACTTAGTGGGTCGATAATTGGTCATTAGGTAAAAAGCTGACTATTTTGACCAAAATTGAATTCATGGTCGAGATGTTAACCCATCGAGTCGACGAAGAGGTGATTATTGGGTCGGAAATTGACCATTTTGATCGAAAGTTGTCTTTTTGGTCGAAAGTTGACCTATTTGGTCGAAAGAGTTGGTAATCCGGTCAGAATTGACCATTTTGACCAAAGATGACTTTTTTATCAAAAGTTGACCTCTTTGAGTCATTGGGTCGAAAATTGACCATTTTGACTAAAGTTGACTTTTTGTCGAACGTTGACTTATTGGGTCGATGGGTGGTCATTAAGTCGAAGATTGAGCATTTTTGACTAAAATTGATTATTTGGTCGAAAGTTGACTGTTAGAGTCGATGGGTTGGTCATTAGGTCGAGGATTGACCATTTTGGCCGAAATTAACTTTTAGTTAAAAGTTGATCTATACGTGTCCAAAGGGTTGGTCTTTAGGTCGAAAATTGACCATTTTGACCAAAGTTGACTTTTTGGTCAAAAGTTGACATAATGGCTTAATGGGTGGTCCTTAGGTCAAAAATTGACAATTTTGTCCAAAATTGACTTTTTGGTAAAAAATTAACTTATTTGGTCAATGGGATTGTCATTGGGTAAAGGATTGACCATTTTCACCAAAGTTGACTTTTTGATCAGAGATTGACTTATTGGATTGATAATTGGTCATTAATTGAAAATTGACTATTTTGACCAAAATTGACTTTTTGGATCAAAAGTTGACCTATTAGGTCGATGGGTTGGTCATTGGGTCGAGAATTGATCATTTTGACCAAAGTTGACTTTTTGGTCGAAAGTTGACATATTGGTTGATGGGTTGGTCATTGGGTAAATGATTGACCATTTTGACAAAAGTTGATTTTGATGCGAGATTGGTTTACTAGTTGACAATTGGTCATTAGGTCGAAATTGATTATTTTTACCAAAATTAACTTTTTAGTCAAAAGTTGACTGTTAGAGTCGATGGGTAGGTCATTGGGTCGAAGATTAACCATTTTGATCAAAGTTGACTTTTTGGTCGAAAAGTTGACTATCGAATTCAACTGAGTTGGTCATTGGGACAAAAATTAACCCTTTTGACAAAAGTTGACTTTTTGTTAGAGATCGACTTATTGGTTCGATAATTGGTCATTCGATCGAAAATTGACCATTTTGACGAAATATGACTTTTTAGTCGAAGTTGACTCGTTAGATTGATGAGTTGGTCATTAGGTAAAAATTGACTATTTTGACTAAAGTTGACCTTTTGGTCGAAAGTTGACTTATTAGGTCGACGGGTTGGTCGTTACGATCAAAAAATGGCTATTTTGACCAAAATTGACTTTTTGGTCGAAAGTTGACTATTAGGTCGATGAGTTAGTCATTAGGTCGATGATTGTTCGATAATTGGTCATTAGGTATAAAATTGACCATTTTGACGAAGTTGACTTCTTGAACAAAAGTTGTCTTTGTTGTAGATTGATGAGGTTGAAAGTTGATCATTTTGTCAAAATTAACTTTTTTGTCATAGATTGACTTATTGGATCAATAATTGGTCATTAGGTTAAAAATTGATTATTTTGACCAAAATTTAATTTTTAGTCAAAAGTTGACCCATTGGGTCAACGAAGTGGTCATTGGGTCAGAAATTGACCATTTTGACCAAAGTTGACTTTTGATCAAAAGTTGACTTATTGGGTCGATGGGTTAGTCTTTAGGTCAAGATTAAACATTTTGACCAAAGTTGACTTTTTGGTCGAAGATTGGCTTACTCGAGTCGATAATTTGTTATTAGGTCGAAAATGGGTATTTTGACCGAAATTAATTTTTGGTCGAAAGTTGACTTATTGGGTCGATTGGTTTCTCATTGGGTGAAGGATTGACCATTTTGAACAAAGTTGACTTTTTGGCTAGAGATTGACTTATTGGATCGATAATTGTCATTAGAGTCGAATTTTGTCGATTTGATGAAAATTAAATTTTTATAAAAGTTAACACATTGAGTCGACATGGTGGTCATTAGGTCAGAAATTGACCAATTTGACCAAAGTTGACTTTTTGGTCAAAGTTGACCTTTTTGGTCGATGAGTTGGTCATTAGATCGAGAATTGACCATTTTGACAAAAGATTACTTTTTGGTCGAGAGTTGACTGTTAGGTCGAAAATTAATCATTTTGACGAAGTTGACTTTTTGGTCGAAGTTGGCCTATTGGGTTAATGGGTGGTAATTAGGTATAAAAATAACTATTTTGACCAAAATTGACTTTTTCGTCAAAAGTTGAGATATGGGGTAATGGGTTCGTCATTGAGTCAAGGATTGACCATTTTGACTAAAGTTGACTTTTTGGCCACAGATTGACTTATCGGATTGATAATTGACCATTAATTCAAAAATTAACTATTGTGGTCACTAGGTCGAAAATTATCTATTTTGACGAAAAATTAAATTTTTGGTCGAAAGTTAACTTGTTAGATTGATGGGATGGTCATTAGATGCGAAATTGACCATTTTGACCAAAGTTGTTTTTAGTCGAAAGTTAACCAATTTGGTCGATAAGTTGGTTATTGAGTTAAATTGAGTCATTTAGTTGAAGATGACTTTTTGGTCGAATGTTGATCTATTGGGTCAACGGGTTGGTCATCGAGTCAAAAATTGACCCTTTTTACCAAATTTGACTTTTTGGTCAAAAGTTAACCTATTGTGTCAATCGGTGGTCATTGAGTCAAAAATTGACTATTTTGACCAAAATTGACTATTTGGTCAAAAGTTGACTGTTGGAAAATTGGGTTTGTCATTAGGTCGAGGATTGACCATTTTGACCAAAGTTGAATTTTCGGCCGCACATTGAATTATTAGGTCAAGAATTGTTCATTAGATCGAAAATGAGTATTTTAGCCGAAGCTGAATTTTAGTCAAGCGTTAACCCGTTAGATTGACGAGGTGGTCATTAGATTCGAGAAATTGATCATTTTGAACAAAGATGACATTTTGGTAAAAGTTGACCTATTGTGCTCGATGAGTTGGTCATTGGGTCGAAAAATGATAATTTTGACTAAAGTTGACTTTTTGGTCGAACGTTGACTTATTAGGTCGATGGGAGGCCATTAAGCGAAATTATTATTTTGATCGAAATTGATTATTTAGTCAAAAGTTGACTATTAGGGCGATGAGTTTGTCATTAGGTCGAAGATTGACCATTTTGACCGAAGTTAACTTTTTGGTCAGGAAATTGACTTATTGGGTAAATAATTGGTCATTAATTCGAAAATTAACTATATTGACCAAAATTGACTTTTTGGTCAAAAGTTAACTTATTAGATCAATGGGTTAGTCATAGGGTCATGGATTGATCATTTTGTTCCATGTTGACTTTTTGGTGAAAAGTTGACTCATTAGGTCGATGGGTTGGTCTTAAGTCGAAGTTTGACCATATTGACCAAAATTGATTTTTGGTCATAGATTGACTTACTTGAGTCGATGGTTGGTCATTAGGTAAAAAATTGGCTATTTTGACCAAAATTGACTTTTTAGTCGAAAGTTAACCTTATTAGATCGATGGGATAGTCGGTCGAGATTAGTAATTTTGACGAAGTTCACTTTTTGTCGAAAGTTAACATATTATGACAATGGGTTGGTCTTGGGTCGATGATTGACCATTTTGACCAAAATTGACTTTGGTCGAAAGTTGACTATTGGGTCGATGGGTTGGTCATTAAGTCGAAAAATGATTATTTTGGCTAAAATTGATGTTTTGCTCGAATATTAACATATTGGGTCGATGGGTTTGTCATTAGGTCGACGATTGACCATTTTGACGAAAGTTGACTTTTTAGTCGAGAGATTGACTTATTGGGTCGATAATTGGTCATTAATTAAAAATTAACGTTTTAGTCATTAGGTCGAATTATCTGTTTTGACGAAATTAAATTTTTGGTCAAAAGTTGACCCATTAGGTTAACGGGATGGTAAATGGGTCAGAAATTGACCATTTTGATGAAAGTTAACTTTTTGGTCAAAAGTTGACATTTTTAGCATTGAGTTTGTAATTGGGTTAAGAATTGACCATTTTGACCAAAGATGACTTTTTGGTGAAAAGTTGATCTAGTGGGTCGATGGGTTGGTCATTAGGTCAAAAATTGACCATTTTGACTAAAGTTGACTTTTTGTTCAAAAGTTGACATATTGGGTCGATAGGTGGTCATTCGATCAAAATTAGTTATATTGACCAAATTTAACTATTTTGGTCGAAAGTTGACTTGTTGGGTCGATGTGTTTGTCATTAGGTCGAGGATTTACCACTTTGAACAAAGTTGAATTTGCAGTCGAGAGATTGACTTATTGGGTCGATAAATGGTCATCAGGTAGTAAATTGACTATTTTGACCGAAAATTGAAGTTTTTATCGAAAAGTTAACCCATTGGATTGAACGGGGTGGTCATTAGGTCGAGAAATGGATCATTTTGACCTAAGATGACTTTTAGATCGAAATTGACTGTTAGGTCGATGAGGTTGGTCATTGGGTCAAAACACCATTTTGACGAAGTTGACTTTTGATCGAAGTTGACTGAGTGGGTCGATGGGAGGACATTTTGTCGAAAATTGATTATTTTGACTAAAATTGACTATTTGTTGATAAGTGGTCATTGGGTCGAGGATTAGACCATTTTGACTGAAGTTCACTTTATGGTGAGAGATTGACTTATTAGGTCGAGAAATTGGTCATTAATTCGAAAATTAACTATTTTGAGCAAAATTGACTTTTTAGTGAAAGTTGACTATTAGCCGATGAATTTGTCATTGGGTTGAGGATTGATCTTTTTGTTCGAAGTTGACATTTTGGTTAAAAGTTGACCGATTGTGTCGATGGGTTGGTCATTGGGTCGAGGATTGAACATTTTGACCAAAGTTGACTTTTTGCTCGAGTAGATTGGCTTACTTAGATCGACAATTAGCTATTTTGACCAAAATTGAATTTTTGGTCGAAAGTTAACTTATTAGATCAACGGGTTAGTCATTGGGTCAGCGATTGATGGTTTTGACCATAGTTGACTTTTTGGTCGAAAAGTTGTCTATTTGGTCGATGGGTTAGTCATTAGATCGATGATTGACTATTTTGACCAAAGTTGGCATTTTGGTCGAGAGATTGACTTATTGGGTCGATAATTGGTCATTAGATCGAATATTGATTATTTTGACCAAAATTAAATTTTTAGTCGAAAGTTGACTCTTTGGTCAACAGAGTAGTCATTGGGTCGAGAAATTGACCATTTTGACCAAAGTTGAGTTTTTGGTCGACAATTGATTTACTTGGTGAATGAATTGGTAATTGGGTTAAGAATTGACCATTTTGACGGAAGATCACTTTTTGGTCGAAATTTGATCTATTAGATTCGATGGGTTGGTCATTGGGTCGAAGATTGACCATTTTGACCAAAGTTGAATTTTTGGTCGAAAGTTGACTTATTGGGTTAATGGGTGGTCATTTGGTCGAAATAGTCGATTTTGACCAATGATACTCTTTGACGAAAGTTGACTTTTGACAAAAATAGTCATTAGGTCGAAAATTGTATTTTGACCAAAATTGACTTTTAGTCGAAAAGTTGACTAATTGGGTCGATGGGTTCGTCATTTTGTTAAAGATTGACCATTTGACCAGAAAGCTGACTTTTGGTCGCAGATTAACTTATTGGGTTAATAATTGTTCATTAGGTAAAAAATTGACTATTTTGACCATCATTAAATTTTTGTCGAAGGTTAACCCATTGGATTGACGAGGAGGCCATTAGATTGGAAATAGAGCATTTTGACGAAAGTTGACTTTTTGGTCGAAAGTTGACATATTTAGTCGATGAGTTAGTAATTGGGTCGAAAATTGATCATTCGACCGAAGTTGACTTTTTAGGTCGAAAGTTGACATATTTGGTCGATGGGTTGGTCATTGGGTCGAAAATGACCGAAGTTGACTTTTGGTCGAAAATTAACTGTTAGGTCGATGGAGTTGTCATTAGGTAAAGATTGATTATTTTGATCAAAATGACTTTTTTGCTCGAAGTTGATCTGATTAGGTCGATGGTTTTGTCATTTGGTCGAGGATTGATCATTTTGTCCCAAGTTAACCTTTCGGTCTAAAGTTGACCTATTGGGTCGTTGAGTTGGTCATTGGGTCGAAGATTGACCATTTTGATCAAAGTTGATTTTTTGGTCGAAGATTGGCTTACTAAGTCGATAATTGGTTATTAGCTCAAATTGATTATTTTGACCAAATTGGAGTCGAAGGGTTAGTCATTCGGTTAAGTATTGTCCATTTTTACCAAAGTTGGCCTTTTGGTCGAAAGTTGATCTGTTGTGACAATGGGTTAGTGTTCGAGGTCGAGGATTGACCATTTAGACCAAAATTGACTTTTTGGTCGAAGTTTGACTTAATGGGTCGATAATTGGTCATTAGGTCGAAAATTGAGTATTTTAACCAAAATTAAATTTTTGTGAAAAGTTGATCCATTGGGTTGACGGAGTACTCATCTTGACCAGAAGATGACTTTATGGTCGAAAGTTGACTTATTGGGTCGATGGGTGATCATTAGGTCGAAACTTGACAATTTTGACCAAAATTGACTTTTTGGTCGAAATGTTGATACTGTGGGTCTACGGGTTTGTCATTGAGTCAACGATTGACCATCTTGGCCGAAGTTGACTTTTTGGTCGAGAGATTGACTTATTGAGTCGATAATTGGTCATTATTAAAAATTGGACGTTTTGGACATTAGGTCGAAAATTAGTTATTTTGATCGAAATTAATTTTTTGTCGAAAGTTAAGCTAGTTAGATTCGATGGGGTGGTAATTGGGTCAGAAATTGACCATTTTGACCAAGATTGACTTTTTGGTCAAAAGTTGACCTATTTTGTCGATGGGTTGGTAATTGGGTCGAGAATTGATCATTTTGACAAAGATCACTTTTTGGTCGAAAGTTGATCTAGTGGGTCGATGGGTTGGTCATTGGGTCGAAAATTGACCATTTTGACCAAAGTTGACTTTTTGGTCGAAAGTTGACCTCTTGGGTCGATGGGCGATCATTCGATAAAAAATTAACTATATTGACGAAAATTAACTACTTGGTCGAAAAGTTGACTTATTAGGTCGGATTTACCATTTGACTAAAGTTGAATTTTTGTCGGTGATTGGCTTACTTGGTCGATAATTGGTCATTAGGTTAAAAATTGATTACTTTGACTAAAATTGACTACTTTGACCAAAATTGACTTTTCTTTAAAAGTTGACTATTGGGTCGATGGGTGGTCATTAGATAAAAAATTTACTATTTTGACCAAAATTAACTTTTTGGTCACAAGTTGAGTATTAGATTGATGGGTTTTTCATTAGGTTAATATTTGACCATTTTGACCAAAGTTGACTTTTTGTTTGAGAGATTGACTTATTGAGGTCGATAATTGAGTCAATAGGTCGAAAAATTGACTATTTTGACCAAAATTTTCTTTTTGGTCAAAAGTTGACCTATTGGGTTAACGGGGTGGTCATTTGGTCGGAAATTGACCATTTGACCAGAAGACTTTTTGGTCAAAAGTTGACCTATTTTGACAAAATTGATTTTTTTCTAAAGTTAACCCATTGGGTGAGCGAGGAGTGGTCATTAGATTCGAGCATGACCATTTTGACCAAAGTTGATTTTTTGGTGAAAGTTGACTTATTTGGTCGATGAGTTGGTAATTGGGTTGAAGACTTAACCATTTTGACCAAAGATGACTTTTTGATCGAAAGTTCACTTATTGAGTCGATGGGTTAGTCATTAGATCAAAAAATGACCATTTTGACCAAAGTTGGCTTTTTGGTCGAAAGTTGAATACTTGGGTTAATGGGTGGTGATTAGGCGAAAATTAGTTATTTTGACTAAAATTAACTATTTGGTCGATAGGTTTGTCATTAGATCGAGCTTTGATTTATTTTGACCGAAGTTGACTTTTTGTGAGAATTGACTTATTAGATCGATAATGTCTTTAATTTAGAAATTAACTATTTTGACCAAAATTAACTTTTTTATCAGAAGTTGACCTAATAGGCCAATGGGTTGGTCATTGGGTCGAAGATTGATCATTTTGACCGAAGTTGATTTTTTAGTTAAAAGTTGACTATTAGGTTAATGGGTTGGTCATTGGGTCGAAGATTGATTATTTTGACAAAAGTTGACTTTTTGGTCGGACATTAGCTTCTTGGAGTCGATAATTCGTCATTAGGTCGAAAATTAGACTATTTTGACCAAAATTTATTTTGGTCGAAAGTTGACTATTGGGTCGAGGGTTGGTCATTGGGTCGAGGATTGACCATTTTGACCAAAGTTGACTTTTGGTCGAGAGATTGAGTTATTGGGTTAATTGTTAGTCTTTAGGTTAAAAATTGATTATTTTGACAAAAATTAAATTTTTGGCCAAAAGTTGACCCATGGGGTCAATGGGGTGGTCATTAGGTCACAAAATGACCATTTTGACCAAAGTTGACTTTTTGGTCAAAAGTTAACCTTTTTGGTCAATGAGTTGCTAATTGGGTCAAGAATTGACCATTTTGACCGAAGATGACTTTTTAGTCAAAACTTGATCTGATTAGGTTAATGGGTTAGTCATTTGGTCGAAAATCGATCATTTTGACCAAAGTTAACTTTTTGGTCGAAAGTTGACTGTTGGGTTAATGGGTTGTCATTCGGTCGAAATTAATTATTTTGTCAAAAATTGACTATTTTGGCCAAAATTGACTATTTTGGCCAAAATTAATTTTGGTCGAAAGTTTATTTATTTGGTCAATGAGTTTGTCATTGTGTCAAGGATCTACCTTTTTAACCAAAGTTGACTTTTTTGTCAGAGATTAACTTAGTGGGTCAATAATTGTTCATTAGGTAAAAAACTAACTATTTTGACCAAAATTGAATTCTTGGTCAAAAGTTAACCCATCAGGTCAACAGGGTGATTATTGGGTCGAAATTAAGCATTTTGTCGAAAGTTGTCTTTTTGGTCGAAAGTTGACTGTTTGGTCGAAGAGTTAGTAATCGGGTCGAAATTGACCATTTTGACCAAGATGACTTTTTTGATCAAAAGTTGACTCTATTGGGTCATTGGTCGAATTAATTAACCATTTTGACCGAAGTTGACTTTTTAGTCGAACGTTGACTTATTGGATCGATGGGTGGTCATTAAGTCAAGAATTGAGCATTTTGACTAAAATTGATTATTTGGTGAAAGTTGACTATTAGATCGATGGGTTGGTCATTAGGTCGATGATTGACCATTTTGATCGAAATTAAGTTTTTAGTCGAAAGTTGACCTTTTGTGTCGAAGGGTTGGTCTTTGGGTCGAAAATTGACCATTTTGACCAAAGTTGACTTTTTGGTCGAAAGTAGACTTGTGTGGCTTAATGGGTGGTCATTAGGTCAGAATGTTATTTTGTATGAAAATTGACTTTTTGGTAAAAAATTAACCTATTTGGTCAATGGGATTGCCATTGGGTAAAGGATTGACCATTTTCACCAAAGTTGACTTTTTGATCAGAGATTGACTTATTGGGTCAATAATTGGTCATTAATTCAAAAATTGACTATTTTGACCAAAATTGACTTTTTGGTCAAAAGTTGACCTATTAGGCCAATGGGTTGGTCATTGGGTCAAGAATTGATCATTTTGACTAAAGTTGACTTTTTGGTCAAAAGTTGACTATTGGTTCGATGGGTTGGTCATTAGGTCGATGATTAACCATTTTGACCGAAGTTGACTTTTGGTCACGAGATTAGTTTCTTGGATTCGACAATTGGTCATTAGGTCGAGAAATTGATTATTTTTGCAAAATTAACTTTTTGGTCGAAAGTTGACTATTGGGTCGATGGGTAGGTCATTAGGTCGAGGATTAACCATTTTGATCAAAGTTGACTTTTTGGTGAAGTTGACTATCGAGTCAACGGGTTAGTCATTGGGACAAAAATTGACCATTTGATGAAAGTTGACTTTTTGTTGAGAGATCGACTTATTGGTTGAATAATTGGTCATTAGGTCGAAAATTGATTATTTTGACCAAAATTAAAGTTTTTGTCGAAAGTTGACCCATTGAGATCGATAGGTTGGTCGATTAGATCAAGAATTGACCATTTTGACCAAATATGACTTTTTAGTCGAAAGTTGACTTATTGGGTCGATGAGTTAGTCATTAGATCAAATAATTGACTATTTTGACTAAAATTGGCCTTTTGATCGAAAAGTTGACTTATTAGATTGACGAGTGGTCATTAGGTCAAAAATATATTATTTTGACCAAAATTGACTTTTTGATCGAAAGTTGACCTATTAGGCCAATGAGTTGGTCATTGGGTCAATGATTGTTCGATAATTGGTCATTAGGTAAAAAATTGACCATTTTCACCAAAGTTGACTTTTTGGACAAAAGTTGTCCTTTTGGGTCAATGGGTCAAGGATTGACCATTTTGTCCAAAGTTAACTTTTTTGTCATAGATTGACTTATTGGGTCAATAATTGATCATTAGGTTAAAAATTGATTATTTTGACCAAAATTTAATTTTTAGTCAAAGTTGACTCATTAGGTCAGTGAAGCTGATCATTAGATTCGGATATTGACCATTTTGACGAAAGTTGACTTTTTGATCAAAAGTTGACTTATTAGGTCGATGGGTTGGTCTTTAGGTCAAAGATTAAACATTTTGACCAAAGTTGACCTTTGGTCGGAAGATTGACTTATGGATCGATAATTTGTTATTAGGTCAAAAATGGACTATTTTGACCAAAATTATTTTTTGGTCGAAAGTTGACTTATCAGATCGATTGGTTTCTCATTAGGTGAAGGATTGACCATTTTGAACAAAGTTGACTTTTTGGCGAGAGATTGACTTGTTGGATCGATAATTGGTCATTAGGTCGAAATTTTGTCAATTTGACCTAAATTAAATTTTTTATAAAAGTTAACACATTAGATTGACATGGTCAGTCATTAGATCGAGAAATTGACTAATTGACGAAGTTGACTTTTGGTCAAAAGTTGACCTTTTTGGTGATGAGTTGGTCATTGGGTCAAGAATTAACCATTTTGACCAAAGATTACTTTTGTCGAAAGTTGACATGTTGGGTAAAAAATTAACCATTTTGACCAAAGTTGACTTTTTGGTCAAAATTTGGCCTATTGGGTCAATGGGTGGTAATTAGGTATAAAAATAACTATTTTGACCAAAATTGACTTTTTCATCAAAAGTTGACCTGTGGGGTAATGGGTTTGTCATTGGGTCGAGGATTGACCATTTTGACCAAAGTTGACTTTTTGGTCAAGATTGACTTATTGGATCGATAATTGACCATAAATTGAAAAATTAACTATTTTAGTCACTAGGTCAAGTATGCTTTAGTGAAAAATTAAATTTTTGGTCGAAAGTTAACCGATTGGGTCGATGGGGTGGTCATTAGAGTCGAAATTGACCATTTTGACCAAAGTTGTCTTTTTGTCGAAAGTTAACTCATTTGGTCGATAAGTTGGTTATTGGGTCAAGAATTGGTCATTTTGACTGAAGATGACTTTTGGTCAAATGTTGATCTATTGGGTCAACGGGTTGGTCATCGGGTCAAAAATTGACCCTTTTGACCAAATTTGACTTTTTGGTCAAAAGTTGATCTATTGTGTCAATCGGTGGTCATTGAGTCAAAAATTGACTATTTTGACCAAAATTGACTATTTGGTCAAAAGTTGACTTATTGGGAAATTGGGTTTGTCATTGGGTCAAGGATTCACCATTTTGACCAAAGTTGAATTGTTGGTCAGACATTGAATTATTGGGTCAATAATTGTTCATTGGGTCAAAAATGAGTATTTTAGCAAAGCTGAATTTTTGAATTGAACGTTAACCCGTTGGGTCAACGGGGTGGTCATTGGGTCAGAAATTGACCATTTTGAACAAAGATGACATTTTGGTAAAAAGTTGAACTATTGTGCCAATGGGTTGGTCATTGGGTTAAAAAATGATAATTTTGACCTAGTTGACTTTTTGGTCAAAGGTTGACTTATTGGGTCAATGGGAGGCCATTAAGCCAAAATTGATTATTTTGTTGATCGAAATTGAGATTGGTCAATGGGTTTGTCATTGGGTCAAAGATTCACCATTTGACTAAAGTTAACTTTTTGGTCGAAGATTGACGTCTTGGGTAACTAATTGGTCATTAATTCGAAAATTCATTATTTTGACCAAAATTGACTTTTTGGTCGAAAGTTAACTTATTAGGTCGATGGGTTGGTCATTGGGTCGATGGATTGATCATTTTGTTCCATGTTGACTTTTTGGTGAAAAATTGACCTATTGGGTTAATGGGGTTGGTCTTCTAGTCGAAGTTTTACCATTTTGACCAAAATTGATTTTTTAGTCACATGAGTTGACTTACTTAGATTCGATAATTGGTCATTAGGTAAAAAATTGACTATTTTGACCAAAATTGACTTTTTGGTCGAAGTTAACTTTATTAGGTCGATGGGATAGTTAGGTCGAGGATTGACCATTTTGATCAAAGTTCACTTTTTGTCAAAAGTTAACATATTAGGACGATGGGTTGGTCTTCGAGTCGATGATTGACCATTTTGACCAAAGTTGAGTTTTGGTCGAAAGTTGACTTTATTGGGTCGATGGTTTGTCATTAAGTCAAAAATGACTTTTGACGAAAATTGATGTTTTGGTCGAATATTAACATATTGGATCGATGGGTTTGTCATTGGGTCAACGATTGACCATTTTGACGAAGTTGACTTTTTAGTCGAGATTGACTTATTAGATTGATAATTGGTCATTAATTCAAAAATGTTAGCGTTTTGGTCATTAGGTCGAAAATTATCATTTTGACCAAAATTAAATTTTTGGTCGAAAAGTTGACCCATTAGGTTAACGGGATGGTCAATGGGTCAGAAATTGACCATTTTGACCAAAGTTAACTTTTTGGTCAAAAGTTGACCTATTTGGTCATTAAGTTTGTAATTGGGTTAAGAATTGACCATTTTGACCAAAGATGACTTATTGGTGAAAAGTTGATCTAGTGGGTCAATGGGTTGGTCATTGGGTCAAAAATTGACCATTTTGACTAAAGTTGACTTTTTGTTCAAAAGTTGACATATTGGGTCAATGGGTGGTCATTCAGTCAAAAATTGACTATATTGACCAAATTTAACTATTTTGTCAAAAGTTGACCTATTGGGTCAATGTGTTTGTCATTAGGTCGAGATTTACCACTTTGAACAAAGTTGAATTTTTGGTCGGAGATTGACTTATTGGGTCGATAAATGGTCATCGAAGTCGAAATTGAATATTTTGACCGAAATTTGAATTTTTATCGAAAAGTTAACCCATTGGGTCAACGGGGTGGTCATTGGGTCGAGAAATGGATCATTTTGACTAAAGATGACTTTTAGGTCAAAAGTTGACCTATTTGGTCAAAGGGTTGGTCATTGAGTCAAAAACTACCATTTTGACCAAAGTTGACTTTTTGATCGAAAAGTTGACTAATTGGGTCGATGGGAGGCCATTATGTCGAAAATTGACTATTTTGACCAAAATTGACTATTTGGTCAAAAGTTGGTCGATTGGGTCGAAGGATTAACCATTTTGACCGAAGTTCACTTTTTGGTCAGAGATTGACTTATTAGGTCAGAACTTGGTCATTAATTCTAAAATTAACTATTTTGAGCAAAATTGACTTTTTGGTCAAAAGTTGACCTATTAGGCCAATGAATTTGTCATTGGGTTAAGGATTGATCATTTTGTCCAAAGTTGACTTTTTGGTTAAAAGTTGACCAATTGGGTCAATGGGTTGGACATTGGGTCAAGGATTGACCATTTTGACCAAAGTTAACTTTTTGCTCAGAGATTGGCTTACTAGGTCAACAATTGACTATTTTGACCAAAATTAAATTTTTGGTCAAAAGTTAACCTATTGGGTCAATAGGTTGGTCTTTGGGTCAAGGATTGATGGTTTTGACCATAGTTGACTTTTTGGTCAAAAGTTGTCTTATTTTGTCAATGGGTTCTTCATTGGGTCAATGATTGACTATTTTGACCAAAGTTGGCTTTTTGGTCAGAGATTGACTTATTGGGTCAATAATTGGTCATTAGGTCAAATATTGATTATTTTGACCAAAATTAATTTTTTTTGTCAAAAGTTGACCTCTTTGGTCAAAGAGTAGTCATTGGGTCAGAAATTGACCATTTTGACCAAAGTTGAGTTTTTGGTCATAGTTGATTTACATGGTTAATGAGTTGGTAATTGGGTTAAGAATTGACCATATTGACGGAAGATCACTTTTAGTCGAAATTTGATCTATTAGGTCGATGGATTGGTCATTAGGTCGAAGATTGACCATTTTGACCAAAGTTGAATTTTTGGTCAAAAGTTGACCAATTGGGTTAATGGGTGGTCATTTGGTCAAAAATTGACTATTTTGACCAAAATTGACTTTTGGTCAAAAGTTGACCAATTGGGTCAATGGGTTCGTCATTTTGTTAAAGATTGACCATTTGACCAAAGCTGACTTTTTAGCCATAGATTAACTTATTGGGTTAATAATTGGTCATTAGGTAAAAAATTGACTATTTTGACCATCATTAAATTTTTTATCGAAAGTTAACCCATTGGGTCAATGGGGAGGCCATTGGGTCAGAAATAGAGCATTTTGACCAAAGTTGACTTTTTGGTCAAAAGTTGACATATTTTGTCAATGAGTTAGTAATTGGGTCGAAATTGATCATTTTGACCGAAGATGACTTTTTAGGTCGAAAGTTGATCTATTGGTCGATGGGTTGGTCATTGGGTCCAAAATTGACCATTTTGACCAAAGTTGACTTTTGGTCAAAAGTTAACCTATTGGGTCAATGGGTTGTCATTAGGTAAAGATTGACTATTTTGACCAAAATTAACTTTTTGTCGAAAGTTGATCTGATTAGGTCGATGGTTTTGTCATTTGATCGAGGATTGATCATTTTGTCCGAGTTAACCTTTCGGCCTAAAGTTGACCTATTGGGTCATTGAGTTGGTCATTAGGTCAAGGATTGATCATTTTGACCAAAGTTGACTTTTTGGTCAGAGATTGGCTTACTGGGTCAATAATTGGTTATTAGGTCCAAAATTGACTATTTTGACCAAAATTGGGTCAATGGGTTAATCATTCGGTCAAGTATTGTCCTTTTTGACCAAAGTTGATTTTTTGGTCAAAAGTTATCTCGATTGTGACAAAGGGTTAGTGTTGGGTCGAGATTGACCATTTAGACCAAAGTTGACTTTTTGGTCGAAGTTTGACTTAATGGGTCGATAATTGGTCATTAGGTCAAAAATTGAGTATTTTGACAAAACTTAAATTTTTGTCAAAAGTTGATCCATTGGGTCAACGGGGTGGTCATCTTGACCAAAGATGACTTTATGGTCAAAAGTTGACTTATTGGGTCAATGGGTGATCATTAGGTCAAAAATTGACTATTTTGACCAAAATTGACTTTTTGGTCAAATGTTGATCTATTGGGTCTATGGGTTTGTCATTGGATCAACGATTGACCATCTTGGCCAAAGTTGACTTTTTGGTCAGAGATTGACTTATTGGGTCAAAAATTGGTCATTATTGAAAAATTGAACGTTTTGGACATTAGGTCGAAAATTGATTATTTTGACCAAAATTAAATTTTTTGTCGAAAGTTAACCCGTTGGGTCGACGGGGTGGTAATTGGGTCGGAAATTGACCATTTTGACCAAAATTGACTTTTGGTTAAAAGTTGACATTGTTTTGTCGATGGGTTGGTAATTGGGTCGAGAATTGACCATTTTGACCAAAGATGACTTTTTGGTCGAAAGTTGATCTAGTGGATCGATGGGTTGGTCATTGGGTCGAAAATTGACCATTTTGACCAAAGTTGACTTTTGGTCGAAAGTTGACCTCTTGGGTTAATGGGCGATCATTCGGAAAAAATTGATTATATTGACAAAAATTAACTATTTTGTCAAAAGTTGACTTATTGGGTCAATGGGTTTGTCATTGGGTTAAGGATTTACCATTTTGACTAAAGTTGAATTTTTGGTCAGTGATTGGCTTACTTGGTCGATAATTGGTCATTAGGTTAAAAATTGATTACTTTGACCAAAATTGACCACTTTGACCAAAATTGACTTTTTCTTTAAAAGTTGACTATTAGATCTGATAGGTGGTCATTAGATAAAATTTACTTATTTTGACCAAAATTATCTTTTTGGTCGCAAGTTGAACTATTGGTTCAATGGGTTTTTCATTAGGTTAATGATTGACCATTTTGACCAAAGTTGACTTTTTGTTCAGTGATTGACTTATTGGGTCAATAATTAGTCATTAGGTCAAAAATTGACTATTTTGACCAAAATTTTCTTTTTGGTCAAAAGTTGACCTATTGGGTTAACGGGGTGGTCATTTGAGTCGAAATTGGCCATTTTGACCAAGAAGACTTTTGGTCGAAAGTTGACTATTTTGACCAAAATTGATTTTTGTCGAAAGTTAACCTATTGGGTGAACGATGGTGGTCCTTGGGTCGAAGCTGACCATTTTGACCGAAGTTGATTTTTGTCGAAAGTTGACCTATTTGGTCGATGAGTTAGTAATTAGGTCGAGACTTGACCATTTTGACTAAAGATGACTTTTTGGTCGAAAGTTCGTCTATTGGGTCGATGGGTTAGTCATTGAGTCGAAAAATGACAATTTTGACCAAAGTTGACTTTTGGTCGAAAGTTGACTATCTTGGGTTAATGGGTGGTGATTAGGCGAAAATTAGTATTTTGACTAAAATTAACTATTTGGTCAAAAGTTGACTTATTTGGTCGATAGTGTTTGTCATTAGATTGACTTTGACTATTTTGACCAAAGTTGACTTTTTGTCGAGAATTGACTTATTAGATCGATAATGTCTTTAATTTAGAAATTGATTATTTTGACGAAATTAACTTTTTTATCGAAGTTAACCTAATAGGCCGATGGGTTGGTCATTAGGTCGAAGATTGATCATTTTGACCGAAGTTGATTTTTAGTTAAAAGTTGACTGATTGGGTTAATGGGTTAGTCATTAGATTCGAAGATTGATTATTTTGACAAAAGTTGACTTTTGAGTCGGACATTAGCTTATTGGGTCGATAATTCGTCATTAGATCGAAATGATTATTTTGACCAAAATTTATTTTTGGTCGAAAGTTGACCTATTAGGTCGAGGGTTGGTCATTAGGTCGAAGTTGACCATTTTGACCAAAGTTGACTTTTGATCGAGAGATTGAGTTATTGGGTTAATAGTTAGTCTTTAGGTTAAAAATTGATTATTTTGACGAAAATAAAACTTTTGATCAAAAGTTGACCCATGGGGTCGATGGGTTGGTCATTAGGTCACAAAATGACCATTTTGACCAAAGTTGACTTTTTGGTCGAAAGTTAACCTTTTGGTCGACGAGTTCGTTAATTAGGTCGAGAATTGACCATTTTGACGAAGATGACTTTTTGGTCGAAACTTGATCTATTAGGTCAATGAGTTAGTCATTTGGTCAAAAATCGACCATTTTGACCAAAGTTAACTTTTGGTCGAAAGTTGATCTGTTGGGTTAATGGGTGGTCATTAGGTCGAAAATTATTATTTTGCCAAAATTGACTATTTTGGCCAAAAATTCAATTTTAGTCAAAAGTTTATTTATTGGATCGATGAGTTTGTCATTAGGTCGAGGATTACCTTTTTAACGAAAGTTGACTTTTTGGTCAGAGATTAACTTAGTGGGTCAATAATTGGTCATTAGGTAAAAAAACTGACTATTTTGACCAAAATTGAATTCTTGGTCAAAAGTTAACGCATCAGGTCAACATGGTGGTTATTGGGTCAGAAATTGACCATTTTGTCCAAAGTTGTCTTTTTGGTCAAAAGTTGACCTATTTGGTCAAAGAGTTGGTAATCGGGTCAAGAATTGACCATTTTGACCAAAGATGACTTTTTTTATCAAAAGTTGATCATACTTTGGTCATTAGGTCGAAAATTGTACTATTTTGACTAAAGTTGACTTTTTAGTCGAAGCGTTAACTTATTGGGTCAATGGGTGGTCATTAAGTCAAAAATTGAGCATTTTGACTAAAATTGATTATTTGGTCAAAAGTTGACCTATTAGGTCAATGAGTTGGTCATTGGGTCAAGGATTGACCATTTTGACCGAAATTAACTTTTTAGTCAAAAGTTGACCTATTGGTTCAATGGGTAGGTCATTGGGTCAAGGATAAACCATTTTGATCAAAGTTGACTTTTTGGTCAAAAGTTGACCTATCGAGTCAATGAGTTGAGTCATTGGGACAAAAATTGACCCTTTTGACAAAAGTTGACTTTTTGTTAGAGATCGACTTATTGGTTTAATAATTGGACATTAGGTCAAAAATTGATTATTTTGACCAAAATTTAAGTTTTTTGTCAAAAGTTGATCGTTGGGTAAAAAATTGACTATTTTGACCAAATATGACTTTTTAGTCAAAAGTTGACCTATTAGATTGATGAGTTTGTCATTAGGTCAGAATTGACTATTTTGACTAAAGTTGACTTTTTGGTCGAAAGTTGACTGTTAGATCGATAATGGTGGTCATTAGGTCGAAAAATGACTATTTTGACCAAAATTGACTTTTTGGTCGAAAGTTGACTATTAAGTGAATGAGTTGGTCATTGGGTCGATGATTGTTCGATAATTGGTCATTAGGTAAAAAATTGACCATTTTAACCAAAGTTGACTTTTTGGACAAAAGTTGTCCTATTGGGTCAATGGGTCATTAGGTTAAAAATTGATTATTTTGACCAAAGTTAACTTTTTGGTCATAGATTGACTTATTGGGTCAATAATTGGTCATTAGGTTAAAAATTGATTATTTTGACCAAAATTTAATTTTTTGTCAAAAGTTGACCCATTAGATCGATGAGTTAGTCATTAGATCGAGAAATTGACCATTTTGACCAAAGTTGACTTTTTGATCAAAAGTTGACTTATTGGGTCAATGGGTTGGTCTTTAGGTCAAAGATTAAATATTTTGACCAAAGTTGACTTTTTGGTCAGAGATTGGCTTACTTGGTCAATAATTTGTTATTAGGTCAAAAATGGACTATTTTGACCAAAATTAATTTTTTGGTCAAAAGTTGACTTATTGGGTCAATTGGTTTCTCATTGGGTGAAGGATTGACCATTTTGAACAAAGTTGACTTTTTGGCCAGAGATTAACTTATTGGGTCAATAATTGGTCATTAGGTCAAATTTTGTCTATTTGACCAAAATTAAATTTTTTTATAAAAGTTAACACATTGGGTCAACATGGTGGTCATTGGGTCAGAAATTGACCAATTTGACTAAAGTTGACTTTTTGGTCAAAAGTTGACCTTTATGGTCGATGAGTTGGTCATTAGATTGAGAATTGACCATTTTGACTAAAGATTACTTTTAGGTCGAAAGTTGACTGTTAGATTGAAAAATTAACCATTTTGACCAAAGTTGACTTTTTGGTCGAAAGTTGGCTTATTAGATCAATGGGTGGTAATTAGGTATAAAAATAACTATTTTGACCAAAATTGACTTTTTGTCGAAAGTTGACTATCGGGTAATGGGTTTGTCATTGTGTCGAGGATTGAACATTTTGACCGAAAGTTGACTTTTTGGTCATTGATTGACTTATTGGGTCAATAATTGACCATTTATTCAAAAATTAACTATTTTGGTCACTAGGTCAAAAATTGACTATTTTGACAAAAATTAAATTTTTGGTCAAAAGTTAACCCATTGGGTTAACGGGGTGGTCATTAGATGCGAAATTGACCATTTTGACCAAAGTTGTTTTTTGTCGAAAGTTAACTATTTAGATTGATAAGTTGGTAATTGGGTTAGAATTAGTCATTTTGATCGAAGATGACTTTTTGGTCAAATGTTGATCTATTGGTTCAACGGGTTGGTCATCGAGTCAAAAATTGACCCTTTTTACCAAATTTGACTTTTTGGTCAAAAGTTGACCTATTGTGTTAATCGGTGGTCATTGAGTCAAAAATTGACTATTTTGACCAAAATTGACTATTTGGTCAAAAGTTGACCTATTGGGAAATTGGGTTTGTCATTGGGTCAAGGATTGACCATTTTGACTAAAGTTGAATTTTTAGTCGAGACATTGAATTATTGGATCGATAATTGTTCATTGGGTCAAAATGAGTATTTTAGCCAAGCTGAATTTTTGGTCGAACGTTAACCCGTTAGATCGACGGAATTGGTCATTAGGTCAGAAATTGACCATTTTGAACAAAGATGACATTTTGGTAAAAGTTGACTATAGTGCTCGATGGGTTGGTCATTGGGTCAAAAAATGATAATTTTGACCAAAGTTGACTTTTGGTCAAAAGTTGACTTATTGGGTCAATGGGAGGCCATTAAGCCAAAATTGACTATTTTGATCAAAATTGATTATTTGGTCAAAAGTTGACCTATTAGAGCGATGAGTTTGTCATTGGGTCAAGGATTGAACATTTTGACCAAAGTTAACTTTTTGGTCAGAAATTGACTTAGTGGGTAAATAATTGGTCATTAATTCGAAAATTCACTATTTTGACCAAAATTGACTTTTTGGTCAAAAGTTAACCTATTAGGTCAATGTGTTGGTCATTGGGTCATGGATTGATCATTTTGTTCCATGTTGACTTTTTGGTGAAAAGTTGACCTATTGGGTCAATGGGTTGGTCTTCAATTCAAGGTTTGACCATTTTGTCCAAAATTGATTTTTTGGTCAAAGATTGGCTTACTAGGTCAATTATTGGTCATTAGGTTAAAAATTGACTATTTTGACCAAAATTGACTTTTTGGTCAAAAGTTAACTTATTAGATTGATGGGATAGTCAGGTCGAAGATTGGTATTTTGACCAAAGTTCACTTTTTTGTCGAAAGTTAACATATTAGGACAATGTGTTGGTCTTGGGTCAATGATTGACCATTTTGACCAAAATTGACTTTTGATCGAAAGTTGACTATTGGGTCAATAGGTTGTCATTAAGTCAAAAAATGATTATTTTGACTAAAATTGATGTTTTGCTCAAATATTAAGATATTGGGTCAATGGGTTTGTCATTCGGTCAACGATTGACCATTTTGACCAAGTTGACTTTTTAGTCAGAGATTGACTTATTGGGTCATTAATTGGTCATTAATTCAAAAATTAACCGTTTTGGTCATTAGGTCAAAAATTGTCTGTTTTGACCAAAATTAAATTTTTTGTCAAAAGTTGACCCATTAGGTTAACGGGATGGTCAATGGGTCAGAAATTGACCATTTTGACCAAAGTTAACTTTTTGGTCAAAAGTTGACATATTTAGCATTGAGTTTGTAATTGGGTTAAGAATTGACCATTTTGACCAAAGATGACTTTTTGGTGAAAAGTTGATCTAGTGGGTCAATGGGTTTGGTCATTGGGTCAAAAATTGGTCATTATTAAAAAATTGAACATTTTGGACATTAGGTCAAAAATTGATCATTTTGACGAAATTAATTTTTTGTCAAAAGTTAACCTCATTGGGTCGACGAGGTAGTAATTAGGTCAGAAATTGACCATTTTGACCAAAATTGACTTTTTGGTCGAAAGTTGACCTAATTTGCTCGATGGGTTGGTAATTGGGTCGAGAATTGACCATTTTGACCAAAGATGACTTTTTGGTCGAAAGTTGATCTAGTGGGTCGATGGGTTGGTCATTAGGTCGAAAATTGACCATTTTGACCAAAGTTGAATTGTTTGGTCGAAAGTTGACCTCTTGGGTCGATGAAGCGATCATTCGATCAAAATTGACTATATTGACAAAAATTAACTATTTGGTCAAAAGTTGCTTATTGGGTCAATGGGTTTGTCGTTGGGTTAAGGATTTACCATTTTGACTAAAGTTGCATTTTTGGTCAGAGATTGACTTATTGGGTCAATAATTGGTCATCGAGTCGAAGCCATTATTTTGACCGAAATTAAATTTTTTGTCAAAAGTTAACCCATTAACTCGATGAGGTGGTCATTGGGTCAGAAATTGACCATTTTGACCAAAGATGACTTTTGTATCAAAAATTGATCTATTGGGTCAATGGATTGGTCATTAGGTCAAAAATACCATTTTGACAAAAGTTGACTTTTTGGTCGAAAGTTGATGTAATTGGGTCGATGGGTGGTCATTACGTCAAAATTATTTATTTATACCAAGATTGATTATTTGGTCGAAAGTTGACTATTGGGTCGATGGGTTTGTCATTGGGTCGAGGTTTAACAATTTTGACCGAATTAACTTTTTGTTAAAGATTGACTTATTAGGTCGATAATTGATCATTAATTCGAAAATTAAGCTATTTTGATGAAAATTGACTTTTTGGTCGAAAGTTGACCTATTAGACGATGGGTTGGTCATTAGGTCGAAGATTGATCAATTTATCCAAAGTTGACATTTTGGTCAAAAGTTAACCAATTGGGTCAATGGGTTGGTCATTGGGTTAGGGATTGACCATTTTGACCAAAGTTATCTTTTTTGTCAGATATTGACTTACTTGGAGAAAAATTAGCTTATTTTGACCAAATTGATTTTTGGTCGAAAGTTTACTGATTCGGTCGATAGGTTAGTCATTGGTTGAAGATTAGCCATTTTGACGAAAGTTGACTTTTTCATCGAATGTTGTCTATTTGAGTCGATGAGTTAGTCATTGGGTCGAGGATTGACCATATTGACCAAAGTAGGCTTTTTGGTTAGAGATTGACTTATCGGGTCAATAATTGGTCATAAGGTCAAAAATTAATTATTTTGACCAAAATTAAATTTTTGGTCAAAAGTTGACCCATTAGGTTAACGGGGTGGTCATTGGGTCAGAAATTGACCATTTTGACCAAAGTTGACTTTTTGGTCAAAGTTGACTTATTTGGTCAATGAGTTGGTAAATGGGTTAAGAATTAACAATTTTGACGGAAGATGACTTTTTGGAGAAAATTTGATCTATTCTGTCAATTGGTTGGTGATTGAATCAAAAATTGACTATTTTGACCAAAGTTGACTTTTTGGTCAAAAGTTGACCTATTGGGTTAATGTGTGGTCATTAGGTCAAAAATTGAATATTTTGACCAAAATTGACTTTTTGGTCAAAAGTTGATCCATTGGGTCTTTGGGTTTGTCATTGGGTCAAGGATTGACCATTTTGACCAAAGTTGACTTTTTTGCCACAGATTGACTTATTGGGTCAATAATTGGTCATTAGGTCAAAAATTGACTATTTTGACCGAAATTAAATTTTTGGTTGAAAGTTAAACCATTAGCTCAACGAGGAGGTCATTGGGTCACAAATAGAGCATTTTGGCCAAAGTTGGCAATTGGGTCAAAAATTGACCATTTGGTTAAATTTGACCTATTTGGTCAATAAGTTGGCAATTGGGTCAAAAATTGACCATTTTGACCGAATATGACTATTTAGATCAAAAGTTGACCTATTGGGTCAATGGGTTGGTCATTGGGTCAAAAATTGACCATTTTTACCAAAGTTTACTTTTTGGTCAAAAGTTGACTGTTAAGATTGATCGGTTGTCATTAGGTAAAGATTAATTTATTTTGGCCGAAAATTGATTTGTTGGTCGAAGTTGATCTATTAGATTGATGGTTTTGTCACTGGGTCAAGGATTAACTATTTTGACCAAAGTTGACTTTTTGGTCAGATATTGACTTATTGGGTCAATAATTGGTCATTAATTCAAATAATGATTATTTTGAGCAAAATTGATTTTTTAGGCCAATGGGTTGGTCATTGGGTCAAGGATTAATCATTTTGACCAAAGTTGACTTTTTGGTTAAAAGTTGATCTATTGTGTCAATAGGTTGGTCAATGGTCAAGGATTGACCATTTTGACTAATGTTGACTTTTTGGTTAGAGATTGGCTTACGCAGTCAATAATTGGTCATTAGATCAAAAATTGACTAATTTGACAAAAATTGACTTTTTGGTCAAAAGTTGACCTATTGTGTCAATGAGTTGGTCATTGGGTCAAGGATTGACTATTTTGACCAAAGTTGTCTTTTTGATCAAAAGTTTACATATTTAGGTCAATGAAGCGGTCATTAGGTCAAAAATTGAAAATTTTGAGCAAAATTAACTTTTTGGTCAAAAGTTGACCTATTAGGTCATTGGGTCAAGGATTCAACATTTTGGCCAAAGTTATATTTTTAGTCAAAAGTTGACAAATTGGGTTAATGGGTTGGTCATTGGATAAATGATTGACCATTTTCGCTACAGATTTGATTTAGGTCATTGTGTGAGAAATTGACCATTTTGACCAAACTTAACTTTTTGGTCAAAAGTTGACCTCAATGAGGTGGTCATTAGGTCAAAAATTAAAAATTTTGACCAAAATTGATTTTTTGGTCAAAAGTTGTCCTTTAGGTCAAAGAGTTAGTCATTGTGAGGATTGACCATTTTGACCAAAGTTGACTTTTTGGTCAAAAGTTGTCATTTTGGGTCAATGGGTTGGTCATTGGGTCAAGGACTGACCATTTTGACCAAAGTTGACTTTTTAGTCAAAAGTTGACCTATTGGGTCAATGAGTTTGTAATTGGGTCAAGAATTGATCATTTTGACCAGAGATGACTTTTTGTTCAAAAGTTGAGTTATTGGGTCAACGGGTTAGTAACTGGGTTAAGAATTAACCATTTTGATAAAAGATGACTTTTTGGTTAAAAGTTGACCTATTGGGTTAATGGGTGGGACATTGGGTCAAGGATTAACCATTTTGACTAAAGTTGACTTTTTGAGTAGAGATTGACTTATTGGGTCAATAATTCATCATTAGGTTAAAAGTTAAATTTTGGTCTTATTTTGACCAAAATTGAATTTTTGGTCAAAAGCTAAACCAATGGGTAAACGGGGTGGTCATTAGGTCAGAAATTGACCATTTTAACCAACATTAACTTTTTGGTCCAAAGTTGACCTATTTGGTAAAAGAGTTGGAAATTTGGTCAAGAATTGACCATTTTTACCAAGATGACTTTTTGTTCGAAATCTGACCTATTAGGTCAATGGATTGGGCATTGGGTCAAAAATTGACCATTTTAACTAAAGTTTAATTTTTGGTCAAAAGTTGAGCTTTTCGGTTAATGGGTTGTCATTAGGTTAAAAATTAACTATTTTGACCAAAATTGATTTTTGGTCGAAAGTTGACTTATTGGGTCGATGGGTTTGTGATTAGGTCGAGGATTATTTGTTTTAGCGAAGTTGACTTTTGATCACTAGATTGACTTCTTGGGTCGATAATTGGTCATTAGATCGAAATTGATTTATTTCACGAAGTTGACTTTTTGGTCGAAAGTTAACTGATTAGATTGATTGGTTAGTCGGGTCGAGGATTGATCATTTTGATCAAGTTGACTTTTGGTCGAAACTTAACTTTATTGGGACGAGTGGGTTGGTCTTCAGGTCAAGGATTGACCTTTTTGACCGAAATTGACTTTTTGGTCAAAGATTGACTTATTGGGTCAATAATTGGTCATTAGGTCAAAAATTGAATATTTTGACCAAAATTAAATTTTTTGTCAAAAGTTGACCCATTAGATTGATAGAGTGAATCATTGGGTCTGAAATTGACCATTTTGACCAAAGTTGATTTTTTGGTCAAATGTTGACCTAATTGTGTAATGATTTGGTAATTGGGTCAAGAATTGACCACTTTTTGGTCAAAAGTTGACCTATTGGGTTAATGAGTTTTCATTAGATAAAAAATTGATTATTTTGACCAAAATTGAATTTTTGGTCAAATATTGACCTATTGGGTCAATGGGTTTGTGATTGGGTCAACGATTGACCATTTTGACAAAAGTTGACTTTTTGGTCAGAGATTGACTTTTTGGGTCAATAATTGGTCATTAATTCAAAAATTAACCGTTTTGGTCATTAGGTCAAAAATTGACTGTTTTGACCAAAATAAATTTTTTGGTCAGAAGTTGACCCATTGAGTCAACGGGATGGTCAATGGGTCAGAAACTGACCATTTTAACCAAAGTTAACTTTTTTGTTAAAAGTTGACCTATTCGGTCATTGTGTTTGTAATTGGGTCAAGAATTGAGCATTTTGACCAAAGATGACTCTTTGGTCCAAAGTTGATCTAGTGGTTCAATGGGTTGGTCATTGAGTCAAAAATTGACCATTTTGACCAAAGTTGACTTTTTGTTCAAAAGTTGACCTATTAGGTCAATGGGTAGTCATTCAGTCAAAAATTGACTATATTGACGAAAATTAACTATTTGGTCGAAGTTGACTGTTAGATTCGATGGGTTTGTCATTAGAGTCGAGGATTTACCATTTTGACCGAAGTTGAATTTTTGGTCAGAGATTGACTTATTGGGTCAATAATTGGTCATCAGGTCAAAACTAACTATTTGACGAAAATTGAATTTTTTGTCAAAAGTTAACCCATTTGGTCAACGGGGTTGTCATTGGGTCAGAAATTGACCATTTTGACCAAAGATGACTTTTGGGTCAAAAGTTGACCTATTGGGTCAAAAACACCATTTTGACCAAAGTTGACTTTTTTGATCAAAAGTTGTCTAATTGGGTCAATGGGTGGTCATTATGTCAAAAATTGACTATTTTGACCAAAATTGACTATTTGGTCAAAAGTTGACCTATTGGGTCATTTGGTCATTGGGTCAAGGATTAACCATTTCGACCAAAGTTAACTTTTTGGTCAGAGATTGACTTATTGGGTCAGAAATTGGTCATTAATTCAAAAATTGACTATTTTGACCAAAAATTACTTTTTGGTCAAAAGTTGACCTATTAGGCCAATGAATTGGTTATTGGGTGAAGGATTGATCATTTTGTCGAAAGTTGACTTTTTGGTTAAAAGTTGACTAATTGGGTCAATGAGTTGGTCATTGGGTAAAGGATTAACCATTTTGACCGAAGTTAACTTTTTGGTCAGAGATTGGCTTACTAGGTCAACAATTGACTATTTTAACCAAAATTGAATTTTTGGTCAAAAGCTTACCTAATGGGTCAATAGGTTAGTCATTGGGTCAAGGATTGATGATTTGACCATAGTTGACTTTTCGGTCAAAAGTTGTCCTATTTGGTCAATGGGTTGGTCATTGGATCAAGGATTGACCATTTTGACCAAAGTTGGCTTTTTTGTCAAAAGTTGACCCATTGGGTCAAAGAGTGGTCATTGGGTCAGAAATTGACCATTTTGACCAAAGTTGACTTTTTGGTGAAAGTTGATTTATTTGGTCAATGAGTTGGTAATTGGGTTAAGAATTGACCATTTTGATGGAAGATCACTTTTTAGTCAAAATTTGATCTATTGGGTGAATGGGTTGGTCATTGGGTCAAAGATTGACCATTTTGACCAAAGTTCAATTTTTTGTCAAAAGTTGACCTATTGGGTTAAAGGGTGGTCATTAAGTAAAAAATTGAGTATTTTGACCAAAATTGACTTTTTGGTCAAAAGTTGACCAATTGGGTCAATAGGTTTGTCATTGTGTTAAGGATTTACCATTTTGACCAAAGTTAACTTTTTGGCCACAGATTAACTTATTGGGTCAATAATTGGTCATTAGGTTAAAAATTGACTATTTTGACCATAATTAAATTTTTGGTCGAAAGTTAACCCATTGGGTCAACGGGGAGGTCATTGGGTTAGAAATAGAGCATTTTGACCAAAGTTGACTTTTTGGTCAAAAGTTGACATACTTGGTCAATGAGTTGGTAATTGGGTCAAAAATTGATCATTTTGACCGAAGATGACTTTTTAGGTCAAAAGTTGACATATTGGTCAATTGGTTGGTCATTGGGTCAAAAATTGACCATTTTGACATAACTTGACTTTTTGGTCAAAAGTTGACCTACTGGGTCAATGGATTGTCATTAGGTAAAGGTTGAAAATTTTGACCAAAATTAACTTTTTTTGTCAAAAGCTGATCTATTAGATCAATGGTTTTATCATTTGGTCAAGGATTGATCATTTTTTTCCGAAGTTGACTTTTTCGTCAAAAGTTGACCTATTGGGTCAATGAGTTGGTCATTGGGTCAAGGATTGACCATTTTGACCAAAGTTAACTTTTTGGTCAGAGATTGGCTTACTGGGTGAATAACTGGTTATTAGGTCAAAAATTGACTATTTTAACCAAAATTGGGTCAATGGGTTAGTCATTCGGTCATGTATTGTCCATTTTGACCAAAGTTGATTTTTTGGTCAAAAGTTAACCTATTGTGACAATGGGTTAGCGTTCGGGTCAAGGATTGACCATTTAGACCAAAATTGACTTTTTTTTGTCAAAGTTTGACTTATTGGGTCAATAATTGGTCATTAGGTCAAAAATTGAGTATTTTGACCAAAATTAAATTTTTTGTCAAAAGTTGATCTATTGGGTCAACGGGGTGGTCATTGGGTCAGAAATGGACCATTTTGACCAAAGTTGACTTTTGGTCAAAAGCTGACCTATTTGGTCAATGAGTTGGTAATTGGGTCAAGAATTAACTACTTTGACCGAAGATGACTTTATGGACAAAGTTGACTTATTGGGTCAATGATTAGGTCAAAAATTGACTATTTTGACCAAAACTGACTTTTTGGTTTAATGTTGATCTATTGGGTCAATGGGTTTGTCTTTGGGTCAACGATTGACCATCTTGGCCAAAGTTAACTTTTTGGTGAGAGATTGACTTATTGGGACAATAATTGGTCATTATTCATAAATTGAATGTTTTGGTCATTAGGTAAAAAATTTATTGTTTTGACCAAAATTAAATTTTTTGTCAAAAGTTGACCCATTGGGTCAACGGGGTGGTCATTGGGTCAGAAATTGACCATTTTGACCAAAGTTGACTTTTTGGTCAAAAGTTAACCTATTTGGTCAATGAGTTGATAATAGGGTCAAGAAGTGACCATTTTTTACCAAAGACGACTTTTTAGTCAAAAGTTGATCTAGTGGGTCAATGGGTTGGTCATTGGGTAAAAAAATTGACCATTTTGATTAAAGTTGATTTTTTGGTCAAAAGTTGACCTATTAGGTCAATAGGCGGTTATTCAGTTAAAAATTGACTATAATGACCAAAATTAACTATTTGGTCAAAAGTTGATTTATTGGGTCAATGGTTTGTCATAGGGTCAAGGATTTATCATTTTGACCAAAGTTGAGTTTTAGGTCAGAGATTGACTTATTGGGTTAATCGGTTTATCATTGGGTCAAGAATTGAACTTTTTGACCAAAGTTGACTTTTTGGCCACAGATTAACTTATTGAGTGAATAATTGGTCATTAGGTCAAAAATTGACTATTTTGACCATAATTAAATTTTTGGTCGAAAGTCAACTCATTGGGCCAACGGGGAAGTCATTGTGTCAGAAATAGAGCATTTTGACCAAAGTTGACTTTTTGGTCAAAAGTTGACATATTTGGTCATTGAGTTTGTATTTGGGTCAACAATTGATCATTTTGACCGAAGATGACTTTTTAGGTCTAAAGTTGACCAATTGGGTCAATGGGTTGGTCATTGGATCAAAAATTAACTATTTTAGCCAAAATTAACTTATTTGTTAAAAGTTGACCTATTGGGTCAATGGGTTTGTCATTGGGTAAAGGATTGACCATTTTGAACAAAGTTGACTTTTTGGTCAAAGATTGACTTATTGTGTCAATGATTGGTCATTAAGTTAAAAATTAATTATCTTGACCAAAATTTAATTTTTGGTCAAAAGCAAACCAAATGTGTCAACAGGGTGGTCATTAGGTTATAAATTGAACATTTTGACCAAAATTAACTTTTTGGTCAAAAGTTGACCTATTTGGTCTAAGAGTTGGAAATTTGGTAAAGAATTGACCATTTTAACCAAAGATGACTTTTTGGTCGAAAGTTGACCTATCAGGTCAATGGGTAGGGCATTGGGTCAAAAATTGACCATTTTAACCAAAGTTGACTTTTTGGTCAAAAGTTGATCAATTGGGTCAATGGGTTGGTCATTGGGTAAAAAATTGACAATTTTGACTAAAGTTGACTTTTTGGTCAAATGTTGACCTATTCAGTCAACGAGTGGTCATTAGGTAAAAAATTGACTATTTGACCAAAATTGACTTTTTGGTCAAAAGTTGACCTATTCGGTCAATGGGTTTGTCATTTGGTCAAGACTTGACCATTTTGACCAAGTTGACTTTTTGGTCAAAGATTAACTTATTCGGTCAATAATAGGTCATTAGGTTAAAAATAGACTATTTTGACCAAAATTGAATTTTTGGTCAAAAGTTAACCCATCAGGTCAACGGGGTGGTCATTGGGTCAGAAATTGACCATTTTGACCAAAGTTGACATTTTGGTTAAAAGTTGACCAATTTGGTCATTGAGTTGGTGATTGGGTCAAGAATTAACCATTTTGACCAAAGATGTCTTTTTAGCCAAAAGTTGAACTATTTAGTCAATGGGTTGGTCATTGGGTAAAAAATTGACTATTTTGACAAAAGTTTATTTTTTGGTCAAAAGTTGACCTATTCGGTCAATGGGTTTGTCATTGGGTCAAGGATTGACCATTTTGACCAAAGTTGACTTTTTTGCCACAGATTGACTTATTGGGTCAATAATTGGTCATTAGGTCAAAAATTGACTATTTTGACCGAAATTAAACTTTTGGTTGAAAGTTAAACCATTGGCTCAACGAGGAGGTCATTGGGTCACAAATAGAGCATTTTGACCAAAGTTGACTTTTTGGTTAAAAAGTTGACCTATTTGGTCAATGAGTTGGTAATTGGGTCAAAAATTGACCATTTTGACCGAAGATGACTTTTTAGATCAAAAGTTGACCTATTGGATCAATGGGTTGGTCATTGGGTCAAAAATTGATCATTTTTACCAAAGTTTACTTTTTGGTCAAAAGTTGACCTATTGGGTCAATCAGTTGTCATTAGGTAAAGATTGACTATTTTGGCCAAAATTGATTTGTTGGTCAAAAGTTGATCTCTTGGGTCAATGGTTTTGTCATTGGGTCAAGGATTGACCATTTTGACCAAAGTTGACTTTTTGGTCAGATATTGACTTATTGGGTCAATAATTAGTCATTAATTCAAAAAATGACTATTTTGAGCAAAATTGATTTTTTAGGCCAATGGGTTGGTCATTAGGTCAAGGATTAATCATTTTTGACCAAAGTTGACTTTTTGGTCAAAAGTTAATCTATTGTGTCAATAGGTTGGTCAATGGGTCAAGGATTGACCATTTTGACTAATGTTGACTTTTTGGTTAGAGATTGGCTTACGCGGTCAATAATTGGTCTTTAGATCAAAAATTGACTATTTTGACCAAAATTGACTTTTTGGTCAAAAGTTGACCTATTGGGTCAATGAGTTGGTCTTTGGGTCAAGGATTGACTATTTCGACCAAAGTTGTCTTTTTGGTCAAAAGTTGACATATTTAGGTCAATGAGGCGGTCATTAGGTCAAAAATTGAAAATTTTGAGCAAAATTAACTTTTTGGTCAAAAGTTGACCTATTAGGTTATTGGGTCAAGGATTGACATTTTGGCAAAGTTAACTTTTTAGTCGAAAGTTGATGAATTGGGTTAATGGGTTGGTCATTGGATCAATGATTGACCATTTTCACTACAGATTTGATTTAGGTCATTGTGTCAGAAATTGACCATTTTGACCAAATTTAACTTTTTTGTCAAAAGTTGACCTTATTGGTCAATTAGGTGGTCATTAGGTCAAAAATTAACAATTTTGACCAAAATTCACTTTTTTGTCAAAAGTTGTCCTTTTGGGTCAATGAGTTGGTCATTGGTGGGTCAAGGATTAACCATTTTGACTAAAGTTGACTTTTGGTCAAAAGTTGATCTATTGGGTTAATGGGTTGGTCATTGGGTCAAGGATTGACCATTTTGACCAAAGTTGACTTTTTGGTCAAAAGTTGACCTATTGGGTCAATGAGTTTGTAATTGGGTCAAGAATTTACCATTTTGACCAGAGATGACTTTTTGGTCAAAAGTTGAGTTATTGGGTCAACGGGTTAGTAACTGGGTTAAGAATTAACCATTTTGAAAAAAGATGACTTTTTGGTCAAAAGTTGACCTATTGGGTTAATGGGTTGGACATTGGGTCAAGGATTGACCATTTTGACTAAAGTTGACTTTTTGAGCAGAGATTGACTTATTGGGTTAATAATTCGTCATTTGGTTAAAAATTCAATTTTGGTCTTATTTTGACCAAAATTGAAGTTTTGGTCAAAAGCTAACGTAATGGGTAAACGGGGTGGTCATTAGGTCAGAAATTGACCATTTTAACCAACATTAACTTTTTGGTCCAAAGTTGACCTATTTGGTAAAAGAGTTGGAAATTTGGTCAAGAATTGACCATTTTTACCAAAGATGACTTTTTGGTCGAAAGTTGACCTATTAGGTCAATGGGTTGGGCATTGGGTCAAAAATTGACCATTTTAACTAAAGTTGAATTTTTGGTCAAAAGTTGAGCTTTTCGGTTAATGGGTGGTCATTAGGTTATAAAAATTAACTATTTTGACCAAAATTGACTTTTTGGTCAAAAGTTGACCTATTGGGTCAATGGGTTTGTGATTGGGTCAAGGATTGACCGTTTTGGCCAAAGTTGACTTTTGATCAGAGATTGGCTTACTGGGTCAATAATTGGTCATTAGGTCAAAAATTGACTATTTCACCAAAGTTGACTTTTTGGTCAAAAGTTAACCTATTGGGTCAATTGGTTAGTCAGGTCAAGCGTTGATCATTTTGATCAAGTTGACTTTTTGGTCAAAACTTAACCTATTGGGACAGTGGGTTGGTCTTCGGGTCACGAATTGACCATTTTGACCAAAATTAACTTTTTGGTCAAAGATTGACTTATTGGGTCAATTATTGGTCATTAGGACAAAAATTGAATATTTTGACCAAAATTAAATTTTTTGTCAATAGTTGACCCATTGGGTCAATGGGGTGGTCATTGGGTCTGAAATTGACCATTTTGACCAAAGTTGATTTTTTGGTCAAATGTTGACCTAATTGGTTAATGATTTGGTAATTGGGTCAAGAATTGACCACTTTTTGGTCAAAAGTTGACCTATTGGGTCAATGAGTTGTCATTAGATAAAAAATTGATTATTTTGACCAAAATTAAATTTTTGGTCAAATATTGACCTATTGGGTCAATGGGTTTGTGATTCGGTCAACGATTGACCATTTTGACCAAAGTTGACTTTTTGGTCAGAGATTGACTTATTGGGTCAATAATTGGTCATTAATTCAAAAATTAACAGTTTTGGTCATTAGGTCAAAAATTGACTGTTTTGACCAAAATAAAATTTTTGGTCAAAAGTTGACCCATTGAGTCAACGGGATGGTCAATGGGTCAGAAATTGACCATTTTAACCAAAGTTAACTTTTTTGTTAAAAGTTAACCTATTTGGTCATTGTGTTTGTAATTGGGTCAAGAATTGACCATTTTGACAAAAGATGACTTTTTGGTCAAAAGTTGATCTAGTGGTTCAATGGGTTGGTCATTGGGTCAAAAATTGAACATTTTGACCAAAGTTGACTTCTTGTTCAAAAGTTGACCTATTGGGTCAATGGGTGGTCATTCAGTCAAAAATTAACTATATTGACCAAAATTAACTATTTGGTCAAAGTTTACCTATTGGGTCAATGGGTTTGTCATTAGGTCAAGGATTTACCCTTTTGACCAAAGTTGAATTTTTGGTCAGAGATTGACTTATTGGGTCAATAATTGGTCATCAGGTCAAAACTGACTATTTTACCAAAATTGAATTTTTTGTCAAAAGTTAACCCATCGGGTGAACGGGGTGGTCATTGGGTCAGAAATTGACTATTTTGACCAAAGATGACTTTTGGGTCAAAAGTAGACCTATTGGGTCAAAAACACCATTTTGACCAAAGTTGACTTTTTTGATCAAAAGTTGTCTAATTAGGTCAATGGGTGGTCATTATGTCAAAAATTGACTATTTTGACCAAAATTGACTATTTGGTCAAAAGTTGACCTATTTGGTCATTGGGTCATTGGCTCAAGGATTAACCATTTCGACTAAAGTTAACTTTTTGGTCAGAGATTGACTTATTGGGTCAGAAATTGGTCATTAATTCAAAAATTGACTATTTTGACCAAAAATTACTTTTTGGTCAAAAGTTGAACTATTAGGCCAATGAATTGGTTATTGGGTTAATGATTGATCATTTTGTCGAAAGTTGACTTTTTAGTTAAAAGTTGACTAATTGGGTCAATGAGTTGGTCATTGGGTAATGGATTGACCATTTTGACCAAAGTTGACTTTTTGGTCAGAGATGGTTTACTAGGTCAACAATTGATTATTTTGACCAAAATTGATTTTTTGGTCAAAAGCTTACCTAATGGGTCAATAGGTTGGTCATTGGGTCAAGGATTGATGATTTGACCATAGTTGACTTTTCGATCAAAAGTTATCTATTGAGTCGATGGGTTGGTCATTGGGTCGAGGATTGATCATTTTGACCAAAGTTGGCTTTTTGTCAAAGTTGACCCATTAGATTGAAGAGTGGTCATTGGGTCAGAAATTGACCATTTTGACCAAAGTTGACTTTTTGGTGAAAGTTGATTTATTTGGTCAACGAGTTGGTAATTGGGTTAATAATTGACCATTTTAATGGAAGATCACTTTTTAGTCAAAATTTAATATATTGGGTCAATTGGTTGGTCATTGGGTCAAAGATTGACCATTTTGACCAAAGTTTAATTTTTTTTCAAAAGTTGACCTATTGGGTTAAAGGGTGGTCATTAGGTAAAAAATTGACTATTTTGACCAAAATTGACTTTTTGGTCAAAAGTTGACCAATTGGGTCAATAGGTTTGTCATTGTGTTAAGGATTTACCATTTTGACCAAAGTTGACTTTTTGGCCATAGATTAACTTATTGGGTCAATAATTGGTCATTAGGTTAAAAATTGACTATTTTGACCATAATTAAATTTTTTTCGAAAGTTAACCCATTAGATTGACGTGGAGAGTCATTAGGTCGAAATAGAGCATTTTGACCAAAGTTGACTTTTTGGTCAAAAGTTGACATACTTGGTCAATGAGTTGGTAATTGGGTCAAAAATTGATTATTTTGACCGAAGATGACTTTTTAGGTCAAAAGTTGACCTATTGGGTCAATGGGTTGGTCATTGGGTCAAAAATTGACCATTTTGACATAACTTGACTTTTTGGTCAAAACTTGACCTATTGGATCAATGGGTTGTCATTAGGTAAAGATTGAATATTTTGACCAAAATTAACTTTTTGGTCAAAAGCTGATCTATTAGGTCAATGGTTTTGTCATTTCGTTAAGGATTGATCACTTTGTCCGAAGTTGACTTTTTCGTCAAAAGTTGACCTATTGGGTCAATGAGTTGGTCATTGGGTCAAGGATTGACCATTTTGACCAAAATTGACTTTTCGGTCAGAGATTGGCTTACTGGGTCAATAATTGGTTATTATGTCAAAAATTGACTATTTTAACCAAAATTGGGTCAATGGGTTAGTCATTCGGTCAAGTATTGTCCATTTTGACCAAAGTTGATTTTTTGGTCAAAAGTTAACCTATTGTGATAATGAGTTAGTGTTCGGGTCAAGGATTGACCATTTAAACCAAAATTGACTTTTTTTTTGTCAATGTTTAACTTATTGGGTCAATAATTGGTCATTAGGTCAAAAATTGAGTATTTTGACCAAAATTAAATTTTTTGTCAAAAGTTGATCCATTGGGTCAACGGGGTGGTCATTGGGTCAGAAATGGACTATTTTGACCAAAGTTGACTTTCGGTCAAAAGCTGTCCTATTTGGTCAATGAGTTGGTAATTGGGTCAAGAATTAACCATTTTGACCGAAGATGACTTTATGGACAAAGTTGACTTATTGGGTCAATGGGTGGTCATTAGGTCAAAAATTGACTATTTTAAGCAAAACTGACTTTTTGGTCTAATGTTGATCTATTGGGTCAATGGGTTTGTCTTTGGGTCAACGATTGACCATCTTGGCCAAAGTTAACTTTTTGGTGAGAGATTGACTTATTGGAACAATAATTGGTCATTATTCATAAATTGAATGTTTTGGTCATTAGGTCAAAAATTTAATGTTTTGACTAAAATTAAATTTTTTGTCAAAAGTTGACCCATTGGGTCAACGGGGTAGTCATTGGGTCAGAAATTGACCATTTTGACCAAAGTTGACTTTTTGGTCGAAAGTTAACCTATTTGGTCAATGAGTTGATAATAGGGTCAAGAATTGACCATTTTTACCAAAGATGACTTTTTGGTCAAAAGTGGATCTAGTGGGTCAATGGGTAAAAAAATTGACCATTTTGACCAAAGTTGATTTTTTGGTCAAAAGTTGACCTATTGGGTCAACAGGCGGTTATTCAGTCAAAAATTGACTATAATGACCAAAATTAACTATTTGGTCAAAAGTTGATTTATTGGGTCAATGGCTTGTCATAGGGTCAAGGATTTACCATTTTGACAAAAGTTGAGTTTTAGGTCAGAGATTGACTTATTGGGTCAATAATTGGTCATCAGGTCAACTGACTATTTTGACCAAAATTGAGTTTTTGTCAAAAGTTTACCCATTAACTCAACGGGGTGGTCATTGGGTCAGAAATTGATCATTTTGACCAAAGATGACTTTTGGGTCAAAAGTTGACCTATTGGGTCAATGGGTTGGTCATTAGGTCAAAAATACCATTTTTACCAAAGTTGACATTTTTGCTCAAAAATTCACTAATTGGGTCAATGGGTGGTCATTACGTCAAAAATTGACTATTTTGACTAAGATTGACTATCTGGTCAAAAGTTGACCTATTGGGTCAATGGGTTTATCATTGGGTCAAGGATTGGCCATTTTAACAAAAGTTGACTTTTTGGTCGAAGATTGACTTATTGGGTCGAGTAATTGGTCATTAATTCGAAAATTAATTATTTTGACCAAAATTGACTTTTTGGTCGAAAGTTGACTGTTAAACGATGGGATGGTCATTGGGTCAAGGATTGATCAATTTATCCAAAGTTGACTTTTTGGTCAAAAGTTGACAAATTGGGTCAATGGGTTGGTCATTGGGTTAGGGATTGACCATTTTGAACAAAGTTGACAATTTTGTCATAGATTGGCTTACTAGGTGAAAAATTCACTATTTTGACTAAAATTAATTTTTGGTCAAAAGTTTACCTATTGGTTCAATAGGTTGGTCATTGGGTCAAGGATTAACCATTTTGACCAAAGTTGACTTTTTGGTCAAAATTTGTCCTATTTGGTAAATGAGTTAGTCATTTGGTCAAGGATTGACCTTTTTGACCAAAGTTGGCTTTTTGGCTAGAGATTTACTTATCGGGTCAACAATTGGTCATTAATGTCAAAATTTTATTATTTTGACCAAAATTAAATTTTTGGTCAAAAGTTGACCCATTGGGTCAACGAGGTGGTCATTGGGTCAAAAATTGATCATTTTGACCAAAGTTGACTTTTTGGTCAAAGTTGACTTATTTGGTCAAAGAGTTGGTAATTGGGTTAAGAATTAACAATTTTGACGGAAGATGACTTTTTTGTCAAAATTTGATCTATTGGGTCACTTGGTTGGTGATTGAATAAAAAATTGACTATTTTGACCAAAGTTGACTTTTTGGTCAAAAGTTGACCTATTGGGTTAATGGGTGGTCATTATGTCAAAAATTGAATATTTTGACCAAAATTGACTTTTTGATCAAAAATTGACCTAATGGGTCAATGGGTATGTCATATAGTCAAAGATTGACCATTTTGACCAAAGTTGACTTTTTAGCGACAGATTGACTTATTGGGTCAATAATTGGTCAGTAGGTTAAAAATTGACTATTTTGAATGAAATTAAGTTTTTGGTTGAAAGTTAACCCATTGGCTCAACGGAGAGGTCATTGGGTCAAAAATAGAGCATTTTGACCAAAGTTGACTTTTTGGTTAAAAGTTGACATATTTGGTCAATGAGTTGGTAATTGTGTCAAAAATTGATCATTTTGACCGAAGAAGACTTTAGGTCAAAAGTTGACCTATTGGGTCATTGGGTTGGTCATTGGGTCAAAAATTGACCATTTTTACTAAAGTTTACTTTTTGCTCAAAAGTTGATATATTGGGTCAATGGGTTGACATTAGGTAAAGATTGATTATTTTGGCCAAAAATTGATTTATTGGTTAAAAGTTGATCTATTGGGTCATTGGTGCTGTCATTGGGTCAAGGATTGACCATTTTGACTAAAGTTGATTTTTTGGTCAGAGATTGACTTTTTGGGTCAATAATTGGTCATTAATTCAAAAATTGACTATTTTGAGCAAATTTGATTTATTACGCCAATGGGTTGGTCGTTGGGTCTAGGATTGATCTTTTTGACCAAAGTTGACTTTTTGGTCAAAAGTTGATCTACTGTGTCAATGGGTTGGTCAACGGGTCAAGGATTGACCAATTATTTAAAGTTAACTTTTTGGTTAGAGATTGGCTTATGGGGTCAATAATTGGTCATTGGGCCAAGGATTAACTATTTTGACCAATGTTGTCTTTTTGGTCAAAAGTTGACCTATTTAGGTCAATAAGGCAGTCATTAGGTCAAAAATTGATAATTTTGAGCAAAATTAACTTTTTGATCAAAAGTTGACCTTTGGGGTCATTGGGTAGGTCATTGGGTCAAGGATTCACCATTTTGGCCAAAGTTAACTTTTTAGTCAAAAGTTGACAAATTGGGTCAATGGGTTGGTCATTGGATTAAAGATTGACCATTTTTATCAAAGACTTGATTTAGGTCATTGTGTCGGAAATTGACCATTTTGACCAAATTTAACTTTTTGGTCAAAAGTTGACCTTTCTGCTCAATGAGGTGGTCATTAGGTCAAAAATTGAAAATTTTGACCAAAATTGACTTTTTGGTCAAAAGTTATCCTTCTGGGTCAATGAGTTGGTCATTGGGTCAAGGATTAACCATTTTAACCAAAGTTGACTTTTTGATCAAAAGTTGACTTATTGGGTCAATGTGTTGGTCATTGGGTCAAGGATTGACCATTTTGACCAAAGTTGACTTTTTTGTCAAAAGTTGACCTTTTGGGTCAATGAGTTTGTAATTGGGTCAAAAATTGACCATTTTGTCCAGAGATGACTTTTTGGTCAAAAGTTGACTTATTGGGTCAACGGGTTGGTAAATGGGTCAGGAATTAACCATTTTGACCAAAGATGACTTTTTGGTCAAAAGTTGACGTATTGGGTTAATGGGTTAGTCATTGGGTCAAGGATTGACCATTTTGACCAAAGTTGACTTTTTGGGCAGAGATTGACTTATTGGGTCAATAGTTAGTCATTACGTTAAAAATTGATTATTTTAATCAAAATTAAATTTTTGGTCAAAAGCTAACCCAATTGGTCAATGGGTCGTCATTAGGTCGGAAATTGACCATTTTGACCAAATTTAACTTTTTGGTCAAATGTTGACCTATTTGTTCAAAGAGTTGGAAATTTGGTCAAGAATTGACCATTTTTTACCAAGGATGACTTTTGTGTCGAAAGTTGACAAATCAGGTCAATGGGTTGCGTATTTGGTAAAAAAAATTGATCATTTTAACTAAAGTTGACTTTTTGGTTAAAAGTTGACCTTTTGGGTTAATGGGTGGTCATTAGGTTGAAAATTAACTATTTTGACCAAAATTTACTTTTTGGTTAAAAGTTGAACTATTGGTACAATGGTTTTGTGATTGGGTCAAGGATTGACCGTTTTGGCCAAAGTTAACTTTTGGTCAGAGATTGACTTACTGGGTCAATAATTGGTCATTAGATCAAAAATTGATTATTTTGACAAAAATTAATTTTTTTGTCAAAAGTTGACCCATTGGGTCAACGCGGTGGTCTTAGGATCCGAAATTGACAATTTTGACCAAAGTTGATATTTTGGTCAAAAGTTGACCAATTTGCTCAATGAGTTCGTAATTACGTCAAGAACTGATCTTTTTTACCAATGATGACTCTTTGGTCAAAAGTTGACCTACTGGGTCAATGGGTGGTCATGAGGTCAAAAATTGAAAATTTTGACAAAAGTTGACTTTTTGCTCAAAAGTTGACCTATTGGGTCAATGGGTTCGTCATTGGGTGAAGGATTGACCATTTTGACAAAAGTTGACTTTTTGGTCAGAGATTGACTTATTGAGCTAATAATTGGTCATTAATTAAAAACTTGACTAATTTGGTCATTAGGTCAAAATTTGACTATTTTGACCAAAATTAAATTTTTTGTTAAAACTTGACCAATTGGGTAACGGGGTGGTCATTGGGTCAGAAATTGACCATTTTGACCAAAGTTGACTTTTTGGTTAAAAGTTGACCTATTTGGTCATTGAGTTGGTAATTGGGTCAAGAATTAACCATTTTGATAGAAGATTGACTTTTTGGTCAAAAGTAGACCAATTAGGCCAATGGGTTGGTCCTTGGACCAATGATTGATCATTTTGACCAAAGTTTACTTTTTAGTCTAAAGTTGACCTATTGGGTCAATGGTTTCGTCATTGGGTCAAGGATTGGTCATTAGGTCAAGGATTGACCATTTTGACCAAAGTTGACTTTTTAGTCGGAGATTTACTTATTGGATCAATAATTGGTCATTAGGTCTAAAATTGACTATTTTCACCAAAATTGACTTTTTGGTCAAAAGTTGACTATTGGGTCAATGGGTGGTCATTATGTCAAAAATTGAATATTTTGACCAAAATTGACTTTTGGGTTAAAAGTTGACCTATTGGGCCAATGAGTTTATCATTGGGTCAAGGATTCACCATTTTGGCCAAAGTTGACTTTTTGATCTGAGATTGACTTATTGGGTCAATAATTGGTCATTAGGTAAAAAATTGACTATTTTGACTGAAATTAAATTTTTTGTCAAAAGTTAACCCATTTGGTCAATCAGGTGGTCATTGTGTCAGAAATTGACCATTTTGACCAAGGATGACTTTTTGGTCAAAAGTTAACCTAATTTGACCAAAATTGAATTTTTTGCTAAAAGTTAACCCATTGGGTGAACGGGGGGTCATTTGGTTAGAAAATGACCATTTTGACCAAAGTTGACTTTTTTGTCAAAAGTTGACCTATTTGGTCAATAAATTGGTAATTGGGTCAAAAATTGACCATTTTGACCAAAGATGACTTTTTTGTCAAAAGTTGGTCTTTTGGGTTAAAGGGTTGGTCATGGGTCAAAAGTTGAACATTTTGACCAAAGTTAAATTTTTGGTCAAAAGTTGACCTATTCGGCAAATGGGTGGTCATTCAGTCAAAAATTGACTATTTTTACCAAAATTGACTATTTCGTTAAAAGTTGACCTATTGGGTCAATGGGTTTGTCATTGGGTCAAGGATTGACCATTTTGACAGAAGTTGACTTTTTTGTGAAAAGTTAACCTACGTCAATAGGTTGGTGATTTGGTCGAAAATTGATCATTTTGACTAAAGTGACTTTTTGGTCAATGGGTGGTCATTAACTCAAAAATTGACTATTTTGACCTATTTGGTCAATGGGTTTGTCTTTGGGTCAAGGATCGACCATTTTGACCAAAGTTGACTTTTTGGTCAGAGATTGACTTATTGTGTCAGTAATTGGTCATTAATTAAAAAATTGACTATTTTGACCTATTTGGTTAATGGGTTTGTCATTGGGCCAATGGGTTCGTCATTGGGACAAGGATTGATCATTTTGACCAAAGTTGATCATTCGGTCAAAAGTTGACCTATTGGGTCAATGGGTTAGTCATTGGGTCAAGGTTTGACCATTTTGAACAAAGCTGACTTTTTGGTCACGATTGGCTTGCCGAGTTAATAATTGGTCATTAGGTCAAAAATTGACTATTTTGACCAAAAATTACTTTTCGATCAAAGGTTGACCTATTGGGTCAATGGGTTGGTCAATGGGTTGGTCATTGGTTCAAAGATTGACTATTTTGGCCAAAGTTGACTTTTTGGTCAAAATTTGACCTATTGGGTCAATGGGTTGGTCATTGGGTCAAGGATTGACCATTTTGACCAAAGTTGACTTTTTGTTAGGGATTGACTTATTGGGTCAATAATTGGTCAGTAGGTCAAAAATTAACACTTTTGACCAAAATTGACTTTTTGGTCAAATGTTGGCTTATTGGGTTAGTGGGTGGCCATTATGTCAAAAATTGACTATTTTTGACCAAAATTGACTTTTTGGTCATAAGTTAAACTATTATATCAATGGGTTAATCATTGGGTCAAGGATTGACCATTTTGACCAAAGTTGACTTTTTGGGTAGAGATTGACTTATTGGATCAATAATTGGTCATTAGGTAAAAAAATGATTATTTTGACCAAAATTAAATTTTTTATCAAAAGTTGACCCATTGGCTCAACAGGGTGGTCATTGGGTTTGAAATTGACTATTCTGACGAAAGTTCACATTTTTGTCAAAAGTTGACCTATTTGGTCAATGAGTTGGTAATTGGGTCAATAATTGTCCAGTTTGACCGAAGATGATTTTTTTGGTCAAAAGTTGACCTATCGGGTCAATGGGTTGGTCATTGGGTCAAAAATTGACTATTTTGACCAAAATTGACTTTTGGCTAAAAGTAGACCTATTGGCTAATGGGTGGTCATTAGGTCAAAAATTAACTATATTGGCCAAAGTTGACTTTCTTGTCAAAAGTTGACCTATTGGGTCAATTGGTTTTTCATTGGGTCAAGGATTGACCATTTTGACCAAAGTTGACTTTTTGGTCAAAGATTGACTTATTTGGTCAATAATTGGGCATTAATTCAAAAAATGACTTTTTTGACCAAAATTAACTTTTTGGTTAAAAGTTGACCTATTAGGCCAATGGGTTGGTCATTGGGTCAAGGATTGATCATTTTGACCAAAGTTGACTTTTTGGTCAAAAGTTGACTTATTGGGTCTATGGGTTGGTTATTGGGTTAAGGATTAGCTTACTAGGTCAATAATTGGTCATTAGGTCAAAAATTGACTATTTTGACCAAAATTGAGTTTTTGGTCAAAAGTTGACCTATTGGGTCAATGGGTTTGTCATTGGGTCAAGTCCTGACCATTTTGACCAAAGTTGACTTTTTGGTTAGAGATTGACTTATTGGGTCAATAATTGGTCATTAGGTTAAAAATTGACTATTTTGACCAAAATTGAATTTTTGGTCAAAAGTTAACCCATCAGGTCAACGAGGTGGCCATTAGGTCAGAAATTGACAATTTTGACCAAAGTTAACTTTTTGGTCAAAAGTTGATCAATTTGCTCAAAGAGTTTGAAATTTGGTCAAGAATTGACCATTTTGACCAAAGATGACCTTTTGGTCAAAAGTTGACTTATCGGGTCAATGGGTTGGACATTGGGTTAAAAATTGATCATTTTGACCAAAGTTGACTTTCTAGTCAAAAGTTGACCTTTTTGGTTAATGGGTGGTCATTAGGTTAAAAATTAACAATTTTGACCAAAATTGACTTTTTCGTCAAAAGTTGACCTATTGGGCAATGAGTTGGTCATTGGGTCAAAGATTGTCTATTTTGACCAAAGTTGAATTTTTGGTCAGAGATTAACTTATTGTGTCAATAATTGGTCATTAATTCAATAATTGACTATTTTGACCAAAATTAACTTCTTCGTCAAAATTTGACCTATTAGGCCAATGGGTTGGACATTGGGTCAAGGATTGATTATTTTGACTAAAGTTGACTTTTTGGTGAAACGTTGAGTTATTGGGTCAATGAGTTGGTGATTGGGTCAAGGTTTGACCATTTTGACCAAAGTTAACCTTTTGGTCAGTGATTTGCTTGCTTGGTCAATAATTGGTGATTAGGTCAAAAATTAACTATATTGACAAAAATTAAATTTTTGTCAAAAGTTAACCCATTGGGTGAGCGAGGTGGTCATTTGGTAAGAAATTAACCATTTTGACCAAGGATGACTTTTGGGTCAAAAGTTGACCTGTTAGGTCAATGGGTTGGTCATTGGGTCAAAAATACTATTTTGATCAAAGTTGACTTTTTGGTTAGAAGTTGACAAATTTGGTCAATGGGTGGTCATTACGTTAAAAATTGACAATTTCGACCAAAATTGACTATTTGGTCAAATGTTGACCTATAGGGTCAATGGGTTTGTCATTGGGTCAAGGATTGAACATTTTGACCAAAGTTGACTTTTGGTCAGAGATTGACTTATTGGGTCAGAAATTGGTCATTAATTCAAAATTTGATTATTTTGACCAAAATTGACTATTTTGACCTAAATTGACTTATTGGTCAAAAGTTGACCTATTAGGCCAATGGGTTGGTCCTTGAGCCGATGATTGATCATTTTGACCAAAGTTGACTTTTTAGTCAAAAGTTGACCTATTGGGTCAATGGTTTGGTCATTGGGTCAAGGATTGGTCATTGGGTCAAGCATTGACCATTTTGACCAAAGTTGACTTTTTTGCTAGAAATTGGCTTACTGGTTCAATAATTGGTCATTAGGTCTAAAATTGATTATTTTGACCAAAATTATCTTTTTGGTCAAAATTTGACCTATTGGTCAATGGGTGGTCATTAAGTTAAAAATTGAATATTTTGACCAAAATTGACTTTTGGGTCAAAAGTTGACCTATTGGGCCAATGAGTTTATCATTGGGTCAAGAATTCACCATTTTGGCCAAAGTTGACTTTTTGATCTGAGATTGACTTAGGGTCTGTTTGGTTGCAGCTGGAGCTTCGGCTTTGCGAGGTCTGATCTCGTGTACCTAAGAGCTATGCAGGGAAAGCTCTTGTCTACATTTGGATTCGAGTTGTGGGAAAACATTTGCGAGGCGAGAAAATGACAGGCCCCTTTCGTTTATTAAAAGCATGTTTTAAAATTTTGATTTATTTATGTAGTATACGGTATTTGGAAATAAATTTTTTAAAAAAATTTATATTTTAAATATACAAACTAATAAATTTAAATTAGATTTTTTATTTTTATATTTTTAATATATATTTTCTAGCTTTAGATAAAATACTATAGGTAGGAGAGTGATTATTATATCTAGATTATATAGATAAAATATTTACGAGCTTGATTATATCTTAATTTTAATAATATATATATATCTCCTAAAAATTTTATATTTTAAATAGATTGTTCAAATTAATATAACATTTACGAGCTTTAAAAAATATGAAACTAAATAATATATCTACATATTTTAATAGTACTCTTTCAAATTGTTAAGGTATTTTTATATATTAAAAGCATTAACAATTTTTGATATTAAATCATAAGTCTACACAAGATCTAAAACGAAAACACAGCAAGAGAGCGATTGCAAATCTCAAAATAGTCATAGAGTTCTACGACAAAACATATATTTCTCTCGAAGCACGTCTCGAGCACGTGGTAGCGACAATAGAGTGAAAAAAAACTGAAGGACTATTCCAACAACAACCAACAATATAATAATGTTCACTTTAGTTTTCAGAAGCTGTAACTCCCGTGTCACTCCGTCTTCCGTTGTGGTCGTACACTCCACAGCGTCGGACTCGTGAGAATCTGGTAAACTATCTGCCCATTGGAAGAAACCGCACTGATCTGGAATGTTCCGAGGACAGGCATAAAACTTTCGGCGAAAGCTATGCGGGCGACGTGATGCCAAAGAGATGTACGCAGCCAGCGGTGACATAGCGATCGGCGAGAGGTAGCCGACGTGCTTTGGAGCTCATGTTTACTGAAAGGGAAGCACATATGCGAGCTTAATTAATATGAGTATGAAATGGTCGAAACAAAATGAAAAGAATCGAAGCTAGAGTGTAGAATTGTAAATAATGTGATGTAAAGTGCTCGGAAAGAGTGTAAAAGACATACATTGCCTTGCTCAACAAAATCACTCTCCAACTAACAATCGAGTAATGTCTTTTCGAAGTCTTGCCATTTCGTTTGCACCCTCCCCTTCTTTTGTACAGATTGGTGCACTATTGTTCTCTTCCTGTGGTTGAGACGGTTCAATGTGGTCCTCTAAACCATCGATTGTAGCAACCTCGTCATTTTGATCGGCAAGGTCAAAATCAACATCAGCTCGAGTTGGATGCCGCCTGATATAGTTATGCAGGGCCATAGTTGCCAACACTATACGCACTTGTTTGAGGAACGGATAAGGTGGCATATCTCGAAGAATTACCCATTTCTTCTTCCAAACTCCAAATGTTCTCTCGATAACGCCTCGCGAGGATGAATGTCTCTTATTAAACAACTCCTTTCTCGTTCTTGTGCGATTACTAGCTCTTTCAAAATGCGGTATATGATATCTTGTATCGGGATAGGGTTTAAGATACCCCTCTGCATTGGGTAGCCAGCATCTACCAAATAATACTTGCCTGTAATGATAGGAAATTTAGTAAGCTATGTGAACAAAAACATCAAATTTTTATATTACAAATGACCTTACCGTGCGGTGGGTGAGGAAAATTGTAGTCCGGCTTTCTTGTTGCAATTTTAAAGATTCTACTGTCATGTGCGCTGCCCTCCCATCCAGCCAATGCAAACGTAAAGCACATGTTGAAATCACAAACAGCTATTATATTTTGAGTTGTCCTCCCAGAACGGCCGATAAAAGCAACTTTCTCGTTATCCGGCACTATAGGATGAACGTGCGTTCCATCTATTGTGCCGATGCAATCCTTAAGAAAAAAATAATCATTTCAATATGCAATCCATTCCATAAAAAAATTGTTCTACTAAACATTTGTACCTTGAAATAAGGCATATATCGTTCATCGTTAAGAATCTCTGTCGGGGTCCTTGCAAAAGATGGATCAGTTGGTTTTAGTATATCATTTGCTAAATGCATTGAGAAGCCAAACCAGGCGAGAAATATCGGCTAATTGTTTCCGACGAATGCTTGGAAGCGTTCCATAGCTCCCCGCTTTGACTCGTTACGTGACGGTATGAAAAGTGTGATGCCCAATACTTCACGGTCTGTTGTCCTATAAGACCCATGAAGTCCATGAGATGTTCTTAGGTCGAATAGAAGATATACGAAAACATCATGTGACATTCGGAAGATGTTACGAAATCTCGTTGGGTGTCCTGAAATCATTTCACCCATCCATTTTTCTCCAACCTGAGATGAAGTGTAGCAAGGTTCACGATCGACGTAGGTATTATAGTATTGCAGCATTATATTTATCGATGTGTTTCTCCTACGGCGTCGGAACTCTCTGGATTCATGACGGTATGAACTGCACCTTTTAAAAAAAACAGGTTACTCTCCATAGAAATCAACAACTAACTTAGCGAAGCAAACGAATGAACTATATTAAGAAAGGAAATAACTCAAACATTCCAACATTCAAATTGAACTTGTCCAAACAACTTCGCTAACAGCAACAATGATATATGAAATAAAATCAACAGTTCCATATCAGATTACATGGTGCGACGGTCATAATAATAGCGTATGTATTCTAATCGTAGCTCTCTATCAACTGCAATGAAGAAGTCTCGGTGGAGAGAGTCGCGGAGGAGGTCGATAGCAAAGAAGAAGAGATCACGATTCCCTATAATGTCCGGGTCTTCCTTTAGAAGCCTAACAACCTGCTGGACGTCGTTTTTTTGAACTCTATGTGGAACATCATCTGTTGATTCCACAAGTAATGATAGCTGGTCTTTCATACATGCAACAGTACTTTTCTTCTTCTTATGGATCCGGGGCCGCTTCGTACGGTTTGTAGATTGCATTTCAGTTTGATCGTATATACGGAGTTCTGCTAAATCGTTTGAAAGTTGTACGACGACCTCTTCAGGGGTTGTTTCAATCATTGTTTGGCTAGGTGCAGCTGCGTATTTCCCTGTGGCTACTGTCCCACCAAACATTATATCGAGTTTCTCCTCGAATTCTGGTTCTAGCCCAGCTTTTTTGAACTTCGACGCCGTAGGAAAAATCTGTAAGAATAAATAATTTTTATTAGAAGTTGTGCCATAAAACTGCAAAACATAACCAAAACTAATTCAATAATGTCTTACCGCTAGCCGTTCAGTCCACCATTCTTCTGTAGCAGCAATAATTCGCTTCAAAGGATCCCAGCCCAAATCGGTCGATCCTTGTTTTAGGCCCTTCCAAAGTTTCCATTCTTTCTTTAGTTGGTCCCATTTATTTTTAAGCTGTAGCCTCTCGTAATCCCTGCCTGTCACCTCCCTAAAATTTGTTACTATGTTTTGCCGACCTTCCTTGCTGAAGAAAGAGTTTGGTCATGTGCCTTTTTCTACTTCCGCTATGCATAGTTCGCGAAAAATTAATTTTATGTCCTTCTCTCAAAGTGCAGGAGTGACAACTTCTTTGTTCTTATTTGCCATACTATTAATAGGAGACAAGTTAGCAATATCTTTAACTATGAAATAGTTCAACAAACATATGCATGACTGGACTAATATCCTTTCAAATGCGAATTAATAAATTGAAAATGCTATGAAGACAAAGGAACACAGAAATTTACGTGGTTCGGTCAAATTGACCTACGTCCACGGGAGAAGAGTATTACATTTTCATTAATGAAACTTTTGAACATTTACAGAGCTTTTACAAATAGATTCTAAACGACCGACCCTTCTAAACATTTACATAGCTTTTACACCGCACTACACAACACTGCACTACTTTGCACTACACAATTCCGCACCGCACCTGCACTACACTCATCACTGCACTCGCAATTTCACTGTAAACACTTCGAAGCCTCGACCTACAAACACACACAGTCGCACTGCACCTGAAAACACACATGACCTTGCACTGCACTTCAAACACACGCTGCACTGCACAATTTCACCACAAATAGTGCAGTGCATTTCAAACCCACACAAACACACACAACTCTGCACTACACTGCAATGCACTACACACAACTCGTGCCATTGCACTGCCTGATCTCAACTGCTTGCACTACGAACAGCACACGATCAACGGCTAACCTCAAACACACAGCACTTGCAGCCGCAGAGTGAATAATGCACAACTACGCACTACTCTGCACTTCAAACCCCAAACAAACACACACAAACACACACAAATACTCCAGCTGCTAACAAACACACACGATACTGCACTACTTCAGACACCTGCTTCTCTTTCTATCGATCTGCTACCTGCACAATTTCACCCTAGGCCTCTGCCGGTGCACTTCAGGCCCACACAAACACTGCACTAGATACTCCACGCATCTGCAAACACACACAGCTCTTCTACTGCCATCAAACACTGGCACACGCTGCACTGATTTCACCACGAACAACTGGGTGCACAGAACCCACACAAACACACACAGTCGCTGCACTGCAAAACACACAAACCACTACACTGCATTGCACTTCAACACATCATCGTGCACATGACGCCACACCAATTCACGCACAAACACTGGGTGCAGACCCACACAAACACACACGACTACTGCAGCTGCACTGCGACACACACGACCTATCGCACTTCTGACACATCGCAACCTACACTCTTGCCACTGTAATGCACTACACTGCACAATTTCACCACGAACAACTGCGGTGCACTTGAGAACCACACAAACACACACAACTCTGCACTGCCTGCCACATGCCTGCACCAGTTCGCACTGCACTACACTATAAAATACTCCACTGCTTGCATAACACACACAACCTTTGCCGCACCTGCACTTCAAACACACGCGCGCAACGCAATGAATAATGCACAACTCTGCACTGGCACTTCAGACCCACACAAACACACACAAACTACACAAATACTCATGAACTGCAAACACACACAGACCCTTGCACTTTGAACACACACTGCACTACCTGCGATGCACTGCTGCTTGCCTGATTTCACCATAAACACTCGCGAGTGCACTTGAACCCACAAACACACACAATTACGCACTGCCTTGCCCTAAACACACACAGCCACGACATCTTGCACTTGAACACACACTACACTGCACTGCAATGCACTGCAGTACACAATTGTGGTTTCCAAACACACACTAAATTTAATCAATTAGCTAAAGATCGTTTGAAGGAGTTTCTTTTAAAAGTCATGTGGCAGAACAGACAATGTCATTTGAGTTCTAAAATGACAAAAAATTGATGATATGGTGAAACAATTTAGGGAGGAAGCATTATTCTAGTAAACAAAAATACATTTATGCATTAGGAGTTCACATAATCGAAGCAACCAAATAGAACTTGAATACATTCTCAAACGTAACATTCGTACGAAATACCATTACTTGGAAATAACAATCATGGGAGCTAAGGATGTAACCAAAAACAAGAAGCAAATGAGCTGATTCATTATCTATAAAAGCGATTCAAAGAGAGCCGTATCCCTGTATGCTCTCTCGAAGATAATTGTATCCATGTATGCTCCCTCAATGTTAACATTTTTTCAAGCTTAAAATGTAACAAGTTAAATGAAAAAGAAAATGAGGATTCTCTCCTCTTTCCATCTGTATATTCGGCAAATGCGAAGGCTAACAAGGGTAAACAATAATTATTGGAAAGAACTTTAAACAAATTCTGTGGGAAAGCCGGTAGACAAACTACGAGTTTATAAAGCTTCCATATCAGAGAAGGATATCTAAGGCTATTGAAAAGTGCGGTGCGGTGCGGTGTGTGCATCCAAAATACCAGCACGTATGAAGGATATCTCGAGTCTACAAATGCTTGAAGGCTATTATAAAGCTTCCATATCTGTGGGAAAGCTGATCTAAGTTGAAAATAGTAGCAGCACATGAGGTTTCTTTGAATGCTATGGGCCACACCTAAACTTTCATATTTACATACATAGCACGTATGAGTTTACACATCTCACACCTAAACCTTCATATCTACGGACATAACACTTTGGTATGAACGACTATATACTTCATGAAGAAAAAAAAGCCGCGCTATGTAGATCGGGACAGAAGAAGAGGGACAGCGGAAGAGGACACAAGAAGATGGAGCATAAGCATAACATTTTGATGCATGTAAAACAAAAAACATATGTAGATCGGGACAGAAGAACCATATGTAGATCGGGACAGAAGAAGAGGGAAGCAAATCCAGCGCAGCCCAACCAAAATCGCCGTATAGAATGATAGATCAAAGGTAGGCTACCTTAGATTCGAAGGTTTCTCGATCGAGGAAGAAGAAGAGCAGTCGGCTCACGAGAAGGGCCAGGGTAGAGAAGAGTTCGGGGAGAGCAGCGGGGCGAGGGCAACAAAGGAAAACCCTTCCTCGAAGCTGGTTGAAAGTCGGGGTCGCGGGTATATCCCGCGGTCCGCTTTCAATGCCGCTTCGCGGCGGTCGCCGCGGATTCGCTGGCTTGCGCGAGGCTTTTACCGCATTTTTGCGGTGCGGTAAAGCGCCGCACCGCGAATTATGATTTCCAAACAGGGCCTTATTGGGTCAATAATTGGTCATTAGGTCAAAAATTGACTATTTTGACTGAAATTAAATTGTTTGTCAAAAGTTAACCCATTTTGTCAATGAGGTGGTCATTGTGTCAGAAATTGACCATTTTGACCAAGGATGACTTTTTGGTCAAAAGTTAACCTAATTTGACCAAAATTGAATTTTTGTTAAAAGTTAACCCATTGGGTGAACGGGGGGTCATTTGGTCAGAAAATGACCATTTTGACCAAAGTTGACTTTTTTGTCAAAAGTTGACCTATTTGGTCAATAAGTTGGTAATTGGGTCAAAAATTGACCATTTTGACCAACGATGACTTTTTTGTCAAAAGTTGATCTTTTGGGTTAAAGGGTTGGTCATTGGGTCAAAAATTGAACATTTTGACCAAAGTTAAATTTTTGGTCAAAAGTTGACCTATTCGGCCAATGGGTGGTCATTCAGTCAAAAAATTGACTATTTTGACCAAAATTGACAATTTCGTCAAAAGTTGACCAATTGGGTCAATGGGTATGTCTTTGGGTCAAGGATTGACCATTTTGACCGAAGTTGACTTTTTTGTGAAAAGTTGACTTGCGTCAATAGGTTGGTGATTTGGTCAAAAATTGACCATTTTGATCAAAGTGACTTTTTGTTCAAAAGTTGACTTATTGGGTCAATGGGTGGTCATTAACTCAAAAACTATCTATTTTGACCTATTTGGTCAATGGATTTGTCATTGGGTCAAGGATTGACCATTTTGACCAAAGTAGACTTTTTGGTCAGAGATTAACTTATTGTGTCAGTAATTGATCATCAAATCAAAAATTGACTATTTTGACCTATTTGGTCAATGGGTTTGTCATTGGGCCAATGAGTTGGTCATTAGCACAAGGATTGATCATTTTTACCAAAGTTGATCATTTGGTCAAAAGTTGTCCTATTGGGTTAATGGGTTAGTCATTGGGTCAAGGATTGACCATTTTGAACAAAGTTGACTTTTTGGTCAGAGATTGGCTTGTCGGGTTAATAATTGGTCATTAGGTCAAAAATTGACTATTTTGACCAAAATTACTTTTTGATCAAAGGTTGACTGTTAGATTGATGGGTTGAGTCATTGGTTCGAGATTGACTATTACAGCGAAAGTTGACTTTTTTTCAAAATTTGACCTACTGGGTCAACGTGTTGGTCATTGGGTCATGGATTGACCATTTTTACCAAAGTTGACTTTTTGTTAGGGATTGACTTATTGGGTCAATAATTGGTCAGTAGGTCAAAAATTGACACTTTTGACTAAAATTGACTTTTTGGTCAAATGTTGACCTTTTGGGTTAGTGGGTGATCATTAAGTCAAAAATTGACTATTTTGACCAAAATTGACTTTTTGGTCAAAAGTTAAAGTATTATATCAATGGGTTAATCATTGGGTCAAGGATTGACCATTTTGACCAAAGTTGACTTTTTTGATAGAGATTGACTTATTGGATCAATAATTGGTCATTAGGTAAAAAATTGATTATTTTGACCAAAATTAAATTTTTTGTCAAAAGTTTACCCATTGGGTCAACAGGGTGGTCATTGGGTTTGAAATTGACTATTTTGACCAATGTTCACTTTTTTGTCAAAAGTTGACCAATTTGGTCCGATGAGTTAGTAATAGAATTGATAATTGACCATTTTGACCGAAGATGACTTTTTTGGTCAAAAGTTGACCAATCGAGTCAATGGGTTGGTCATTGGGTCAAAAATTGACCATTTTGACAAAAATTGACTTTTGGTTAAAAGTAGACCTATTGGGCTAATGGGTGGACATTAGGTCAAAAATTAATTATATTAGCGAACTTGACTTTCTTGTCGAAAGTTGACTTTATTAGGTCCAATCGGTTTGCCATGTAGATCAAGATTGACCTTTTTGACAAAGTTGACTTTTTGGTCGAAGATTGACTTATTTGGTCGATAATTGGGCATTAATTCGAAAAATGACTTTTTGACCGAAATTAACTTTTTGGTTAAAAGTTGACTTATTAGGCGATGGGTTGGTCATTGGGTCGAAGTTGTACATTTTGACCAAAGTTGACTTTTTGGTCGAAAAGTTGGCCTATTGAGATCCGATGGGTTAGTTATTGGGTTAAGGATTAGCTTGCTTGGGTCGATAATTAGTCATTAGGTAAAAAATTGACTATTTTGACCAAAATTGGAGTTTTGTCGAAAGTTGACCTATTGGGTCGATGGGTTTGTCATTAGGTCGAGTCTCAACCATTTTGACCAAAGTTGACTTTTTGGTTAGAGATTGACTTATTGGGTCGATAATTGGTCATTAGGTTAAAATTTGGTGATATTTTGACCAAAATTGAATTTTTGGTCAAAAGTTAACCCATCAGGTCAACGGGATGGCCATTAGGTCAGAAATTGACCATTTTGACAAAAGTTAACTTTTTGGTCAAAAGTTTACCAATTTGCTCAAAGAGTTAGAAATTTGGTCAAGAATTGACCATTTTGACCAAAGATGACATTTTGGTCAAAAGTTGACCATCGGTTCAATGGGTTGGGCATTGGGTTAAAAATTGATCATTTTGACCAAAGTTGACTTTCTGGTCAAAAGTTGACCTTTTTGGTTAATGGGTGGTCATTAGGTTAAAAATTAACCTTTTTGACCAAAATTGACTTTTTCGTCGAAAGTTGACCCGATTGGAGCGATGGGTTGGTCGTTGGGTCGAAGATTGTGCATTCGACCAAAGTTGACTTTTTGGTCGAGAGATTAACATATTATGTGTCGATAATTGGTCATTAATTCAGAAATTGATTATTTTGACCAAAATTAACTTTTAGTCGAAAGTTGACTGTTAATACCGATGGGTTGGACATTGGGTCAAGGATTAATCATTTTGACTAAAGTTGACTTTTTGGTCAAACGTTGAGTTATTGGGTCAATGAGTTGGTAATTGGGTCAAGGTTTGACCATTTTGACCAAAGTAAACTTTTTGGTCAGTGATTTGCTTGCTTGGTCAATAATTGGTGATTAGGTCAAAAATTGACTATATTGACAAAAATTGAATTTTTTTGTCAAAAGTTAACCCATTGGGTGAACGAGGAGGTCATTTGGTAAGAAATTGACCATTTTGACCAAGGATGACTTTTGGGTCAAAAGTTGACCTTATTGGGTCGATGGGTTAGTCATTGGGTCAAAAATCTTATTTTTGATCAAAGTTGACTTTTTTGGTCGAAAGGCTGACAAATTTGGTCGATGGGTGGTCATTACGTCGAAAATTGACGATTTCGACCAAAATTGACTATTTGGTCGAATGTGGACCTATTGGGTCAATGGGTTTGTCATTGGGTCGAAGATTGAACATTTTGACCAAAGTTGACTTTTGGTCGAGAAGATTGACTTATTGGGTGAGAAAATGGTCATTAACTCGAAATTTGATTATTTTGACCAAAATTGGCTATTTTGACCAAAATTGACTTTTGGTCGAAAGTTGACCTATTAGACCGATGGGTTAGTCATTGGGTCGAGAATTGATCATTTTGTCGAAAGTTGACTTTTTGGTCAAAAGCCAACCTATTGGGACAATGGGTTGGTCAGTGGGTCCAGGATTGACCATTTTGACCAAAGTTGATTTTCTTGTCAGAGATTGGCTTACTAGGTCAACAATTGATTATTTTGACAAAAAATGATTATTTGGCCAAAACTTTACCTATTATGTCAATAGGTTAGTCATTGGGTCAAGGGTTGATGATTTTGACCTAAGTTGACTTTTTGGTCAAAAGTTGTCCTATGTGGTCAATGGGTTGGTCATTGGGTCAAGGATTGACCATGTTGACCAATGTTGGCTTTTTGGTCAGAGATTGACATATTGGGCCAATAATTGGTCATTACCTCAAAAATTGATTATTTTGACCAAAATTAAATTTTTGGTCAAAAGTTGACCAATTGGGTCGACGGGGTGGTCATTGGGTCAGAAATTCACCATTTTGACCAAAGTTAACTTTTTGGTATAAGTTGATTTATTTGGTGAATGAGTTGTTAATTGGGTTAAGAATTGACCATTTTGACGGAAGATGACTTTTTGCTCGAAATTTGATCTGTAGGGTCGATGGGTTGGTCATCGGGTTAAAAATTGGCCATTCTGACCAAAGTTGAATTTTTGGTCAAAAGTTGACCTATTGGGTTAATTGGTTGTCATTAGGTCAAAAATTGCCTATTTTGACAAAAATTGACTTTTTGGTCAAAAGTTGACATATTAGGTTATTCGGTTTGTCTTTGGGTCAAGGATTGACCATTTTGACCAAAGTTGACTTTTTGGCCACAAATTAACTTATTGGGTGAATAATTGGTCATTAGGTCAAAAATTGACTATTTTGACCATAATTAAATTTTTGGTCGAAAGTCGAGCTCATTGGACGACGGGAGGTCATTGGGTCGGAAATTGAGCCATTTTGACCAAAGTTGACTTTTTGGTCGAAAGTTGACATATTTGGTCATTGAGTTTGTATTTGGGTCAACAATTGATCATTTTGACCGAAGATGACTTTTTAGGTCTAAAGTTGACCTATTGGGTCGATGGGTTGGTCATTGGGTATAAAATTGACCATTTTGACAAAGTTGACATTTTAGTTAAAAGTAGACCTATTAGGTCAATGGGTGGTCATTAGGTAAAAGTTAGCTATTTTGACCAAAATTAACTTATTGTGTCAAAAGTTGACCTATTGGGTCGATGGGTTTGTCATTAGGTAGAGGATTATTATTTTGACCGAAAGTTGACTTTTTGGTCGGAGATTGACTTATTAGGTCGATAATTGGTCATTAGGTTAAAAATTGATTATCTTGACCAAAATTGAACTTTTTGGTGTAAGCTTGAATAGGTTGACGGGGTAGTCATTAGGTTATAAATTGAACATTTTGACCAAAATTAACTTTTTGGTCGAAAGTTGACTCTTTGGTCAGAGTTGGAAATTTGGTAAAGAATTGACCATTTGACCAAAGTTGACTTTTTGGTCGAAGTTGACCTATCGGTTGATGAGTAGGTCATTAGGTAAAAATTGACCATTTTAACCAAAGTTGACTTTTTGGTCGAAAGTTGAGCAATTGGGTCAATGGGTTGGTCAATGGGTCAAGAATTGACCATTTTGACCAAAGTTGACTTTTTGGTTAAATGTTGACTGTTCGAGTCAATGAGGTGAGTCATTAGGTCGATAAATTGACTATTTTGACCAAAATTGACTTTTTGGTCGAAAGTTGACCTATTAGGTCGATGAGTTGGTCATTAGGTCGAATTGACCATTTTGATCAAAGATTGACTTTTTAGTCGAAAGTTAACTTATTAGGATCAATAGATAGGTCATTAGGTTGAAAGAAATTCTATTTTGACCGAAATTGAATTTTTAGTCGAAAGTTGACTATTGGGTCGATGGGTGGTCATTAAGTCGAAGATTGACTATTTTGACCAAAATTGACTTTTTGGTCAAAAGTTGAACTATTGTGTCGATGGGTTTGTCGATTGGGTCGAGGATTGACCATTTTGATAAAGTTGATTTTTGGTTGAGCGATTGACTTATTGGGTTAATAATTAGTCATTAGGTCAAAAATTAATTATTTTGACCAAAATTAAATTTTTGGTCAAAAGTTGACCAATTGGGTCAACGAGGTGATCATTAGGTCAGAATACTGAACATTTTGACAAAAGTTAACTTTTTGATCGAAACTTAGACTGTATGGATCGATGGGTTGTAATTGGGTCGAAAATTAACTTTTTGGCCGAAGATGACTTTTTGGTGAAAGTTGACTATTGGTTCAATAGTTTGGTCATTAGATCAAAATTGACCATTTTGACCAAAGTTGACTTTTAGGTCGAGATTGACGATTAGTCGATGGGTCGTCATTGGTCAATTGGTCATTAATTCAAAATTTGATTATTTTGACCAAAATTGACTTTTTTGAAAAAAATTGACTTTTTGGTCAAAAGTTGACCTATTAGGCCAATGGGTTGGTCATTGGGTCAAGCATTGATCATTTTGTCGAAAGTTGACTTTTTGGTCAATGGGTTGGTCATTGGGTCGAAGTTGATTAATTTTGACCAAGTTGACTTTTTAGTCGGAGATTGGCTTACTGAGGTCGACAATTGATTATTTTGACCAAAATTGATTTTTGGTTCGAGACTTTACCTATTATCTCGATAAGTTAGTCGTTAGGTCGAGGATTGATCATTTTGACCAAAGCTAACTTTTGGTCAAAAGTTGACCTGTTGGATCAAAGGGTTGGTCAATGGCTCACAGATTGACCATTATGACCAAAGTTGACTTTTTGGTCAAAGATTGGCTTACTGGGTCAATAATTGGTCATTAGGTCAAAATTGTTTATTTTGACCAAAATTAAATTTTTTGGTCGAAAAGTTGACCCGATTAGATTGACGGGGTGGTCATTGGGTCGAAAATTGACCATTTTGACCAAAGTTAACTTTTTGGTATAAGATGATTTATTTTGTCAATGAGTTGGTAATTGGGTTCAGAATTGACCATTTTGACGGAAGATCACTTTTTTCTCAAAATTTGATCTATTGGGTCAATGGGTTGGTCATCGGGTCAAAAATTGACCTTTCTGACCAAAGTTGACTTTTTGGTCAAAAGTTAACCTATTGGGTTAATAGGTGGTCATTAGGTCAAAAATTGACTATTTTGACAAAAAATGAATTTTTGGTCAAAAATTGACATATTGGGTCAATCGGTTTGTCATTGGTTCAAGGATTGACCTTTTTGACCAAAGTTGACTTTTCGGTTAAAAGTAGACCTATTGGGTCAATGGGTGGTCATTAGGTCAAAAGTTAACTATTTTGGCCAAATTGACTTTTTGTTAGAAGTTGACCTATTGGGTCGATGGGTTTGTCATTGGGTCAAAGTTAGTACATTTTGACCGAAGTTGACTTTTTGGTCGAGAGATTGACTTATTGGATTCGATAATTGGTCATTAGGTTAAAAATTGATTATCTTGACCAAAATTAAATTTTTGGTCGAAAGGTAACTTGATGGGTCGACGGGGTGGTCATTATGTTATAAATTGACCATTTTGACCAAAGTTGACTTTTTAGTCGAAAGTTGACTTATTTGGTCGATAGGTTGGAAATTTGGTAAAGAATTGACAATTTTGACCAAAGAGGACTTTTTGGTCGAACGTTGACCTATCGGGTCAATGGGTAGGGCATTGGGTCAAAAATTGACCATTTTAACCAAAGTTGACTTTTTGGTCCAAAGTTGATCAATTGGGTCAATGGGTTGGTCATTGGGTCAAAAACTGACCATTTTGACCAAAGTTGACTTTTTGGTCAAATGTTGACCTATTCAGTCAACGGGTGGTCATTAGGTAAAAATCTGACTATTTTGACTAAAATTGACTTTTTGGTGCAAAAGTTGACTTATTGGATCGATGGGTTTGTCATTGGGTCGAGTGTTGGTCATTTTGACCAAGTTGACTTTTTGGTCGAGAGATTAACTTATTGGGTCGATAATATGGTCATTAGGTTAAAAATAGTGATTCATTTTGACCGAAATTGAATTTTTTGGTCGAAAGTTAACCCATCGGCTCAACGGGGTGGTCATTGGGTCGGGAAATTGACCATTTTGACCAAAGTTGACTTTTTGGTTAGAGAGTCGATCATATTTGGTCGATGAGTTGGTAATTGGGTCAAGAATTGACCATTTTAACCGAAGATGTCTTTTTAGTCGAAAGTTGAACTATTGTGTCGATGGGTTGGTCATTGGGTCGAAATTGATCATTTTGACGAAGTTTATTTTTGGTCGATAAGTTGACTCTATTGGGTTAATGGGAGGTCATTAGGTCGAAAATTGACTATTTTGACCAAAATTGACTTTTTGAGTCGAAAGTTGACCTATAGAGTCAATGGGTTTGTCATTGGGTTGAGGTTTGACCATTTTGACCAAAGTTGACTTTTTGGTCAGAGATTAACTTATTGTGTCAATAATTGGTCATTAATTCAAAAATTCACTATTTTGACCAAAATTGACTTTTTGGTCAAAAGTTGACCTGTTAGACCAATGGGTTTGTCATTGGGTCAATGATTGATCATTTTGACCAAAGTTAACTTTTTGGTCTAAAGTTGACCTATTGGATCAATGAGTTGTTCATTAGGTAAAAAATTGACTATTTTGACCAAAATTGAATTCTTGGTCAAAAGTGAACCCATCGGGTCAACAGGGTGGTTATTGGGTCAAAAATTGACCATTTTGTCCAAAGTTATTTTTTTGGTCAAAAGTTCACCTATTTGGTCAAAGAGTTGGTAATCGGGTCAAGAATTGACCATTTTGACCAAAGATGACTTTTTTTATCAAAAGTTGACCTACTGGGTCAATGGGTTGGTCATTGGGTCAAAAATTGACCATTTTGACCAAAGTTGACTTTTTAGTCAAACGTTGACTTATTGGGTCAATGGGTGGTCATTAAGTCAAAAATTGAGCATTTTGACTAAAATTGATTATTTGGTCAAAAGTTGACCTATTAGGTCAATGGGTTGGTCATTGGGTCAAGGATTGACCATTTTGACCGAAATTAACTTTTTAGTCAAAAGTTGGCCTTCTCGGTCAAAGGGTTGGTCTTTCGGTCGAAAATTGACCATTTTGACCAAAGTTGACTTTTTGGTCAAAAGTTGACCTGTTAAGCTAATGGGTGGTCATAAGGTCAAAACTTGACAATTTTGTCCAAAATTGACTTTTTGGTCAAAAATTGACCTATTTAGTCAATGGGATTGTCATTGGGTAAAGGATTGATCATTTTCACCAACATTGACTTTTTGGTCAGAGATTGACTTATTGGGTCAATAATTGGTCATTAATTCAAAAAATGACTATTTTGACCAAAATTGACTGTTTGGTCAAAAGTTGACCTACTAGGCCAATGGGTTGGTCATTGGGTCAAGAATTGATCATTTTGACCAAAGTTGACTTTTTGGTCAAAAGTTGACCTATTGGTTCAATTGGTTGGTCAGTGGGTCAATGATTGACCATTTTGACCAAAGTTGATTTTTTGGTCTGAGATTGGTTTACTAGTTCAACAATTGGTCATTAGGTCAAAAATTGATTATTTTTACCAAAATTAACTTTTTGGTCAAAAGTTGACCTATTGGGTCAATGGGTAGGTCATTGGGTCAAGGATTGACCATTTTGATCAAAGTTGACTTTTTGGTCAAAAGTTGACCTATCGGGTCAACAGGTTTGTCATTTGGTCAAAGATTGACCCTTTTGACAAAAGTTGACTTTTTGTTAGAGATCGACTTATTGGTTCAATAATTGGTCATTAGATCAAAAATTGATTATTTTGACCAAAATTAAAGTTATTGTCAAAAGTTGACCCATTAGGACAATCGGGTGGTGTTGGGTCAAAAATTGACCATTTTGACAAAAGATGACTTTTTAGTCAAAAGTTGACTGTTAGATTGATGAGTTGGTCATTAGGTCAAAAATTGACCATTTTGACTAAAGTTGACCTTTTTGTCAAAAGTTGACCTATTGGGTCAACGGGTGGTCCTTAGGTCAAAAATTGACTTTTTTGACCAAAATTGACTTTTTGGTCAAAAGTTGACCTATTAGGCCAATGAGTTGGTCATTGGGTCAATGATTGTTCAAAAATTGGTCATTAGGTAAAAAATTGACCATTTTAACCAAAGTTGACTTTTTGGACAAAAGTTGACCTATTGGGTCAATGGGTCAAGGATTGACCATTTTGACCAAAGTTAACTTTTTGGTCATAGATTGACTTATTGGGTCAATAATTGGTCATTAGGTTAAAAATTGATTATTTTGACCAAAATTAAATTTTTTGTCAAAAGTTGACCCATTGGGTCAACGAAGCGGTCATTGGGTCAGAAATTGACCATTTTGACCAAAGTTGACTTTTTGGTCAAAAGTTGACATATTGGAGTCGATGGGTTGGTCTTTAGGTCGAAGATTAAACATTTTGACCAAAGTTAACTTTTGGTTGAGGTCAAACTACCGAATTCGATAATTTGTTATTAGGTCGAAATGGGTATTTTGACCAAAATTGATTTTTTTATCAAAAGTTGACTTACTGGGTCAATTGGTTTCTCATTGGGTGAAGGATTGACCATTTTGAACAAAGTTGACTTTTTGGCCAGAGATTGACTTATTGGGTCAATAATTGGTCATTACGTCAAATTTTGTCAATTTGACCAAAATTAAATTTTTTTTATAAAAGTTAACACATTGGGTCAACATGGTGGTCATTGGGTAAGAAATTGACCAATTTGACCAAAGTTGACGTTTTGGTCAAAAGTTGACCTTTCTGGTCAATGAGTTCGTCATTGGGTCAAGAATTGACCATTTTGACCAAAGATGACTTTTTAGTCAAAAGTTGACCTATTGGGTCAAAAATTAACCATTTTGACCAAAGTTGACTTTTTGGTCAAAAGTGGGCATATTGGGTCAATGGGTGGTAATTAGGTCAAAAAATAACTATTTTGACCAAAATTGACTTTTTCGTCAAAAGTTGACCTATCGGGGTAATGGGTTTGTCATTGAGTCAAGGATTGACCATTTTGACCAAAGTTGACTTTTTGGTCAGAGATTGACTTATTGGGTCAATAATTGACCATTAATTCAAAAATTAACTATTTTGGTCATTAGGTAAAAAATTGTCTATTGTGACAAAAATTAAATTTTTGGTCAAAAGTTAACCCATTGGGTCAACGTGTTGGTCTTTAGGTATGAAATTGATCATTTGACCAAAGTTGTCTTTTTTGTCAAAAGTTAACCAATTTGGTCAATAAGTTGGTAATTGGGTCAAGAATTGGACATTTTGACTGAAGATGACTTTTGGTCAAATGTTGATCTATTAGATTCGATGGGTTGGTCATCGAGTCGAAAATTGGCCAGTTTGACCAAATTTGACTTTACAGTTCGAAAGATGACCTATTGTGTCGATCGGTGGTCATTGAGTCGAAAATTGACTATATTGACCAGGTGCTATTTGGTAAGTTGACCTATTGGGAAGTGGGTTTGTCATTGGGTCGGATTGACCATTTTTGACAAAGTTGAATTTTTGATCGGACATTGAATTATTAGGTCAATAATTGTTCATTGTTTCAAAAATGAGTATTTTAGCTGAAACTGAATTTTTAGTCAAACGTTAACCTGTTGGATCAACGGGGTGGTCATTCGGTCAGAAATTGACCATTTTGAACAAAGATGACATTTTGGTAAAAAGTTGAACTATTGTGCCAATGGGTTGGTCATGGGTCAAAAAATGATAATTTTGACCAAAGTTAACTTTTTGGTCAAAGGTTGACTTATTGGGTCAATGGGAGGGCATTAAGCCAAAATTGATTATTTTGGTCAAAATTGATTATTTGGTCAAAAGTTGACTTATTGGGGAAATTGGTTTGTGATTGGGTCAAGGATTGACCATTTTGACCAAAGTTAACTTTTTGGTGGAAAATTGACTTCTTGGGTCGATAATTGGTCATTAATTCAAAATTCGCTTATTTTGACCAAAATTAACTTTTGGTGAAAGTTAACTATTAGGTCAATGAGTTGGTCATTGGGTCATGGATTGATCATTTTGTCCCAAGTTGACTTTTTGGTGAAAAGTTGACCTATTGGGTCAATGGGTTAGTCTTCGAGTCAAGGTTTGACCATTTTGACCAAAATTGATTTTTTGGTCAGAGATTGGCTTACTAAGTCAATAATTGGTCATTAAGTAAAAAATTGACTATTTTGACCAAAATTGACTTGTTGGTGAAAATTAACCTATTGTGTCAATGAGATAGTCAGGTCAAGGATTGACCATTTTGACCAAAGTTCACTTTTTTGTCAAAAGTTCACCTATTAGGACAATGGGTTGGTCGTCGGGTCAAGGATTGACCATTTTGACCAAAATTGACTTTTTGGTCAAAGATTGACTTATTGGGTCAATAATTGGTCATTAGGTCAAAAATTGAGTATTTTGACCAAAATTAAATTTTTTATCAAAAGTTGACCCATAAGGTCAACGGGGTGGTCATTGTGTCAGAAATTGACCATTTTGACTAAAGTTGGTTTTTTGGTGAAAGTTGACCTAATTGGTTAATGAGTTAGTAATTGGGTGAGAATTGGCCTTTTTGACGAAGATGACTTTTTGGTAATAGTGACTATTGGGTCAATAAATGCATCATTAAGTCGAAAGTGATTTATTTTGACCAATATTGATGTTTTGCTCGAATATTAACCTACTGGGTCGATGGGTTTGTCGTTGGAATTCGACGATTGACCATTTTGACAAGGTTGACATTTTAATTGGAGATTGACTTATTGGGTCAATAATCGGTTATTAATTCAAAAATTAACCGTTTTGGTCATTAGGTCAAAAATTGTCTTTTTTGACCAAAATTAATTTTTGGTCGAAAGTTGACCCTTTGGGTTAACGGGATGGTCAATGGGTCAGAAATTAACCATATTGACCAAAGTTAACTTTTGGTCGAAGTTGACTGTTGGTCGATGAGTTGTAATTGGGTTAAGAATTGACCATTTTGACGAAAGATGACTTTTTGGTCAAAAGTTGATCTTATGGGTCAATGGGTTGGTCATTGGGTCAAAAATTGACCATTTTGACTAAAGTTGACTTTTTGTTTAAAAGTTGACATATTGGGTTAATGGGTGGTCATTCATTCAAAAATTGACTATATTGACCAAATTAAACTTTTTGGTCAAAAGTTGACCTATTGGGTTAATGGGTTTTTCATTAGGTCAAGAATTTACCACTTTGACCAAAGTTGAATTTTTGGTCAGAGATTAACTTATTGGGTCAATAAGTGGTCATCGGAGTGTGACTTATTTTGACCAAAATTAGATTTTTATCAAAAGTTAACCCATTGGTCAACGTGGTGTTCATTGGGTCAGAAATTAACCATTTTGATCAAAGATGACTTTTGGGTCAAAAGTTGACTTATTGGGTCAAAGGGTTGGTCATTGGGTCAAAAATACCATTTTGACCAAAGTTGACTTTTTTGATCAAAAGTTGACTAATTTGGTCAATGGGTGGCCATTATGTCAAAAATTGACTATTTTGACCAAAATTGACTATTTGGTCAAAAGTGGTCATTGGGTCAAGGATTAACCATTTTGACCAAAGTTGACTTTTTGGTCAGAGATTGACTTATTGGGTCATAAATTGGTCATTAATTCAAAAATTGTCTATTTTGACTAAAATTGACTTTTTGGTCAAAAGTTGAAGTACTAGGCCAATGAATTGGTCATTGGGTTAAGGATTGATCCATTTGTCCAAAGTTGACTTTTTAGTTAAAAGTTGAAGGCGATCGAGGTCGATAGGTTAGTCATTAGATTGAGGATTGACCATTTTGACCAAAGTTGACTTTTGGTCGGAGATTGGCTTACTAGATTCGACAATTGGTATTTTGACCAAAATTGATTTTTTGGTCTAGTGTTACTGTTGGGTCAACAATTTGGTCATTGGGTCGAGGATTGATGGTTTTAAACATAGTTGACTTTTTGGTGAAAGTTGTCTGTTGGTCGATAGGTTGGTCATTAGCTCGATGATTGATTATTTTGACCAAAGTTGGCTTTTTGGTCAGACATTGACTTATTGGGTCAATAATTGCTCATTAGGTCAAAAATAAATTGTTTTGACAAAAATTAAATTTTTCGTCGAAGTTGACCTCTTTGGTGAAGAGTAGTCATTGGGTCGAAGTGATCATTTCGACCAAAGTTGAGTTTTTGGTCGAAGTTGTTTTACATGGTCGATGAGTTGGTAATTGGGTTAAGAATTGAATTATTTTGACGGAAGATCACTTTTAGTCAAAATTTGATCTATTGGGTTAATGGGTTGGTCATTGGGTCAAAGATTGACCATTTTGACCAAAGTTGAATTTTTTGTCAAAAGTTGACCTATTGGGTTAATGGGTGGTCATTTGGTCAAAAATTGACTATTTTGACCAAAATTGACTTTTGGTCAAAAGTTGACCAATTGGGTCAATGGGTTCGTCATTGTGTTAAAGATTGACTATTCGAGCAAAGCTAACTTTTTGGCCACAGATTAACTTATTGGGTTAATAATTGGTCATTAGGTTAAAAATTGACTATTTTAACCATAATTAAATTTTTTGTCGAAAGTTAACCCATTGGGTCAACAGGGAGGTCATTGGGTCAGAAATAAAGCATTTTGACCAAAGTTCACTTTTTGGTCAAAAGTTGACATATTTGATCGATGAGTTAGTAATTGGGTGAGAATTGATCATTTTGACCGAAGATGACTTTTTAGGTCGAAAGTTGACTGTTAGATTGATGGGTTGGTCATTGGGTCGAAAATTGACCATTTGACCAAGTTGACTTTGAGTCGAAGTTGACCTTGTTGGATTGATGGGTTGTCATTAGGTAAAGATTGATTATTTTGACGAAATTGACTTTTTAGTCAAAAGTTGATCTGATTGGGTCGGTTGTTTTGTCATTTGGTCGAAGGATTGTTCTTTTTGTCCGAGTTGACCTTTCGGTCTAAAGTTGACTATTGGGTCGATGAGTTGGTCATTAGGTTCGAGATTGACCATTTTGACCAAAGTTGACTTTTTGGTCGGTGATTGGCTTCTTGAGGTCGATAATTGGTTATTAGATCGAAAAATTGGTATTTTGACCAAAATTGGGTCAATGGGTTAGTCATTCGATTAAATATTGTCCATTTTTACCAAAGTTGACCTTTTGGTCAAAAGTTATTCGGTTGTGACAATGGGTTAGTGTTCGGGCCAAGGATTGACAATTTAGGCCAAAAATGACATTTTGGTCAAAGTTTGACTTAATGGGTCAACAATTGGTCATTAGGTCAAAAATTGAGTATTTTGACCAAAATTAAATTTTTGTCAAAAGTTGATCCATAGAATTCGACGGGGTGGTCATCTTGACCGAAGATGACTTTATGGTCGAAAAGTTGACTTATTGGATCAATGGGTGGTCATTAGGTCAAAAATTGATTATTTTGACCAAAATTAACTTTTTGGTCAAATGTTGATCTGTTGGGTCAATGGGTTTGTCATTGGGTCAACGAATGACCATCTTATCCAAAGTTGACTTTTTGGTCAGAGATTGACTTATTGGGTCAATAATTGGTCATTATTAAAAAATTGAACGTTTTGGACATTAGGTCAAAAATTGACTGATTTGACCAAAATTAATTTTTTTGTCGAAAGTTGACCCATTGGGTCGACGGGTGTGGTTGGGTCGAGAAATTGACCATTTTGACCAAAATTGACTTTTTGGTCAAAAGTTGACTTATTTTGTCAATGGGTTGGTAATTTGGTCAAGAATTGACTATTTTGACTAAAGATGACTTTTTGGTCAAAAGTTGATCTAGTGGGTCAATGAGTTGGTCATTGGGTAAAAAATTGACCATTTTGACCAAAGTTGACTTTTTGGTCGAAAGTTGACCTCTTGGGTTGATGGGCGATCATTCGATCAAATTGAAGCTATATTGACGAAAATTAACTATTTGGTCAAAGTTGACTTATTGGGTCAATGGGTTTGTCATTGGGTTAAGGATTTACCATTTTGACTAAAGTTGAATTTTTTGTCAGAGATTGACTTATTGGGTCAATAATTGGTCATCAGGTCAAAACTGACTATTTTGACCAAAATTGAATTTTTTGTCAAAAGTTAACCCATTAACTCAATGGGGTGGTCATTGGGTCAGAAATTGATCATTTTGACCAAAGATGACTTTTGGGTCAAAAGTTGACCTATTGGGTCAATGGGTTGGTCATTAGGTTAAAATACCATTTTGACCAAAGTTGACTTTTTTGGTTAAAATTTGACTAATTGGGTCAATGGGAGGTCATTACGTCAAAATTGACTATTTTGTCCAAGATTGACTATTTGGTCAAAAGTTAACCTATTGGGTCAATGGGTTTGTCATTGGGTCGAGGTTTAACCATTTTGACCAAGTTGACTTTTTGTTCGAATTGACTTATTGAGTAAGTAATTGATCATTAATTGAAAATTAACTTTTTTGACCAAATTGACTTTTTGGTCGAAAGTTGACTGATTAGGCTTAATGGGTTGGTCATTGGATTGAGGATTGATCAATTTATCGAAGTTGACTTTTTGGTCGATAGTTGACCCGATTGAGATTGATGGGTTGGTCATTTGGTCGAGGAGATTGACCATTTTGACCAAAGTTATCTTTTGTCAGAGATTGGCTTACTAGGTGAAAAATTAACTATTTTGACCAAATTGATTTTTAGGTCAAAAGTTTACTTATTCGGTCAATAGGTTGGTCATTGGGTCAAGGATTGACCATTTTGACCAAAGTTGAATTTTTTCGTCAAATGTTGTCCTATTTGGTTAATGAGTTAGTCATTGGGTCAAGGATTGACTATTTTGACCAAAGTTTGCTTTTTGGTTAGAGATTGACTTATCGGGTCAATAATTGGTCATTAAGTCAAAAATTAATTATTTTGACCAAAATTAAATTTTTGGTTAAAAGTTGACCCATTAGGTCAATGGGGTGGTCATTGGGTCAGAAATTGACCATTTTGACCAAAGTTGACTTTTTGGTCAAAGTTGACTTATTTGGTCAATGAGATGGTAATTAGGTTAAGAATTAACAATTTTGACGGAAGATGACGTTTTGGACAAAATTTGATCTATTCGGTCATTTGGTTGGTGATTGGATCAAAAATTGACTATTTTGACCAAAGTTGACCTATTGGGTTTATGGGTGGTCATTAGGTCAAAAATTGAATATTTTGACCAAAATTGACTTTTTGGTCAAAAGTTGACCTATTAGGTCATTGGGTTTTTCATTGGGTCAAGGATTGACCATTTTGACCAAAGTTGACTTTTTAGCCACATATTGACTTATTGGGTCAATAATTGGTCCTTAGGTTAAAAATTGACTATTTTGACCGAAATTAAATTTTTGGTTGAAAGTTAACCCATTGGCTCAACGGGGAGGTCATTGGGTCACAAATAGAGCATTTTGACCAAAGTTGTCTTTTTGGTTAAAAAAGTTGACCTCTTTGGTCAATGAGTTGGTAATTGGGTCAAAAATTGACCATTTTGACCGAAGATTACTTTTTAGATCAAAAGTTGACCTATTGGTTCAATGGGTTGGTCATTGGGTCAAAAATCCATTTTTACCAAAGTTTACTTTTTGGTCAAAAGTTGACCTATTGGGTCAATCGGTTGTCATTAGGTAAAGATTGACTATTTTGGCCAAAATTGATTTGTTGGTCAAAAGTTGATCTATTGGGTTAATGGTTTTGTCATTGGTTCAAGGATTGACCATTTTGACCAAAGTTGACTTTCTGGTCAGATATTGACTTATTGGGTCAATAATTGGTCATTAATTCAAAAAATGACTATTTTGAGCAAAATTGATTTTTTAGGCCAATGGGTTGGTATTGGGTCAGGGATTGATCATTTTGACCAAAGTTGACTTTTTGGTTAAAAGTTGATCTATTGTGTCAATTGGTTGGTCAATGGGTCAAGGATTGACCATTTTGACTATTGTTGACTTTTTGGTTAGAGATTGGCTTCTGCGATCGATAATTGGTCATTAGATCGAAAATTGGCTATTTTGACCAAAATTGACTTTTTGGTCGAAAGTTGACCTATTAGATTCGATGGGTTGGTCATTGGGTCGAAGGTTGACCATTTTGACCAAAGTTGACTTTTTGGTTAAAAGTTAACCTATTGGGTCATTGAGTTTGTAATTGGGTCAAGAATTGACCATTTTGACCAGAGATGACTTTTTATCAAAAGTTGACTTATTGGGTCAACGGTTTGGTAACTGGGTTAAGAATTAACCATTTTGACAAAAGATGACTTTTTGGTCAAAAGTTGACCTATTGGGTTAATGGGTTGGACATAGGGTCAAGGATTGACCATTTTGACTAAAGTTGACTTTTGAGCGGACATTGACTTATTGGATTCGATAATTCGTCATTAGGTTAAAAATTCAATTTTGGTCTTATTTTGACCAAAATTGAATTTTTGTTCAAAAGCTAACCCAATGGGTCAACGGGGTGGTCATTAGGTCAGAAATTGACCATTTTGACCAACATTAACTTTTTGGTCAAAAGTTGACCTATTTGGTAAAAGAGTTGGAAATTTGGTCAGGAATTGACCATTTTTACCAAAGATGACTTTTTGGTCGAAAGTTGACCTATTAGGTCAATGGGTTGGCATTGGGTCAAAAATTGACCATTTTAACTAAAGTTAAATTTTTGGTCAAAAGTTGAGCTTTTGGGTTTATGGGTGGTCATTAGGTTAAAAATTAACTATTTTGACCAAAATTGACTTTTTGGTCAAAACTTGACTGATTGGGTCGATGGGTTTGTGATTGGGTCGAGGATTGACCGTTTTGTCGAAAGTTGACTTTTGATCGGAGATTGGCTTCTTGGGTCGATAATTGGTCATTAGATCGAAAATTGATTATTTTGATTTAAAATTAAATTTTTTGTCGAAAAGTTGACTCGATGAGATTGACAGGGGTGGTCATTTGGTCCGAAATTGACAATTCGACCAAAGTTGATATTTTAGTCGAAAGATGACTGTTGCTCGATGAGTTCGTAATTGGGTCGAAATGCAGTCTTTTTGACCAAAGATGACTTTCTGGTGAAAAGTTGACCTACTGGGTTAATGGGTGGTCATGAGGTAAAAAATTGACAATTTTGACAAAGGTTGACTTTTTGGTCAAAAGTTAACCTATTGGGTTAATGGGTTTGTCATTAGGTGAAGGATTGACCATTTTGACCAAAGTTGACCTTTTGGTCAGAAATTGACTTATTGGGCCACTAATTGGTCATTAGTTAAAAATGTACTATTTTGGTCATTAGGTCAAAATTTGACTATTTTGACAAAAATTAAATTTTTTGTCAAAACTTGACCAATTGGGTCAACGGAGTGGTCATTAGGTGAGAAATTGACTATTTTGACCAAAGTAGACTTTTTGTTTAAAAGTTGACCAATTTGGTCATTGAGTTAGTAATTAGGTCAAGAATTAACCATTTTGACTGAAGATTGACTTTTTGGTCAAAAGTTGACCTATTAGGCAAATGAGTTGGTCATTAGGCCAATGATTGATCATTTTGACCAAAGTTGACTTTTTGGTTAAAAGTTAACCGATTGGGTCAATGGTTTGGTCATTGGGTCAAGGATTGACTATTTTGGCCAAAGTTGACTTTTTTGTCAGAGATTGGCTTATTGGTTCAATAATTGGTCATTAGGTATAAAATTGACTATTTTGACCAAAATTGACTTTTTGGTCAAAAGTTCAATGGGTGGTCATTAAGTCAAAAATTGAATATTTTGACTAAAATTGACTTTTGGGTCAAAAGTTGACCTATCGGGCCAATGAGTTTATCATTGGGTCAAGGATTTACCATTTTGACCAAAGTTGACTTTTTTATCAGAGTTTGACTTATTGAGTAAATAATTGGTCATTAGGTCAAAAATTGATTATTTTGACTGAAATTGAATTTTTTGTCAAAAGTTAACCCATTGGGCCAATGGGGTAGTCATTGTGTCAGAAATTGACCATTTTGACCAAGGATGACTTTTTGGTCGAGATTAACCTATTTTGACCAAAATTGAATTTTTAGTCGAAAGTTAGCACATTAGATCGACGGGAGTGATTTGAGTCGAAATTAACTATTTTGACCAAAGTTGACTTTTGGTCGAAAGATTAACTTATTGGGTCGATAAGTTGGTCATTAGGTCAAAAATTGACCATTTTGAATCAAAGATGGCTTTTTGGTCGAAAGTTGATCGATTGGGTCGAAGGGTTGGTCATTGGATCGATAATTGACCATTTTGACTAAAGTTAACTTTTGGTCGAAGATTGACTTATTCGGTCATTAATTCAAAAATTATTTATTTTGACCAAAATTGACTTTTCGTCAAATGTTGACCTATTAGGCCAATGGGTAGTCATTGGGTCGAGGATCGATCATTTTGACCAAAGTTGACTTTTTGGTCAAAAGATGACTGATCATGGGTCAATGGGTTAGTGCATTAGGTCGAAGATTAACCATCTTGACCAAAGTTGACTTTTTGGTCGGAGATTGGTTTACTCGGTCGAAAATTGTTCATTAAGTCAAAAATTGATTATTTTAATCAAAATTGACTTTTGGGTCAAAAGTCGACATATCGGGTCAATGAGTTGGTCATTGCGTTAAGGATCGACAATTTTGACCAAAGTTGTCTTTTGGTCAAAATTTGACTTATTTAGGTCAATGAGGCGTTAGTTGGTCATCGGATCAATAGGTCGGTTATCGGGTCAAGGATTAACCATTTTGGCCAAAGTTGACTTTTTAGTCAAAAGTTAACAAATTGGGTCAGTGGGTTGGTTATTGGGTCAAGGATTGGTAATTATGTCAAAAATTTACTATTTTGACCAAAATTGACTTTTTAGTCAAAAGTCGATCTATTGGGTCAGTGGGTTGGTTATTGGGTCAAGGATTGACAATTATGACCAAAGTTGACTTTTTGGTCAAAGATTTTTTATCGGGTTAATAATTGGTCATTAGTAAAATTGTCTATTTTGATCAAAAAGTTGACTTTTTGGTCAAAATATGACCAATTTGACAACGAAGTTGATCATTAGTCGAAAATCGACCATTTTGACCAAAGTCGGCTTTTTTGTCAAAAGTTGACCTATTTGGTTAATGGAGGTCATTAGGTCGAGATTGACTATTCTGACCAAAATTGACTTTTTGGTCAAATGTTGACATATCAGGTCAATGGGTTGGTTATTCGGTCAAGGTTGACCATTTTTACCAAAGTTAACTTTTCGTCAAAAGTTAACTTTATTGGGTCATGGGTTGGTCATTGGGTCAAGGATTGATAATTATGACCAAAGTTGACTTTTTGGTCAAAGATTTACTTATTGGATCAATAATTGGTCATTAGATAAGAAATTGTCTATTTTGACCTAAAAAGTTAACTTTTCGGTCAAAAATTAACCAATTTAGTCAATGGGTTGATCTTTAGGTCAAAAATTAACCATTTTGACCAAAGTTGACTTTTTGGTCAAAAGTTGACTTATTGGTCAATGGGTGGTCATTAGGTCAAAAATTGACTATTTTGACCAAAATTGAGTTTTTTGTCAAAATTTAAATTATTGAGACGATGGTTTGTTATTAGGTCAATCATTGACTATTTTGTCCAAAGTTGACTTTTTGATCAGAGATTGACTTAGTGGGTCAATAATTGGTCATTAATTCAAAAAATTGACTATCTTGGTCATTAGGTCAAAAATTAATTATTTTGACCAAAATTAATTTTTTGGTCAAAAGTTGAGTCATTGGGTCAATGGGGAGGTCATTATGTCAGAAGTTGACCATTTTGGTGAAAATTAACTTTTTTGGTCAAAAGTTGACATATTTTGGTCAAAAGTTGACTTATTGGTCAAAAGTTGACTTATCATTTGACCAAAGTTGACTTTTTGGTCAAAAGTTGACTTATTGGGTCAATTGGTGGTCATTCAATCAAAAATTGACTATTTTGACCAAAATTGACTATTTGGTCAAAGTTGACCTATTGGGTTAATGGGTTTGTCATTGGGTTAAGGATTGAATATTTTAACCAAAGTTGACTTTTTGGTCAAGGATTAACTTATTGAGTGAATAATTGGTCATTAGATATAAAATTAACTATTTTGACCAAAATTTATTTTTTGGTCAAAAACCGACCTATTGGGTCAAGGGGTTGGTCTTTCGGTCAACGGGGTGGTCATTGGGTCAGAAATTGGCCATTTTGACCAAAAATTACTTTTTGGTCAAAAGTTGACCTATTTTGACCTAAATTGAATTTTGGTCAAAAGTTAACTTATCGAGTCAATCGAAGTGGTCATTCAGGTGAGATATTGACTATTTTGATCAAAGTTGACTTTTGGTCAAAAGTTGACCTATTTGGTCAACGAGTTGGTAATTGGGTTAAGAATTGATAAAATTATTTTTTTATTTTAAATGTTTTAACAATAGTATATTATTTATAAATATAATTTAATTTAAAAAGTAGTTAATAATTAAATAAATTATAAATAATATATATATATATATATATATATATATATATATATATATATATATATATATAATATTATTTTTTTATTTCAAATGTTTAAAGTATAATATGTTATTTACAAATATAATTTAATTATAAAAATATTTAATAATTAAATAAATTTTAAATAAAAAAATATATATAGGTATATATAAATATATATATTGATATATATTTTTATTTAATATTATTTTTTTATTTTAAATATTTTAAGTATAGTATATTATTAAAAAATATAATTTAATCATAAAAATATTTAATAGTTAAATAAATTATAAATTAATAAATTTATATCCGTACATATAATATATATATATATATATATATATATATATATATATATATATATATATATATATATATATATATATATATATATATATATATATATATTTTTTTTTTTTTGGGAAAGAAGCCACAAAGGGCTCCCTACATGTTACTAAAAACTATAATTACAAAAAACCTTACCAATAATGGTAAGACCCCCTCATAAACATACTCCACCCAAAACAAAACTAGGACATAAACAAATAGAGCTGGCCTAAATAAATAGCTAGCAGAGAAACATCACATAGTCCACTCTTCCTGGAGCAGTACACAGGTGCAGGAGAGAGAAGCTGGCAGTAACTCAATAAGTCCAAAACGACTTGATGGAAGAGATAAAGATCCATATATATATATATATATATATATATATATATATATATTTAATATTATTTTTTTATTTTAAATATTTTAAGTATAGTATATTATTTATAAATATAATTTAATTATAAAAATATTTAATAATTAAGAAAATTATAAATAAAAATATATATATAGAGGTACATAAATATATATTTATATATATAAAAAATTTTATTTAATATTAGTTTTTTATTTTAAATATTTTAAGTACAGCTTTGTTATTTATAAATATATTTTAATTATAAAAATATTTAATAATTAAAAAAATTATAAATAAAAAAATATATATAGAGTTACATTAATTTATATTTATTTATATAAAAAAATTTTTTAGTATTATTTTTTATTTTAAATATTTTAAGTATAATATATTATTAATAATGATAATTTAATTATAAAATTATTTAATAGTTAAAAAAATGATATATATATATATTTAATTTATTTATATATATAGATTTGTTTATTTAATCGTATTTTTTATTTAATATATATATAGGTATATATAAATATATATATATATATATATATATATATATATAAATTTATTTAATATTATTTTTTTATTTTAAATATTTTAAGTATAATATATTATTTTTAAATATAATTTAATTATAAAAATATTTAATAGTTAACAAAATTATAAATAACTATATATATATATATATATATATATATATATATATATATATATATATATATATTAAAGAAAGAGCTACTCGTGGCTCCTTTCGTGTTGAAATAGGACGAACAGGTACAAAAAGAGGAGGGAATGATGATCCCTAACTATAACTAAACAAAACAACACAGTACCGCACCCATAACGGTTCCTCCTTCTAAAGAATAACTCGACGCGATGCAAAAAAGAAAAAACACACAACAACCAGTAAACCCTAACCAAACATAGCAAAAATAGAGCATAAACAACACATATTAGGCCAAAGGAAACATAACAGAATAGCCCAGAGAACTTCGTTGCCGCAAGGTAGATAAACTTGTTAGCAAAAGGAACAAAGACAACGGGGCCACAGCAATGTTAACTTCGTTGCCATGCGTGGAAAAGAAGTCGCGTAGAGCGGACCTGAAAAGAAAACAGACAAAATAGCCACCGGAGACAGCTCAGGGAGCCAAATCGCAGCAAAATTAAGTCAGAACAAATATATGTAAGTGCGGAATGATTCTAGAAGTGTTTGAATTAATTGAAATATAAGCCGTTAATGAAAACAAGAACAATAAGCAAGGCTCATCCAACCCAACAATATAACCTCCGGTAAGGTGAACTAGTCAACATGACCCCAAGCAAAACAAAGTTTCCAAAGACAGGTTCCGAAGAAAAGAAGTTAAAAGCTAAAAATACATGTGTGTGTGTGTCTATATATATATAAAAGGGAAGCAAGAAGCGGCCTTATATATATATAAGGGAAGAAAGAAGAGGCCTGGAAGCCACCTAAACCAACGGCAGAGAGGGGGAAAGTCGGAACTCGTGAAAATACCACATGGAACCTTCCTCCAGACAATAATTAGCTACACCATATAACTTGGATCTCAAATACATAGGTATATATATAAATATAGAACTATATATATATATGTATATATATAATTATAGAAATATTTAAAAATATATAAGCAAGTAAACCATTAAAAGGCGGATAGCAAAAAATGGAACAACCGAGCATGAAGGAACGAAACCGGATATATAAAGATTGCTATACACACACACAAATATATAAGATTTCCATACACACACATGTCTAAGAATAAATATTTATATATATATATATATATATATATATATATATATATATATATATATATATATATATATATATTTCTGTGATTATATCTATATATCTCTCTATATAAAGCTCTGTTATATATCTCTCTATATAAAGCTCTATAAAGCTCTGTGTTATATATCTCTCTATATAAAGCTCTATATAAAGCTCTGTTATATATATATATCTGTGTGTGTGTGTGTGTGTGTGTGTGTGTATAACGTAGCTTTATATAGAGAGATATATAGATATAATCACGTAAATATATATATATATATATATGTAAATAAAAGAGAATCCAACGAAAGAGATGGCAAGCACATGAAGTCTAAGTGTCGGGGCGAATGAAAGGGGCATCGATATTATCCCCGTTAATTAAAATTTTTAAGGCATGGGGCGGGAGCTTACCTGCCACAATTTGGTTACTCGACGAACCAAGCCTAGCAAGCCAGATAGCAGATCTATTATCTTCCCGATAAATGAACCGGTGGGCAATGTGCAAATGAGCAATAATATATATATTTATAAATATATATATATTTATTTATATCTATATAAATTTATTTATAATTATATTTTAATTTTAAATATTTTAAGTATAGTATATTATTTATAAATATAATTTAATTATAAAAATATTTAATTGTTAAATAAATTTTATATATATATATATATATATATATATATATATATATAATTATTTTTTTATTTTAAATGTTTTAAGTATAGCATATTATTTTATAAATATAATTTAATTATAAAAATATTTAAAAGTTAAGTAAATTATAAATAAAAATATATATAGTTATATATATATATATAAATTTATTTAATATTATTCTTTTATTTTAAATATTTTAAGTATAGGATATTATTTATAAATATAATTTAATTATAAAATTTTTAATAAATAAATAAATTACAAAAAATTAAATATATATATGTGTATAAAATATATATATATATATATATATATATATATATATATATATATATATATATATATATATATATATATATATAAATGGCGGCCGGCAAGGTTTTTGCTCTCGTTAGGGTTCCGACCATGACCCACGTCGGCGGCTAAGCCTCGGAGTGAGCTCTCGGGTGGGTTCTCGGCCTTGGTTTCTCCTTCTCCGGCCTCTAGTGAAGAGTGCCGCCGACCCTCGGCTTTACTTCGGATGTTTGAGTTTTCCCGAGCTACTCGTTTATTTGAATTCTACTTGTTCCATTGTTCGGAGTTCCGAGAAATATCTCTCGCTGTGCTTGGCCGCAAAGGTTCCCCTTGTTGCTGAGGCCATCCTGTTTTACTGGTTTTTCTGGTTTCTATTACCTGGAGTCAATTTCTGTTTCTGCTGGTTGGGACTTTCTGGGTCTCTCCCTAATGGCCTGCCCTATAGATCTGGAAACCAACATAAATTGGGCCAAAGCCACTTATCGTTGGAGTGGTAGGAAATGCTCCTTTTACCTCTGATCCCTCTAAACTTATTTTCCCCCAAAATCTTCATGAGGCTGCTGCTGGGAAACTCTCCTGCCCTTTCATCCACCCTCTTGAGGTAAAAGAAGGTTGCCCTGTTGTAATCTTCACTGATGAAGAGTTATCTGCTTTGGATAATGAGGTGAAACTCACATTGATTGGCAAATTCATGCTGGGACACCCTAAAATGGAATCTGTTAGAAATTTCTTTGCTTCCCTTAATTTCAAAGGCAATCGGAAAATTGGCTACATTAGATGGGAGGCATTTGCTAATCAATTTTTCCATCGAAGAGGACTATGCACTCTTGTTTGCTAAACAAGTGGTTAGTATAGCTGGGGTGGAAATGAAAATCATAAAGTGGACCCCCAATTTTGACCCTAGCAAAGACCCACCTATTGTCCCTATTTGGTTCAAATTACCAAAACTTCCATATAGATATTTCAATCAAACAGCATTATTCCAAATTGGGAGATCCTCGGCACACCCCTAAGACTTGATGCTTGAAACTCTAAATAAGGCTAAACCTGAAGCAGCTAGAATTCAAGTTGAAAGAGATATTACTTTGCCTGAGATCCACAAGATTTGGATTGGGTCAGCTAGTGGAGGACAATGGCAAGAAGTTATCATGCAACAAAAGCCTTACTTCTGTTCTCATTGCAAAATGTTTGGACACACCAATGAGAGATGTTTCAGACTCCACCCTCCAAGCAGGAAGGTTCAGAACTCGGAAAAGCCACGGTCGACACCCCACCCTCGCACAACAAGCTGCGGGGGCCTCCAGGCCTCGTTGATTTACCCTCAGCCTCTCTACTGGTATTCCTCCTCTACGTGCCCCAATCCCTTCTTCTAACACTCGTTGTAGGTAATGTCCCAATTAAATCTGCTTCCCCCTCCTTGTCTGAGGATGATTCTGCTTCCCATACTGCTGCCAGATCTTCTTCTGACTGGTGCAGAAGGGAGGACTTGGAAGTTAGAATAATTACACCCACTCCATCTTTTGAGCAGATTAATGACCCACGAGTCCCAAATCAAGTTGAAGTTAACCGGATGCGGTCGGATGTGGAAGGAAAATGGCTTACCCGCATCTCCAAGAAACGAGAAAAAGGCTCTCTCCGAAGTACGTGGCCGGGTACTCTCATCGCTGGGGAACTGGCCGGCACTTCCGTAACTAGGGGCGCATCTAGATCTATTTCTCGGTCCTCACTCACCCCCTACCTAACATATGATTAATTTCCTAATTTGGAACATCGGAGGGATTGCCAATCCCCTAACTTTCAAAAGGCTCTTGTATCTTAATAAAAAATATAAATTTTGGTGTATTTCAATTTTGGAACCCTTGGTTCACAAGTCTCCTGAAGATAATTAAGCAAATTACATGGATTCACTCATTATGCTAATTGCAATAATAAAATTTGGGTATTCTCGCAGAAAAGAGGTTTCTGGATCGTTCTCATTGACAATAGCCAATTCATTCATTCTTCATTTCAGATTAATGGGAGAGCAGGCACTGCAACTTTTGTCTATGGTGGCTACAATAGGGATGATAAAAAATTGCTTTGGGACCAGCTTCAAGAGATCAGTATCCACTTGCATTCACCTTGGTTAGTGGGAGGGGATTTTAACAGCATTGGGTTTACCAGTGAGAAGAAAGGTGGCAGGTCTCCCAGGCTGTCAGATATGACTAGGTTCATTGATAACATCACTGCTGCTAATCTCTTTGATATTGGTTTTAGAGGCTCTGAGTTCACTTGGAAGAGGGGAAAAATCTGGGAGAGACTTGACAGGGTCCTGGTGAATAATGAATGGCTTGCTAATTGGCTCCAAACATATGTTACCCATCTAAATTTCTCTGGATCTGATCACAGGCCCCTCCTTATCTCTATAACTTCTCCTAGCTGCTCCAATACTCCTCCTCCATTCAGATACCTAAATGTTTGGTCCACTTTTGAGGGGTTTCACAATGTGGTGAAGGATAACTGGCTTTGTGAGGACCAGTCGGATCCCTTATTAAAACTATGCATGCTGCAAAACAATTTAAGCAAAGCCCTTAGAAAATGGAGCTGGACATCTATCGGGGATTTTTCTCGCTGTCGTTAAAGAAGCCGAGAGGGAACCGACCGCAGTGGAAGCCGCCGTTGAGGTCGGACTTGAACTCGAAGAAAGTTTCTATACCTGCACAATTGAATCTCCTCACAGCCACGAAAAACCGGATCAATATCTTATACGTAAAGCCGCCTTTAACCATTTTCTCCATGGGGATAGAAATACCCAATTTTATCATGCCTCGCATCAAATATAGAAGAAAATGCAACACCATTCACTCCATTTTATCACTCGAGGGGAGAAAGCCGCTCGAAGACAATGAGATTGGTCCGGATGCTCGTCTCATATTTTGAAGGACTCCTTAATCACAACCCCTTGTGCAGTAAAACCTATCGATAGCTCCTTGTTCCATGAGAATTTCCAATACACCAAGCAATCTACATCTCACAGATATACCCTCGGCTCGGGAGATCCGGATGGTCGTAAATTCTATCGACTCCTCTAAAGCCGCAGGCCCCGATGGGTACACCGTCGACTTTTATAAGAAGGAGTGGAATCTGGTGGGGGATGATGTTGTAGGCTGCAATCCAAAGTTTCTTCCGTGGCCAACCTTTGCCTAGTTATTTCGTGCCTCTAGCATGGTGTTGATTCCAAAAACCTCTACTTTGCAAAGGTGGGAACATTATAGACCCATCGGTCTTACTTCGTGATCGCAAAGTAATCAGCAAAATTATGGTGGGGAGACTCCAACCTCACTTGGATAAGATTATCGGCTTGAATCAATCCGCATTTGTTAAAGGCGGACTGATTATCGATAATGTTTTGCTTGCTCAAGAACTCTTATTGGATCTAAACAAAGCCCATAGGGGGTAACCTCGATTTATAAGCTTGACATCCAAAAAGCATATGATACTATAAATTGGGACTTCATCATTGAAGTAATGACTCGCTAGGGGATTCAACCATCACTTCGTAATTTCATCTCAAGGTGGCTAAATTCCAATGAACACTCTATTCTAATTAATGGGTCCTGCAGAGGCAAGTTCAAAGCCACTAGAGGACTACAAAGAAGGAGACCCTTTATCTCCCATCTGTCTTCATCCTCGCGATGGACTATTTCTCCAGGATGGTTGATCATGAGTTGCTCGAACAAATCCTATGCAAGGTTCCACCACGGATCTAATATCTCCATTTCTCACCCGATGTATGCCGATGATATCATGGTGTTTTCCGAGTGCCTACAATCTGCTCGTTAAGAAAGTCAAACAAGTGCTCGGACTCCTTTCAACAACAATCGTGTATGGTGTTTAACACTAATAAATGTCAATCGATTTTCTCTAATTTGACAAACTAGCCCAATCAAGCAATGGATTTTGAACTACACTGGATTCCAAAGTGTTTCTCCCCCTCTTAAATACCTTGGAGCATACCTCACTCTGGGCAGATCCAAACAGATACATTTTGATGATATCATGGTCAAAATTAACTCCCAACTCAGCAGCTGGACCAGCTCTTTTTTATCAAATGGAGGTAGGATCACTTTGCTAAAGAGTATCCTGACCACCTTCCCCTCTTACCTTCTCCAAATGGTCACCATGAAGAAAAGCACCCAACTTCTGATGGAGAGGGCATTTAACGAGTTTCTTTGGGTGGCCGGACAAAGCAACCCCATTGGACCTCTTGGCAACCGTTGCCAAACCAACCGCCTGCGAGTGGCTTGGGATTGAAAGGCCTCCCACACATCCAGCAAGTGAACTTTTGTAAACTTTGGATACACTTCAGAGCTCAAACCTCATTATGGGCAATGTACATGATGGGGAAATACTGCAGATCTGTACACCCCTCCCAGGTGGAAAGAAAACTGGGGGATTCCAGAACTTGGGCCAAACTTCTTAATGTTAGAAAGACTGCAGAGGACTTATATATCTGGAACCTGGGTAGGGGTGAAATCAACTTCTGGCTTGACAATTGGTGTCCCAAAGATTGGTTGGTTGCTAAAGGCCCACACATCGAGCACTCCTCCAAAGTCTCGATTTCGGGATGGGCATAATTGGTCCATTCCCCACCTCAAAGCCATTCTCCAAGATCAATCACGCTTCACCGATTTCTACCATCAAATTTAATAGAGCCATTCCCGACTCCATCTGCAGGCCCATACATCAACATCGAGTATCTCCAAAGTTTTTTATAATACCCTATACCAGTGGACCCCTGTACCTTGGCATCTTCTTCGTATGGAATCGGTTTTGTCCCCCTCCATGGCCTTCCTATGTTGGAGAACCCTCCATAAATTAATCCCCACCGATGACATTCCGAAGCTTAAAGGACTCGGAGGCCCTTCCAAATGTGTCTTATGCAATTCTAAAGAAGAATCAATTCCACATTTGTACTTCCATTGTCCTTTCTCTATATCTCGTTTGGCGACGAATATATCGTCAATGAGGCAAATTAAGAATTGCCACCTGGAAGAGTTTAGCAGCTTCGGTTGGAGGGGAATAATCGGAAAATTCAAGTCATCCATCTCATTGTCATCCGGTTTCTGCTGGATGGCTAGGAATAATGCTAAGTTCAATGGCATTCGTTGCCACTACTACCAAGGTGGTGAAAAGCTGCAAAGCTTATTTACATAAAATTATTAGTTACAAAAGATTCACCAATATTTTAAATATTGATCTCCCTACCACTCGTTACTCCTACCCCCAAGGTCATGTTGGTCGGATGGCTTCCCCCACTAGACCAATCATCAAAATTAACACTCGATGGCAGTTTCTCAAATGAGAGAGCAGTGTTGGTGGCATCTTCGGGAACTCCTTGGTCAATGCCTTCTCTATTTCCATGCTCCAGTTCTAGCTATGGATGCTCTGGAAGCTGAATACATTGCAGTCCTTTATGCCCTGCAGCTTGCCCATTCTGCTCATTGGTCAAACCTCTGGATTGAAGTTGATTCTACTGCTCTTGTCCACAGCTTACACCAGGTGAGTGCTTCCTCTTGGAGGCACAACTATTGGACCTGCCAGATTCATCAGATCACATCTCCCCAAACTATTTTCTCTTCAATTTTTAGAGAAGGTAACAAAGCTGCACACTGGGTCAGCGAGTAAGGGTGCAACTTCTCGACAGGTGAGGGTATCTACCACCCCCACATCCGAGTTAAAGTTGATTATTGCTTGGAGATATGCCGAGCCTTCCACATCTTAGATCGGTTAATGCCAATTCTCTTTAGCTCGTCCGATGGACTAACGACCCTCGGATCCTTCTGCTCGCTCTTGGTGGAAGCTTTTCCACACCCTACTCTCCCCCGTATTTTGTGTTATCTCTTTTGTATCTTTTTGAATGGGTTTTTTTGTTCTCAGGCGAGAATCATAGGGGTCCTGTGTGGTACTCTTACTTCTTCGTACTACATTTTTATTTTAACAAGTAAGGAGCCACTGTTGCTCCTTTTTTAAAAAAATATATATATATATATATATATATATATATATATATATATATATAATTTTATATAATATTATTTTTTTATATTAAAGTTTTTAAGTATAGTATATTCTTTATAAATATAATTTAATTATAAAAATATTTAATAGTTAAATAAATTATAAATAAATAAATAAATATATTTATATATAAATATATATATATATATATATATATATATATATATATATATATATATATATATATATATATATACATTTATACGTATATATAATTTTTAATAATATTATTTTTTTAATTTAAATATTTTAAGTTAAGTATATTATTTTTTAGTATAATATAATTATAAAAATATTTAATAGTTAACAAAATTATAAATAACTATATATATACATATATATTTATTTAATAATATTTTTTATTTTAATTTTATTAAGTAGTACATTATTTATAAATATAATTTAATTATAAAAATAATTAATAGTTAAATAAATTATAAATAATTAAATAAATATATTTATATATAAATATAAATATATATTTATATATATATACATATATCCGTATATACAAATTTATATAATATTATTTTTTTATTTTAAATATTTAAAGTATAGTATATTATTTATAAATATAATTTATTTATAAAAATATTTAATAATTAAATAAATTATAAATAAATGTATATATATAGGTATATATAAATATATAAATATATATATATATATATATATATATATATATATATATATATATATATATATATATATATATATATATATATATATATATATATATATATATATATATAATATTATTTTTATTATAAATATTTTTAGTATGGTATATTATTTATAAATATTATTTAATAATAAAAATATTTAATAATTAATTAAATTATATATATATATATATATATATATATATATATATATATATATATATATATATATATATATATATATATATATATATATATATATATAGTATAATTTTATATAATATTATTTTTTAATTTTAAATATTTTAAATATAATATATTATTTTTAAATATACTTTAATTATAAAAATATTTATTAGTCGAAAAATTATAAATAAATAAATATAAATATGCATATGTATATATATATATATATATGTATAAATTTATATAACATTATTTTTTTATTTTAAATATTTTAAGTATAGTATATTATTTATAAATATAATTTAATTATAAAAATATTTAATAGTTAAATAAATTATAAATAAAAAAATATATATATAAGTATATATAAAGATATATATATTTATAATTTTATTTAATATTATTTTTTTATTTTAAATATTTTAAGTATAGTATATTATCTATGAATTTAATTTAATTAAAAAATATTTAATAATTAAATAAATTATAAATAAAAATATATGAATCGTATATATAAATAATTATATTATATATATATATATATATATATATATATATATATATATATATATATATATATATATATATATATATATATATATATAGATTTATATAATATTATTTTTTCATTTTAAATATTTTAAGTATAGTATATTACTTATAAATTTAATTTAATTATGAAAATATTTAATAATTAAATAAATTATAAATAAAAAAATATAAATAGGTATATGTAAATATATACTTATATATATATATATATATATATATATTTATTTTATATTATTTTTTTATTTTAAATATTTTGTATAATGTATTATTTATAAATATATTTTAATTATAAAAATATTTAAAAGTTAAATAAATTATAAATAAATAAATAAATATATGTATATATAAATATAAATATATATTTATATATTTATATGTACATATATATGTATATAAAAATTTTAATAATATTATTATTTTAATTTTAATATTTTAAATATAGTATATTATTTTTAAATATAATTTAATTTTTAATAGTTAAATAAATTATAAATAATTAAATATATATGTGTATATATAAATATATATATATATATATATATATATATATATATAAAATTATTTTTTATTTTAAAATTTTTAAGTATAGTATATTATTTATAAATATAATTTAATTATAAAAATATTTAATAGTCAATTTTTGACACTAATGACCAAATAATTCAATCTTTGACCGAAAAGTTAATTTTCGACAAAATAATCAATCCTTCTTTCAATGACAAACACATCGACCCAACAGACAGACTTTTCGACCGAAAAGTCGGCTTTGGTCAAAATAGTTAATTTTCGACCTAATGACCACCCATTAACCCGTAGGTCAACTTTTGACCAAAAAGTCAACTTTGGTCAATTTTTGACTCAATGACCTACCCGTTGACCCAATATATCAAATTTTGACCAAAAGTTTTCTTCAGTCAAAATTGTCAAATCTTGACCCAATTGCCAACTCATTGACCAAGTATATCAACTTTTGACCAAAAAGTCAACTTTTGTCAAAATGGTCAATTTCTGACCCAATGTCACCCCGTTGACCCAATGGGTAAACTTTTGACAAAAAATTTAATTTTGGTCAAAATAATTAATTTTCGACCTAATGACCAACTTTAGACCCAATAAGTCGATATCCGACCAAAAAGTCAACTATGGTCAAAATGATCAATCTTTGACCCAATGACCAACCGATTGATCTAACGAGTAAACTTTTGGCGAAAAGTCGACTTTGGTCAAAATGATCAATTTTTGACCCAGTAGGTCAATGTTTGACCAAAAAATCATTTTTGGACAAAATAGTCAATTTTTTACCTAACGACTAATTATTAACCCAGTAAGCCAATCTCTGATCAAAAAGTCAACTTTGGTCAAAATGGTCTTTCCTTGACCCAATGACCAACCCATTAACCCAGTAGGTCAACTTTTGAAAAAAAGTCATCTTTGGTTAAAATGGACAATTCCTGATCCAATGACCACCCCATTGACCAAATGGGTTAACTTTCGACAAAAAATTCAATTTTGGTCGAAAATAGTCAATTTTCGACCAAATGACCAATAATCGACCCGAGTAAGCCAATCTCTAACCAAAAAGTCAAGCTTTGATCAAAATGGTCAATCTTTGACCCAATGACAAACCCATTGATCTAATAGAGTGAACTTTTGACTAAAAAGTCGACTTTAGTTAAAATGGTCGATTTTCGATCCAATGACCAACTCATTGACCCAATAGGTTAACTTTTGACCAAAAAGTCAACTTTAGTCAAAATGGTTATACCTTGACCCAATAACCAACCCATTGACACAATATGTCAACTTTTGACCAAAAAGTTAATTTTGGTCAAATTAGTCAAATTTTGACATAATGACCCCCATTAACCAAATAGGTCAACTTTTGACCAAAAAGTCAACTTTGGTCAAAATGGTCAATTTTTGACCCAATGACTAACCCGTCGGCAAATTTGTCAAATTTTGACAAAAATCAACTTTTTGGTCAAAATAGATAATTTTTGACCTAATGACCAATTAATAACCCAATAAGTAAATCTTTGACCAAATAGTCAACTTTAGTCATAATTGTCAATCCTTGACCCAATAACCAACCCAATAGATCGACTTTTGACTAAAAAGTCAATTTTGGTCAAAATAGTAAATTTTGACATAATTACCAATTATTGACCCATTAGGTCAACTTTTGAAAAAAAGTCGATTTTCGACCTAATGACCACCTCATTGACCCAAAAGGTCAGCTTTTGACCAAAAGTCAAATTTGGTCAAAATGATCAATTTCCGACACAATGACCTAAATGTCAACTTTGGTGAAAATGTTCAATCCTTCATCCAATGACCAACCAATTGACCCAATTTGTTAACTTTTTACTAAAAAGTCAACTTTGGCCAAAATGGTTAATCCTTCGACCCAATGACTAACCTATTGACCCAATAGATCAACTTTCGACCAAAAAGTCAATTTTGCTCAAAATTGTCGATTTTCGACCTCATCGACCGCATCATCGACCTAAATAGGTCAAATTTTGAACAAAAGACAACTTTCGTCAAAATAGTCAATCCTTAACCCAATGACCAACTCATTGACCTAATAGGTCAACTTTTGATTAAACAGTCAATTTTGATTAAAATAGTCAAGTTTTGACTTAATGACCAATTTTTTACCTAGTAAACCAATCTTTGACCAAAAAGTCAACTTTGGTCAAGTAGGTTAATCTTTGACCTAATGCTCAACCCATTGACCCAACAGGTCATCTTTTGACTAAAAAGTCAACTTTAGTCAAAATGGTCAATCCTTGACCCAATGACCAACCCACTGTCCTAATAGGTCAACATTTGACCAAAAAGTCAATTTTGGTCAAAATAAACAATTTTTGAATTAATGACCCAATAAGTCGATCTCCGACCGAAAAGTTAACTTTGGTCGACATGGTCAATCCTTGTTCCAATGACAAAACCATTGACCCGATAGGTCGAATTTTGACCAAAAGCCAATTTTAGTCAAAATAGTCAATTTTTTAATTAAAAACCAATTATTGACCCAATAAGTTAATCTCTAACCAAGAAGTGAACTTTGGTCAAAATGGTTAATCCTTGACCCAATGATAAACCCATTGACCCAATATTTTTATTTATAATTTATTTAATTATTAAATATTTTTATAATTAAATTATATTTATAAATAATATACTATACTTAAAACATTTAAAATAAAAAATACTATTATATATATATGTATATATTTATTTATATAAACATATATTTATATTTTATTTCTAATTTATTTAACTATTAAATATTTTTATATTTAAATTATATTTATAAATAATATACTTATACTTAAAATATTTAAAATAAAAAAATAATATTATATAAATTTATATATTTATATATACATACCATTTTGACCAAAGTTGACATTTTGGTCAAAAGTTGACCTATTATGTTAATGTGTGGTCATTAGGTCAAAAAATAACTATTTTGACCAAAATTGACTTTTTGGTCAAAGGTTGTCCTGTTGGGTCAATGTGTTTTTCATTGGGTGAAGGATTGATTATTTTGACAAATATTAACTTTTTGTCAGAGATTGACTTATTTGGTCATTAATTGGTCATTAGGTCAAAACTTGACTATTTTGACTAAGATTAAATTTATGGTCAAAAGTTAACCCATTGGGTCAACGAGGAGGTCATTGGGTCAGAAATTGACCATTTTGACCAAAATTGACTTTTTGGTCAAAAGTTGACATATTTGGCCAATGTGTTGGTAATTGGATCAAGAAGTTAACCATTTTTACCAAAGATGACTTTTTTGGTCAAAAGATGACCTATTTGGTAAATGGGTTGGTCATTGGGTCAAAAGTTGACATATGGATCAATGGTTGGTCATTTGGTCAAAGATTGACTATTTTTACCAAAATTGGCTTTAAGTTCAAAAGTTGACCTATTGGGTCTATGGGTTTGTCATTGGATCAAGGATTACCCATTTTGACTAAAGTTGATTATTTGGTCAGAGATTGACTTATTGGGTCAATAATTGGTCATTAATTCAAAAATTTTTTATTTTGACTGAAATTGACTTTTTGGTCAAATGTTGACCTTAGGCCAATGGGTTGGTCATTGGGTCAAGGATTGATCATTTTGACCAAAGTTAACTTTTTTGTCAAAAGATGTCCTATTGTTTCAATGGGTTGGGCATTAGGTCAAAGATTAACCATCCTGACCAAAGTTTTTTGGATCGAGATTGGTTTACTGGGTAAAAAATTGGTCATTAGGTCAAAAATTGACTATTTTAATCAAAATTGACTTTTTGGTCAAAGTTGACATATTGGGTCAATGGGTTGGTCATTGGGTTAAGGATTGACAAATTTGACCAAAGTTGTCGTTTGGTCAAAATTTGACATATATAGGTCAATAAGGCGGTCAGTAGATCAAAAATTGATAATTTTAAGCAAAATTGACTTTTTGGTCAAAAGTTGACTTATTGGGTCAACAGGTTGGCCATTGGGTCGAGGATTAACTATTTTGGCCAAAGTTGACTTTTTAGTCAAAAGTTAACAAATTGGGTCATTAGGTTGGTCATTGGATGAAGGATTGACCATTTTCACCAAAGTTGACATTTAGGTCATTGTGTCAGAAATTGACCATTTTGACATAATTTGACTTTTTGGTCAAAAGTTGACCTTTTGGGTCAATGAGGTGTTCATAGGTAAAAAATTGCCAATTTTGACCAAAATTGGCTTTTTTGTTCAAAAGTTGACTTATTAGATCGATAATTGGCAATTATGTAAAAATTTACTTATTTTGACCAAAATTGACTTTTTGACATAAAGTCGATCTGATCAGGTCGGTGGGTTAGTTATTAGTCAAGGATTTACCATTTTGACCAAAGTTATTTTTTGTTTATAGGTTGACATGTTGGGTCGATGGGTTTGTCATTAGGTCGAGGATTGATAATTATGACTAAAGTTGACTTTTTGGTCGAAGATTTACTTATTAGGTCGATAATTGTTCATTAGGTCGAAAAATTATCTATTTTGACCTAAAAAGTTGACTTTTCGGTCAAAATTTGACCAATTTAGTCAATGGGTAGATCATTGGGTCAAAAATTGACCATTTTGACCAAAGTTGACTTTTTGGTCAAAAGTTGATCAATTTGGTCAATGGGTGGTCATTAGGTCGAAAATTGACTATTTTGACCAAAATTGACTTTCTGGTCAAAATTTGACTTATTGGGCAATGGGTTTGTCATTGGGTCAATCATTGACCATTTTGTCTAAAGTTGACCTTTTGGTCAGAGATTGACTTATTGGGTCAATAATTGGTCGTTAATTCAAAAATTTGACTATTTTGATCATTATGTCAAAAATTAATTAATTTGGCCAAAATTAAATTTTTGGTCAAAAGTTGAGCCATTGGGTCAACAGGGAGGTCATTATGTCAGAAGTTGACCATTTTGACTAAAATTAACTTTTTTTGTCAAAAGTTGAATTATTTTGGTCAAAAGTCGACTTATTGGTCAAAAGTTGACTTATAATTTGACCAAAGTTGACTTTTTGGTCAAAAGTTGACTTATTGGGTCAATTGGTGGTCATTCAGTCAAAAATGGACTATTTGACCAAAATTAACTATTTGGTCAAAAGTTGACATATTGGGTCAATGTGTTTCTCATTGGGTTAAGGATTGAATATTTTGACCAAAGTTGACTTTTTGGTCAGAGATTAACTTATTGAGTGAACAATTGGACATTAGATCAAAAATTAACTATTTTGACCAAAATTTACTTTCGATCAAGCCGACTTATTAGATCGATGGATTGGTCTTTAGGTCGATGTGGTGGTCATTGGATCAGAAATTGGTCATTTTGGCGAAAGATTTCTTTTTGGCGAAAAGTTGACTATTTTGACCAAAATTGAATTTTGGTCAAAAGTTAGCTTATTAGAGTCGAGGGTGGTCATTGGGTCGGATATTGATTATTTTGACCAAAGTTAACTTTTGGTCGAAAGTTGACTATTTGGTCGATGAGTTGGTAATTAGGTCGAGAATTGACCATTTTGACCAAAGATGACATTTTGATCAAAAATAGATCTATTGAGTCGATGGGTTGGTCATTGGGTTAAAAATTGACCATTTTGACCAAAGTTGACTTTTTGGTCAAAAGTTGACCTATTTGGTCAATGAGTTGGCAATTGGATCAAGAATTGACCATTTAGACCGAAGATGACTTTTTAGTCAAAAATTTGATCTATTGGATCAATGGGTTGGTCATTGTGTCAAAAATTGACCATTTCGACCAAAGTTCCCTTTTTGTTCCAAAGTTGACCTATTGTGTCAAAGGTTGGTTATTAGGTCAAAAAATGACTACTTTGACCAAAAATGACATTTTGGTCAAAAGTTGATCTATTTGGTTAATGAGTTTTTCATTGGGTCAAGGATTGACCATTTTGACCAAAGTTGACTTTTTTGTCAGAGATTGACTATTGGGTCAATAATTGGTCACTAATTCAAAAATAGACTATTTTGACCAAAATTGACTTTTTAGTCGAAAGTTGACTATTGTCTTAATGGTTTGGGCATTAGGTCATGGATTGATCATTTATATTTAATAGTTAAGTAAATTATGAATAAATATATATATATATATATATATATATATATATATATATATATATATATATATATATATATATATATATATATATTTATATAATATTATTTTTTTATTTTAAATATTTTAAGTATAGTATGTTATTTTTAAATATAATTTAATTATAAAAATAAGTAGAAATTATATAAATTATAAATAAAAAAATATATATAGCTATATATAAATATATATATATATATATATATATA